>CAWUFW010009274.1:0-352500 GCA_963921515.1 Calotriton arnoldi
ACCTTAAGAATATCCCCAGGCGTCAGGCTGGATCCGGAAAGTTTTGCGTAGCAGTACCCTTGCGGCGTCGGTAGGCGGCGTCGTGCGGCTCCGCGTCCGTCGTCGACGTCGTGATCGCCGGGATGACGTCGCGGGCAGTACTTAGGCGCCGCCCCTGCGCGCTGACGTCAGTTCTTCTTTTTCCGCGCCAGCAAGCGCAGATCCGGGAAGAGCAGTGCCCTGGTCAATTTTTGACCATACTTTTGGTGATTTTTTTCACTGTTTTTCCATCTTTAAGGTGTCGTAGGGATGCCCGGCTTCAAGCGATGCGGCGCCTGTGCGCGGATGATGTCCGTCACCGACCCGCATTGGGAGTGTCTCTTCTGCCTCGGCCGAGGCCACGACACCGAGTCTTGTCCCGAATGCCAGGCCCTCAACCCGAAAGCTTTGCGAGAGCGGTCTCGAAAGCTCCTCGAGGCCCGGCATTCGGCTCCACGGAGGCCCCGGTCGCGTGAGAGGTCCAGGGGTCGCTCGCGGAGTGCACACCGGTCGTCGGCGTCGAAGTCTTCTTCGTCCGGTAAGTCTAAGCACAAGAAGTCCAAGAAGCATCGTCGCTCTCGGACTTCGCCTCGCCGGTCTCGCGACTCGGCTGAGGCCCCTCCCGGCACCGTCCCCGCCCGCGCGGCCCCGGACTTGCCTGTGGAGTCGCCCCCGCCATACCCGCCCTTCCCGGGTTCGGGGGCGGATCCGGCCAAGGTACAGGAGTTCCTGTCGGCCATGGCCCGCCTCTTCGGGCCTTCAGGCCCCTCCGGTGCGCCTTCGGGCCCCGCGGGCCCTGATGGGGTTGCTCCGGCGTCGCGGCGGCTCCGGCCCCGGCGTCGCCCGTGCCTCCAGCCTCGATCCCGGCTCCGGCTTCGGCCCCGGCCTCGATCCCGGCTCCACAACCCCCATCGACGCCGGTCGACCTCACAACACCTCCGCCGGCGCCGATGTCTCCGGTGCCGTTCTCGACGCCGCCCTGGGCTCCGGGCGGCGTCGTCCCCAGTTCCTTCCGGCTCCGGACATGGACCCGGAGCGACGTCGCTCGACGCCGGCTCCGGCGCCGATGGGACCTTGGGTCCCAAATGTCCCTCCTCCTCCTTATTTTGAACCAGAGGAGGACCAGGAGGACTGGGAGGGGTCTGATGACCCTCTGACGCGCAACTGTCAGTATGATGAGGACTGGACAGAGAGTCTAGGGGAGGCCAGTGGTCTGGATACTTCCCCTGACACTGGCATGCTGTCTCCTCCCGTGGCTACGGAGGAGGGGGCCAATTTTGGTACGGTGTTGCGTAGGGCTGCTGGGGCCTTACGTCTCCAGCTCCCTACTTTGACGGTCAAGCCTAACATCTTAACAGAGGTGCTTCAGCCGGCAGCCTCCTCTGCGGAGACTGTGCTGCCGTTTAACGACGCCCTCACTGACGTTCTTTTGGGCGCCTGGTCCAAGCCCAACACAGGGGCTCCTGTGGATCGGAACGTGTCACGACGCCATCGCCCCGCTCCGGGCGACCCCCTGTTTCTTTCTGTCCACCCCACTCCTGAGAGCTTGGTTGTCCAAGCCTCCGCTTCCCAAACCGCCTTCCCTACCGCTCCTCCGGATAGGGAATCCAAACGCCTGGATCAGTTTGGGAAGAAAGGCTTTTCTTCCTCCAGTGCTGGCTTGCGGTCCGTTAACACCGCTTGTCTTTTGGGCCGATATACCCACTCCCTGTGGGATTCGGTGGCGGATGTTTTGCCCCAGTGCCCTGAGGAGGTCCAGGCACTGCTTTCCCGCGCCATTGCGGAAGGAAGGGATGCGGCCAAATACACTATCCGTTGTGGCCTTGACACCGCCGACTCGCTGGGCAGGTCGATTGCAACGAGCGGTGGCGCTCCGACGCCACGCCTGGCTGAGAACCACTGGTTTTTCAGGGGATGTCCAGAATACTCTCATGGACATGCCCTTTGATGGAGTCGGTCTTTTTGGGTCCAAAGCAGACCATGCGTTGGAGCGCTTTAAGGACTCACGGGCTACTGCCAAGTCCCTGGGCCTTTCTGCTACACGCCCTCCGCTGCCTTCTGCTTTTCGCCCCTATCGTGGCCACGGTAGGGGCGCCCCTTCACGTCAGCAGCCCAGCCACCGGCCCGCGCAGCAGGCGTCTTCGCGTGGCCGAGGACGTGGATTCCGCCGTGGCGGATCGGGCAACCAGCGTGCGGGTCAGGCCACCACCTCCAACCCGTCCGCGGCCTCCAAGCCCTCCTAGTCCCTCCTTTCAGGTGCACGGCACGCCAGTAGAGGGCAGGGTCCGCCATCACCTTCCCCACTGGCGCACCATCACCTCGGACAGGTGGGTCTTGGACATTGTCCGAAGGGGCTACTCCCTCCCCTTCGAGACCACCCCCAGCCATGCCACCTCAATTCCACCGCATGTCAGGGGATCACTTGGTGCTTCTACAGAAGGAAGTCACGGCCCTCTTGACCAAGAGGGCCATCGAGCATGTTCCGACCCCAGAAGTAGGGCGTGGTTGCTACTCCCACTACTTTCTGGTGCCCAAAAAGGACAAGGAGGACATGCGTCCTATCTTGGACCTCCGGAACGTCAATCGCTTCCTCCGGAAGGAGAAGTTCAAGATGCTCACCCTAGCTCAGGTCTTGACTGCCCTCGACCCAGGAGACTGGTTGGTAGCGTTGGACTTGCAGGACGCGTATTTCCACATCCCGTCCTGCCGGCCCACCGGCGTTACCTTCGGTTCACGGTAGGCCCCGAGCATTTCGGTTCACCGTGCTCCCCTTTGGCCTTACCAGTGCCCCTCGGGTGTTCACGAAAGTGATGGCGGTGGTCGCAGCTCATCTGCGCCGGGCAGGGGTTTCAGTCTTCCCCTACCTCGACGACTGGCTGCTGAAGGCGGGCTCGTCCCAGGCAGTCGTCTCCCACCTCCAGACTACGGCCGAACTCCTGCACTCGCTGGGGTTCTCCATCAATGTGCCGAAGTCGCATCTGATTCCTTCTCCACAGCTCCTTTTCACCGGAGCAGTTCTGGACACGACGCAGTTTCGGGCCTATCCTCCCGAACGGCGAGTCCGGGATATTCAGGCTATGATTCCGATCTTTCGGCCTTTATCCTGGGTTTCGGTAAGGATGACCCTGAGGCTGCTGGGCCTCATGGCCTCCTGCATCCTGCTGGTCAATCATGCCAGATGGCATATGCGGGCTCTGCAGTGGGACCTGAAGTTCCAGTGGGCGCAGCACCAGGGCAACCTGTCCGATCACGTCCAGATCTCGGAGGGGACTGCAAAACAGTTGCAGTGGTGGCTCTCGAACCGGCAATGGGTCATGGGCAGATCCCTCTCCCTTCCCCAGCCAGAGCATACAGTTGTGACGGACGCGTCCCTTCTGGGATGGGGCGGTCACATGGGAGAGGCGGAGATCAGAGGCCTCTGGTCTCCGGCGGAGTCCCGGCTCCATATCAACCTTCTGGAGCTCCGGGCGATCCGGCTTGCACTCAAGGCATTCCTTCCCTCTGTCAAAGGGAAGGTAGTGCAGGTGTTCACAGACAACACCACCGCCATGTGGTACTGCAACAAACAGGGCGGGGTGGGGTCTTGGACCCTTTGTCAGGAGGCTCTGCGCCTCTGGACATGGCTGGAACATCAGGGCATGTTCCTGATGGTTCAACACCTGGCAGGTTCTCTGAACGCCAGGGCGGACGAACTCAGCCGCAGGTGCATGATGGATCACGAATGGCGTCTTCACTCGGAAGTGGCGCAAGGACTCTTTCTACAGTGGGGAGAGCCTTGGTTAGATCTATTCGCCACCGAAGAGAACGCGCAATGTCATCAGTTCTGCGCGTTGGAATTTCCAAGGCGGCACTCGCTCGGCGACGCTTTTCGTCGCGAGTGGAGTTGCGGTCTGTTGTACGCCTTTCCGCCTATACCACTTCTACCCAGAGTGTTGAAGAAGATTCGGCACGACCGGGCCCAAGTCATTCTTGTGGCTCCGGACTGGGCTCGAAGAGTTTGGTATCCCGAGCTACTCAATATGAGCATAGATCCCCGATCCGTCTGCCTCTTCGGGAGGATCTTCTGTCGCAGCAGCAGGGGACGGTCCTCCACCCGAACCTGTCCAGTCTACACCTGCTTGCGTGGAGATTGAGCGGCGGCAGTTGATTCCTTTCGACTTGCCTCCCGAAGTTTGTGATGTGATTCTGGCAGCCAGGCGTCCCTCCACTAAGGTGGTATACGCCTGCAGGTGGAACAAATTTGTGGCATGGTGCACAGCAAAGGCTGTGGATCCCCTTTCTGCCCCTCTTTCTGAGGTCCTTCTGTTCCTTCTCTCTCTGGCCCAACAGGGTTCTGCCCTGGGTACCATCAAGGGTTATCTTTGTGCTATCTCGGCCTTCCTCAGGCTCCCTGATCAGCCCTCCCTTTTCAAGTCCCCTGTTGTTAACAGGTTCTTAAAAGGCATTACTCACCTCTTCCCTCCTGTTCCGTTTGTAATGCCTCAGTGGGACTTGAACTTGGTTCTTACCTTTTTAATGTGCGCTCCCTTTGAGCCTCTGCATAACTGTCCTCTTCGTCTTCTGACTCTAAAGGCAGCCTTTCTGGTGGCCATCACCTCCGCTCGGCGGGTGAGTGAGCTCCAGGCTCTTTCTTGCAAACCTCCCTTTCTGTCTGTTCATCCAGACAAGGTTGTTCTTCGGACGCGTCCGTCCTTCTTGCCAAAGGTGGTTACTGCTTTCCACATTGGGCAGACCATCACTTTGCCCACCTTCTTTCCGCCTCCGCATCCTTCCAGAGAGGAAGAGAGGCTCCACCGTCTGGACCCAAAACGTGCGCTCTCCTTCTATATCGACCGCACAAAACACTTCCGGGTGGATGACCAGCTCTTTGTTGGCTACGTGGGCGCCAAAAAGGTCGGGCGGTGCACAAGAGGACCATCTCCCGCTGGGTTACCTTGTGCATCAAGACCTGCTATTCTTTGGCTAAGAAGGAGCCTCCTGTTGGGCTGCGTGCCCATTCCACCAGGGCAACGGCTGCTACCACGGCCTTGGGCCGCGGTGTTCCGCTGCCGGTTATCTGTCAGGCAGCTACGTGGGCCTCGCTGCACACGTTTACTAAGCATTACTGCCTTGACAGTCAGGTCCGGAGGGGACGGCTTCTTTGGCCGTTCTGTCCTCCAGGACTTCCTTGTCTGATCTTTGTTCGCAGACCCACCACCGGGGTTGGTATTGCTGGGGTATCTATTCTAAGGTAAGGAATCTATCACTAACGTGTCTCTTTCAGATGCACAAGTTACTAACTTGTGTAACGATATATCTGTAAGAGACAGTAGTTAGTGATAGATTCCTACCGCCCACCCATCCTCCCCGTTCTGCGAACTGATTTCTAGGGTTAAGGACATCCCTTTCAGGGCCCTAGTATTTTTAGACACCTGTGTCAGCTTCTTGCATGGCTCTGCGTTCCTGGCGCGGAAAGTCGTGTACAGAACTGACGTCAGCGCGCAGGGGCGGCGCCTAAGTACTGCCCGCGACGTCATCCCGGCGATCACGACGCCGACGACGGACGCGGAGCCGCACGACGCCGCCTACCGGCGCGCAAGGGTACTGCTACGCAAAACTTTCCGGATCCAGCCTGACGCCTGGGGATATTCTAAGGTAAGGAATCTATCACTAACTACTGTCTCTTACAGATATATCGTTACACAAGTTAGTAACTTGTGCTTCTATGTCCTCGAACGGACAATATTCCTGTGGTGCATCTCCTTCTACATAGTAGTGAAATGTCTGTGTTCTTGCATTTGCTGCTGGGAATGTAACCCACGAATAAAATACCTCTGTTTAATTTGATTCGTTTGCCTCAATCACGAATGCTACTATGCCACCCCTAGCTTGTAAACCATTTTCTAATAGTTTCAGGGTGATACTACGTCTAAATTTGGGTGCAATTTGAATTGCATTCGCATCTTCTTCCTCGTCTGACAAGGGCAGTGGCATTCACAATGGGTCTAAGACCGGGGTAGTAGTCATTGTGTATAGAAAACAGACTAATGTTTCAAGGAAACTATGATAAGGTGTTTTGCACAATTTTAGGAACAAAATGTCCTTCAAGCTTGATTAACCAACAGCCAATAAATAGGATTTCTCGCCTACTCAGTTGTGGCGGAGTTTTGTGCCCACCCACTCCAGACGTCTCTGGTGTTTTGTGAGTAGGGGTCTCTGAGAATAGCACGACTGAACTACTCAGATTCTAATGTTAAATAAGAGCCCAACCATTGTTGGTGGCGCCATGTCGTGTAGTTCCTATACTACCCATACAGGACCTGTGCGTTCGGATAACATAAACTGTGGGCTTGGTGGCAGAATGATTCTGAGCACCCCCACCGAGAATGTTAGCCTGTTTGCAAAAGCTAGCTCACAGTGCCACTAGTGTCTCCTCTTATCGGGGAGAGAATAGTTTCTGGCAACCTTAGAACATGAAAACCCTGATCCCTCAGGATCGTGGAAACAATGTACTACTTTTCGCTCAGTCACTCGTGCTCACTTATCCTGTCTCCGAGATACACAGAATAAACAGCCTGGGCGTTTCAATAAAAGGTTTATTGAACAGTTGTTATTCTCGTGTAGAATATATGAGCTGCAACAACCATTAGACAGTAGCAGAGATATATGATTAGCAGTACTATGAATATAAATGGATAGTACAGTTCTACCATTTTGCAATAAGCATGAATAAATACATGAATATAAAATGCAGTGATAAAAGAAAACGCGTACTCCTACGATGTCTATCTAGATGTACCTAAGTGTACCTAGCATGTGAGTAGGTGTGAAGCCAAGAAACCCTCTAGGATTTAGTCGAACCCCATTACCTGAATTGTGAGAATGTAGGAGCCTCTCCTGGTCTCGAGCTGGACACCCCGCGAGGGATGTTCAGACCACTGTCAGCTGGAGCGTCTGCATGCAGGAGCCTCAGCGTCTCTGATCAGTGTGTCGGCCTAGAAGTCTCGGTTTCCACTAACTACTGATAGCAAGAGGTGCTGTATTTATACAGAAAAGTATATAGAGCCCCTTTGTCCCTTGTTCTTGTGTTAGCCCTTGTTGGGTATGAGGATGACGTATGAGATGAACCTTGTGCGTAGATATTAGGAAGGTGGTGTATAGCCCCTGCCTGGTTTCCCAGTAGCCTCATGAATATTTTATTCATGCAGTGTCAGTCTAAAGATGAAGTCATAGAACACTATTGTTCGGGAAAAACCCTCCTTCTGCACACAGGCCTAGAACTAGGTAAAAAGGTTCAGTCCATAAAAGGCGTTCAATCCTTAAAAGGCTCGTTACTGTTTAATGTAGGGGAGGTGATGTAGGTGAAGGGGTATGATGCTACCTGGGCCTATATTAGGTTACCTATATGAAACATAACAACTTCAGCCACACGACGCAACCCCACTGGACAGACCACCACTGTGTTCACTTCTCCTTCTCCAAAACCACCGTACACAAACCTACATCTCCCCCCCCCGCGCAGGAACTGGAGCAATGTCACAGAAGAGCACCTCAACTCCACCCACAGCCACGCTCCCCCTCCCACCACGCCCAACGTCAACTCTGCAGCCTATGGACTCCACAGATGGATCACTGACTGCGCAGACAAGCTTGCCCCCCTCCGGTACTCCGACAAACAGCGCCCCACAAAAGCCACTTTGTTCACCACCGACCTCTGAGTATCCAGATTCACCTGCAGACGGCTCGAGAACGTCTGGAGAAACAGCAAAACCCAGGAAACAAGGACCAGCTACAAGAATGCCATGACAGCATACCACCAGCGCATCAGATCCACCAAAAGGTGCTTCATCCAGGACAAGCTCCTCGCCAAGTCCAGCAACTCAAAGGAGCTCTTCAGCATCATACAGGAATTCACCAAACCCCCCAGCAAAACCTCAGACGTCACGCCCTCCCAGGACCTCTGCAACAAACTCGGCTCCTACTTCCACCTCAAGATCAAGTCCCTCTACGACAACTTCAACAAACAGACACCAGACACCGAAACCTCACCCACCTCCAGCAACTCCAGCCAGCCCACCATCTCCGCCTGGACCCCGGTCACTACAGAAGACACTGCCACGACCATGAAGAGCATTCACTCAGGAGCCCCCACGGACCCCTGACCTCCGCACATCTTCCATAGAGCCGCCGCCATAGCACCTGAACTGCGACGTGCCATCAACTCCACCTTCGAAACAGGCACATTCCCTGACGACTGGAAACGCGCAGAAGTCAAACCCCTCCTCAAGAAGCCCTCCGCTCACAAACTTCATCGAAGCCAACTCCATCCTCGACTCCTCCCAGTCCGGATTCCGCAGCAACCATAGCACTGAGGCAGCCTTCCTAGCCGCCACAGACGACATCCGCACTCTCCTCGACCAGGGCCACACAGCTGCCCTCATCCTACTAGACCTCTCTGCAGCCTTCGACACCGTCTCTCACCGCACACTCACCGCCAGACTCCACGACATAGGCATACAGGGAACCGCCCTCGACTGGATCTGCTCCTTCCTCACCGGCCGAACCCAAAGAATCGGGCTCCCTCCCTTCCTCTCCGAACCCACAAAGATCAGCTGCGGAGTACCCCAAGGATCGCGCTCAGCCCCACGCTCTTCAACATGGCCCCCCTCGCCGCCATCGTTAGACAGCATGGACTCAGCATAGTATCCTACGCCAACGGCACTCAGCTCATCCTCTCCCTCACCAAGGAACCCGACACCACCAGGCTCAGCTTCCAGAAAGGAATGAAAGACGCCGCCTCCTGGATGAGCAACAGCTGCCTGAAGCTCAACTTGGAGAAGACAGAAGTCCTCATCCTTGAACCCACCCCCTCTGCATGGGACAACAACTGGTGGCCCACTGCCCATCGGCACCCCCCCACACCCACGGATCATGCCCGCAACCTCAGCATCATACTTGACTCTTCCCTCAGCATGACCCGACAGGTCAACGCTGTCTCCTCCACATGCTTCAACACCCTCCGCATTCTCCGCAAGACCTTCAAATGGATCCCCCCGAATTCAGAAAGACTGTCACCCACACACTCATAACCAGCAGACTGGACTACGGAAACGCCCCCTACGCCGGAAGCAACAAATCCCTGCTCCGAAAACTCCAGACCATCCAGAACACTACCGCCAGCCTCGTCCTCGGCATCCCACGACAAGACAACATCACCCAACCCCTACGAGACCTCCACTGGCTCCCCGTCGAGAAGAGAGTGGCCTTCAAGCTACTCACTCACGCCTACAAATCCCTCCACAACACCGGACCCCAGTACCTCAACGAAAGAGTCTCCTTCATCGCACCCAAGAGAAGTCTCCGCTCCGCCGACCTCGCCCTGACCGAAACCCCTTGTATCCTCAGAGCCAGAACGGGTGGAATAGCCTACTCCTACATCGCGGCAAAGACCTGGAACAAACTCCAGCTCAGCATCAGACGTTCCCCCACTCTGAATGCCTTCAGGAAGAGCCTCAGGACCTGGCTATTTGGGTGAGACGTTGCTGCACGATTCCCCCCCCTCTCCCCCCTAGCGCCTTGAGATGCTCACTGGCAAGTAGCACGCTTCACAAAACCCTGGTTGATTGATTGATTGATAGATTAACATGGAAGAATGGTTGAAATTACTTCAAGCTGCAATAGTGGCTTACAGTGGAGCAGCCTCATATTGATTCCTTTCATTGGATTCACAATGACAAACCCTCTTCTCTGGTAAAGAGGGACTTGTCATTAAAAACTTAGAAATGCCTCGTCTCGAAAGTGGGCATTTCTCTGTTCTAAAACTCTTTGTGTGCCTTTTAGTTTAACTGTAGTCCACACTGGAGGTTAAGGGAGCACACCTTTGCATTCCCCAGAGACAGCTGTAAACATTGGGCATGCAACTGGAACGACAGATCTCTGCCATTTGAGGGCCTGGCTGGATAGATTGGAGGAAGAGATTTTGACACTTGGCCTCTGAGAGCCAGATTATGGCCCCACTAAAGATTACGATCTTTATTCCACAGCCCCATGGCAGACAGGGCTGACATTTAGGGGAGGCATCTGTGGTTCAAAGAGAAACCCTCTGAACCACCCCCAACTTCAGATCCTGGAACTGCATGGTGTACACTGCCAGAGGAATCTGTTGTGCACAAGGAGGATTACTGACATTGGAAGGGACTGTGCACCCTTCCCGAATGGTGGCTGGCCTGCTGTTGTGTGGCACACTAAAGGGTGCTCTCCAAGGGCTTGTTGGCTTGCCCCCTGTTCTCTTGTAGAGGTCTCAGGGACATCAAAGACCTCCCGCGAGGGACCCACACCATCTACCTGTGTAACCTGGAGAGTGGTGCTCTCAAGTGCCCACACCATCTGCTGGATCCCAACTGGTATCGCGGTGTGAGCGTGGAACTAAGTATTGTGCCTGGAGACCGGATTGCCTGGTGCCAAGCCCCAAAATCTCAGGAGTGTGGCCCCTGCATCGTGGGGCCTCGACACACATAAGCGTCTTGGTGGTGAGCAGATTCAGAGGTTGCGGGATCCCGCTTAGCCACGGGGTCTGCATGCGAATTATCAACTGACCTGCCGGATATCATTTGCACCGTATTATGGTGCATGTGTGTGCGACTGAGCTCCATACGGACCTGCCTGATAACCGTGACACAGCATAGCGATGCTGAATGAGTGAGTGTGAGTGTCTGCCTGTTGTTACTTACACCCCACGGTGGTGTTGCTTTACACATTGCTTCCTTGTGGAAAGCATACTACGTTTGACATCGGTTTTTACCTGTGCAACCTTGGCCAATGGTGCTTCTTAAAAGTATTGTAATAACATCTGTGTGTACACATTTCTGATATCCTAGTGATCTGGGGTGCACCCTGTAACTGTGTGGTATTGAATTAGAATAATTGCCAGATTGGGCCTTGTACTAACAAGGTTGCGCACCGCATAAGGGTGCCTGGGTTACAGTAGGATCTTTCCCAAGTGTACATATTGCTGATGTCATTTTAACACAGTTGGGCCTAGTACTACTAGTGATATTTCCAAATGTGATTTATGCCCAGAACTACATGATATTCATGTTGTGTTAATTAATGTGTGTTGAATACAAACTTTATTTAAATACACCACGTGTGAAGTGTCCTTTTTGTGACGCTCGGTGTATTTATTGTGGGACAGTGCTGTGCCAATGCTTTACACATTTCCTCTGTGATAAGCCTGACTGCTCAGTGCGAAGCTACCCAACGATGAGCGCAGGTTATACAGTGTGTGTAATCACCAACCCCTTACGGGAGTAGTAGGTTCTGCCTGGCTAGGGCCTCGCCTCAGCCAACCAGAACGTGCCAGTTTCAACAGATGGTGATTTATTTTTTGTCACCATTTTTGTGTTGTTGTTATGAAGTATTTACATGACATTGTATCATTGTAGCTGCATGTAGTTTGAGTGCTCATTTAGGTGCTGAGTTAATAAGTGTATCCTTCACAAATAATAGTAAAATACACTGCACAGCGTGCAGGATTGTTTTCTCTCAGTGGATCTCTATTGATTGTCATAAGCACTGAATAGTCCCGCCCACGTGACGGATCCTGGAGCACTTTTCCATTGTATGTCTTCCTAAGTGTAGATGTTCGCCTTTCTTCAGGAAGACCTGTAGAAACACTTAAGATAAGAACATTCTGCAGCCTATAAGGAAGGTTACAATGGCCAAATTCTTCAGATTGTACTTAAAAAAAGGTAAAGAAACCCATGTATATGTATATTTAAAGCCAAATACTTTTTTAGAAAGCTTAAATCTCTTTTACAAACCCTATTTTGTAAAAGTAGAGAGATGAAGGATAGAAGGACAGTGTAGCCCTATAGGATGTCATTATGTGAGTATAAAAACAGCGTCTGTGCCTTTAAGGGTCCATAGATCACAGGTAATCATGCCCAGCAGATGGCAGTTGCTTCAGTTCTTTTTTCCAGCTCCAGGTGACAGGATCTTAGAGCACTGAACTAGGCATTTTTTTGCTTTTTCTCTTCAAAAATCTCTCATATATATTTGTGACTTCTGTTTCACTCTACAGTTTTCAACTGTCCCTTTCATTTTCTGTTGTTTCTGACAGGAATTTTTGGTATTTAGACAAATAAAATGGCATCTTTATGTGACAAGTATCCTGCCTGTGGGAGAGAAAAGGCCCAGTCAGACCCACACAACTCCTGTATCATCATCCATCCTGAGAGCCATGTTCGTGACAGATGCTAGCACTGCAGGAAGTTTTCCAGGCATACCCAGAAGGAAAGGGAGAAAATTCACCTCCATGACACAGAAGAGCGACGCAGGCACAGTCAAAAGGTGGGACATCAGGAGTGCTAGGAAAGGACCATTCCTCCACCAGTGCTCTTCCACCTTCCTCTGATGACTCGAGGCGCGGGAGATCCAAAAAGAGAAGTCCTGCCCAAAAACAACATCGAGAGGATCGGCGTTGAGACAAGGTACAGTTCCAACTTGTTCTCCGTCGAGGATTGGGTCGATGTCAAAGAGGAGGCAAAGATGGATGTTGAGACGGGGTAGGTCAACGTCGAAGGTGACTGCACCGTCGAGGCACCCAAGGAGTTTGACGTTGAGGAGTGTGTCAATGTCGAGACGTAGGAGAAGGTCGACGTCGAAGAGTGTCGATGTGGAGACCATCTAGGCATGCGGAAAAATCAAGGAAATCACAGCAGAGCCGCATTTCATCATCTCCGACTCTGAATACTCCAGGGTGTTCTCTCCATCTTCTCTGATAGTGCTGCTAGACTCTCCTGTTCCTCCTCCACCACCACCACCACCTCCTCATCCGGCACCACTTCCTCCTCAACCTGTGGAAGCCCCTCTTCCGAGGCCTAGAGTTTCTCCGTGATGATCGTGTTCAAGGACTCGCCATCATTAACGCCACTCCAGACATTGTCACAGGTCCAGGCACCCTTCTTCTCGACCATTCTCCAGATGCTCTCACCATCATCATGCATCTACGTCTAGATCTAGGTCACGTACAAGGTCAAGACACCAACCTACTATTCCACCTTATCTTCCAGCGCAGGAAGGTTATCTCCAATGATGTTGAACTGTCCACAGCCACGGTTGTCTCCAGTGGATGATGTCCTGGCGAGAAGAGCTGCGAAGTTAAACATCCTGAGGTCAGTTCCAACACCCTCCACATTGATCATATTTGAGATGCTTCACCACCGATCAGCATCCAGGCCTCTCCTTCCTTTGGTTCTGGGTCTGTTAGAACCAGCGATTGACTTGTTCCTTACTCCAGCTTCAGCTAAATCTGCTCCAATGAGGCTACAAAAGAAATACAGACCTCCAGAGCAGGACCCACTCTGTCTCCTCTCTGACCCGCCTCCGGATTCTGTGCTCACCCTGTCGGCTAAAAACATAATTCTACAACTCCTTTGTCTATTGTACCACCAGACAAGGAAAGTAAGATTCAGTGGGTCACAAGGTGTGTGGTACAGCTACTACCACCGTGAAGGCAGCAAGTTCATCCTCTCTTCTGGGCCTTATGGGAGTCCTTGCAGAAATTTGCCGACGGCCTCCCCAGGGACAAAAGAGAGGACTTCTTTGAGGTTGTCAATAAGGATATGATAGTCTCCAACCAGCTCATCAGTGCTGCAGCGGATTCATCCTTGTTAGTAGCCCAAGAGTACTGTCACTGGGTGGTATTTCGAAGGCATTCATGGCTCCGTCTCACGACCCTCAAGAAAGTATCCCTACAACCGATCCTTTATCTTCCATTCTTGGGATCCAAACTCTTCGGCAGTAGTCCGCACATGGCGCTTCCCTCAGTATTCTCTGTTGGACGAGGTTTTCAGGGTGGAAATCTCAAAGGAGATTGATCTGTTTTTCTCTACCAACCTAGGCAGTGTACCCAGGATGGCCACCATATGGGAAACGTTTAAAGTTTTCATTGGGGGGCAGTCATATCAAAGCACGCAGGGGGTCCTTCGTTCTATTAGAGGGAGGTTACAGAGGCTTGAGACCGAATTAGCGGACCTGGAGAGACGAACGACGATAGACCCCTCTCCTGACGACTTGGCACAGATCAGGGCTAAGATGGTGGAATATAATGAAGAAGCTCAGGCAGAGGTGGTGCACCTGGGAAAGTATGCAACAGCAAGAGTATATGGGGAAGGGGAGAGACTGGGCGCCACCTTGGCAGCTCTGACTCGTCTGGATGGCGGTCCTGGGGAGGTGCTGGAGCTACGTGACGACAAGGACGTTATACTTACTGATGCTGTGCAGATAGCGGACAGATTTCGCTCCTACTACACAAAACTTTATGCGTCGCGCCCGTCCGAGTCTGACGAGTCGGATGAGGAATACTTATCGTACATAGCTATGAAGTGGCTGACAAATTCGCACAGAGAACACCTGATGGCACCTTTGCGTCCCACTGAAATTGCCGCTGCCCTGAAAACTATGCGTAAAAAAAGTCAAACCCCCACAGCAGTGTTCTTTCTACAGGCCGCTCTCGTTGTTAAATACAGACACCAAATTATTTGCTAAAATAGTCGCAAACCGGCTCGCTCCTCTGCTCCCTTTAGTGGTGGCCCCTGAGCAATCGGGCTTTGTACCCACACACTCGTTAACTAGTAATTTGCTGACCCTTTTCGGCACCATTGCTGGCATAGACCCTGATGTGCATGCCGCAGCGGTCTTTCTCGACGCCGAGAAGGCCTTTGATTCTGTCGAGTGGCGCTGTCTGAAAGCAGTGCTGAAACGGGTGGGAGTGGGAGAGATATTTATTAAACTGGTGGACGTGCTGTATGAACAGCCTACTGCGCGCGTACGTGTGAATGGACTTCTCTCAGACCCAATAGCTATCACCATAGGTACGAAACAAGGGTGCCCTCTGTCCCCCTTGTTATATGCCTTGGTTGCGGAACCGCTTGCATGTGCACTAAGGGAATACCATGGGTTCCGCGGCATACGCTTCCCGCAGTATAACTTAATAATTACGGCTTATGCGGACGACACTCTCATATATGTTCATGAACTGGAGCGGAATTTAACACCAGTCTTGCAAGAGGTGGAGCGATTCGGGCAACACTCCGGCCTTCGCATCAACTGGAGTAAGTCCATCGCGTTCCCTTTGACCCCCAGTACGCTCCCAGTGGCGAGCACATTTCCTATTGAGTGGACATCAGAGCCTAGCAGATACCTGGACGTCCAAATACACACTGACCCTGAGGTGGTGGTCCGAGAGAACTACGGCAGGGCAATACAGAAGCTTTCGGAATCCATTGACAAATGGATTCGGCTACCATTGTCGCTGCTGGGGCGAATCTCGCTCATGAAGATGATAGTACTCCCGAGGTTCTTGTTTTTATTTGTTAATATCCCGATTTTGTTGCCTAAGTCGTTTTTCGGTACTCTCCGCTCTCTCCTGATCCGCCTCGCCTGGGCTGGCAAGCAAGCACGTGTGTCATGGGACATACTGACCAAATCTTATTCGGAAGACGGACTCAGCGCCCCTGATTTTGAACTTTATTATTGCGCCGCGCAACAGATGCATGCCCACTTCTGGTTGCACAGCCCCCAGGATAGTCCGCAACTATACGTTGAAAGACATGAGGTACATCCCTTGTCTCTGCCGCAGTTTTTGTGTGGGACACCGCGCAGGCGTTACCACATCATACACCCAGTAGCGAACACAAGGAGTCTGCTTTGGAGGGCAGCTCGTAGGCAGGGGATCACCCTACTTTACTCCCCCAAATTACCGCTTGAACTATGTGACTGGTTACCAATGCTGCAGGAGAGGGAATTCATCACAACCGTGCGGTCACTTGGCATTAGTACTGCGTGTGATTACTTTGAGGAGGGTACGGTTAAACCATGGGTAAAGTTACAAAAGGACTCATTGCCTGCCCCCGCGATGGCAAGATTCCACTATTTTTGTGCACGGCACGCGCTGCGCTCGAAGCTAGGCGAAGGAATGCTAGAACCGCGCGAATACACCCCCCTGACGTATTTGTTAAGAGCTTCATCCCCACAACACATGATCTCGATGTTATATACTCTTTCCAACACAGGTTCAGGCTCCGTTCACATAAAGGCTCTGCAAGAATGGCGAGTGGAGCTAGGGAAAGAAATTACAGACGAGCATTGGAAGTATTGCTGCGCAAGCACAAAGTCCATCTCCCAAAACAGTAGACATCATTTGACACATTTTAAGTACCTGCAAAGGGCGTACTACACCCCGGTTCGTCTACATAGATATGGTCTTAGAGAGGATGACAGATGTTTAAGGTGTGGGGCGGATTCTGCAAATTTCACTCATCTCGCGTGGGGCTGCCCTGATATTTATAGGTTTTGGGAGTCTATACATGGTGCATTACAGGACATTGCAGGAGCGAGGCTCAGGTTAACCTCATTGGAGGCCTTATTGGGCTATATTAAAGAGTACCCGAAGAGTGTGCGTAGGTTACTTGCACTAAGTATCCTGTTGGCTAAGCATAGGGTTGCGATGCGGTGGATGAAAGGGCCCACCCCTACATTAAAGGAATGGTGTGCAGACATGTCATACTGCAATACACAGTCTGAAAATTTTAATGCTCTCATGCCTATTAGGTGTAAACCAAAAGATATATGGGACCCATTCAAGGCTTATCTCACTTGCCACACTTCGTCCGAAGGATCAGCGGAAGAACAGGACAGAACAGGGGTCGGCTGACTCAACAAATACATAAACGATTGAGACGCACCACCGATACCTTTAGCAGTGTAGGGTGCAGGGGACGGGGCTGCTCGCCTCTTAGCAGGGGTAAAATATGTTGTGGTTTCCAGAATGCACTGGATTTGTAACCAGGTGTGTGTAATGTCTTCTAAATTTATCAAATTAAATGGTTGTAATCAAGAGATACCCATCATGATGCTACCAGTCCACTCTGTATGCTGCTGCCTCAAATGTAATGATTGTCTAGATGTAAGTTTGTATGCAAAATGAAAATAAAGTTTAAAAAAAAAAAAAAACCTCTTCGGCAGTCATACAGACGACGAGATGGCCCGAATGAAGTCCAAAATGGAGACCTTCAAGGCAGTAGGCCTCGAAAAACAAAAGGAACAATGAAGGCCCTACAAGCCCTACCAACTGTGTCTTTTTTTCCTCAGAGGGTTCAAACCCCTCCCTGGTACCAAGTTCACCACAAAACCCAACAGCAGAGGCCTTACCAGCAACAACAGCGGCTGCAACCTAGAGGGAGAGTCACTCAACATTTTGCTCAGGGGGGAAAGCCTGCAGCAGGCTCCAAGCCATAAATCTTTACTTCACCCTCTTCCATTACCCACTCCGGTAGGGGGAAGTATTTCCCATTTTCAGACAGGGTGGCAATCCATCACATAAGACGCCTGGGTGATAAATATTGTTCGGAATGGGTATTGTCTCAGGTTCACCAATCCTCCACCGAATATTCAACCAAAAACATCCAATTACCATCTACAGATGCTGTGCTCGGAAATCAACATCCTTCTGCTGAAGCATGCGATGAAGACTGGTCCTCCCATACACAGGGATCAGGCATTTATTCTCTATACTTTCTGGTGAAAAAGAAAGGCTCCAGAAACGAGTTCAGACCCATTCTTGATTTGAAACTGGCCAACAAGTGGATTCAACAAGAAACGTTTTGAATGCTGGTACTGCATCAGATCTATCCCCAGTTATACTAGGGAGCCTGGCTCTGCTCGATATACCTACAAGATGCTTACTTTTATATACCAATAGCCACGAAGCATCACAGATTCTTGAGGTTTGTCGTGGGTCACGATCATTACCAGTACAAAGTGCTTCCATTTGGCCTCAATTCAGCCCCTAGAACTTTCTCGAAGTGTATGGCAGTGGTAGCTGCCCACCTCAAGAAGCATCAAGTTTTCGTCTACCCCTACCAAGACGATTGGCTCATCAAGGCGTCGACTCATCAGGAAGCCTGACTGCATTACCAGTGGACAAGCGATCTCCTCCAAAGATTAGGACTGCATATCATTTACAGCAAGTCCACATCCTCTCCTGTTCAGACACTGCATTATTTGGGAGCCTCCATCGTCACCATTTAAGCAAGTGTGTGTCCTTCGGAGGACAGACTGTTATCAATCCATCTGAAGTGTCACTCTCTCATGAAAGCCTCTCACCCCCCAGTGAGGACAGTGTCATCTCTCCTCGGTTCGATGGCTTCACGTATCTTTCTAACTCCGAATGCCCGTCTCCACATGTGTCCTCCTCAGGAATTTCTCCAGGCTCAATGGGACCAATCCACAGGCAATTGGGAGAAGAGGATCACACCTCCCCCCCCATTCAACAGTCTCTTAAATGGTGGTGCTCTCTGACAAATCTGCTTCAAGGGATGCCATTTCATCAGGATGTTCCTTCCCAGACTATTGTAACATATGTCTCGTTACTAGGATGGGGAGCATACATGGATCAGCTCCAAATCCAGGGAACATACTCTCCGAAAGGCATGACCTACCACATGAATCTCCTCGATCTATGTGCAGTTCACCTGGTGTTGAATGCTTTTCCCCCGTCATTCAAGACTCAATCCCTGCTTGTTCAGACAGACAATGCAACACCTATATAGTACCGCAACAAGCTGGGGAAGAAGGTCCAGACCTTTATCCCACGATGTCCAGACAATTTAGAAGTGGCTGAAAACCACAGACCTGTGGATCATGTCAACTTACCTTCTAGGTGTTCAAAATGTTCAAAGCAAACACAAGGAGATGATGGACGGAGTGCTGAAACGTTTCAAACACTCACCCCCAGTCACAGATCTGGGTTGAATCCATCATCATTCTTTAGCTCACTTTGCCACCCCAGTTCAGACACAGCTATATGCAAATCAGTCTTGACCCTGTGCCTCATGGGAACAGTCCAGACCGAACTGCCAAGCCATGTCTTCCCTGGACCGGAATCAAGCATCCTGGGACCGGTTTCGGGCTAACAGCCCTCATCAGCCAGGCTAGCTTGAATCCAGTGGCAAAGTGAGCAAGGGACCCACGTCTGGGCATACCCTGCCAACTTAGGGCGAACAAAGCAAACACAAGGAGATGATGGACGGAGTGCTGAAACTTTTCAAACACTCACCCCCAGTCACAGATCTGGGTTGAATCCATCATCATTCTTTAGCTCACTTTGCCACCCCAGTTCAGACACAGCTATATGCAAATCAGTCTTGACCCTGTGCCTCATGGGAACAGTCCAGACCGAACTGCCAAGCCATGTCTTCCCTGGACCGGAATCAAGCATCCTGGGACCGGTTTCGGGCTAACAGCCCTCATCAGCCAGGCTAGCTTGAATCCAGTGGCAAAGTGAGCAAGGGACCCACGTCTGGGCATACCCTGCCAACTTAGGGCGAACAAAGCAAACACAAGGAGATGATGGACGGAGTGCTGAAACTTTTCAAACACTCACCCCCAGTCACAGATCTGGGTTGAATCCATCATCATTCTTTAGCTCACTTTGCCACCCCGGTTCAGACACAGCTATATGCAAATCAGTCTTGACCCTGTGCCTCATGGGAACAGTCCAGACCGAACTGCCAAGCCATGTCTTCCCTGGACCGGAATCAAGCATCCTGGGACCGGTTTCGGGCTAACAGCCCTCATCAGCCAGGCTAGCTTGAATCCAGTGGCAAAGTGAGCAAGGGACCCACGTCTGGGCATACCCTGCCAACTTAGGGCGAACAAAGCAAACACAAGGAGATGATGGACGGAGTGCTGAAACTTTTCAAACACTCACCCCCAGTCACAGATCTGGGTTGAATCCATCATCATTCAAAATGTTCAAGCAGACTCCCTAAGAAAAGTCCTGCAGGAAAACCACAAATAGGTCCTACGCAACGACATCGTGCAAAACATCTTCAAGCTGTGGGGTGCTCCGTGCATCTACTTGCTCGCCACGGCAGAAAGCATAAAAAACAAAAAATGTCCAGGCTTCGCCTCGAGGTTCTTCCAACCAGGGACACTGGGGAATGCCTTATGGATCGACTGATCCGGCTAATTTCTATACGCATTTTCTCCGATCCCCCTGATCCCGTCAGTCCTTGTCTAACTGTCTTACTCATGAGATAGATTGATCTTGATTGTTCTGGAGTGGGTTACGTCAATGGTGGTTCAGGGACCTTCTTCACCGGTCAGAGCATCCACATTTCAAGCTGCCATGCAGACTGGATCTTCTCACGAAATTCAGAGGCCAGATGGTTCATCCCAATTTTTCCACGAATTTGGCAGAATGGCTCCTGAACAAGTCCAGTATGGGCATCTGAACCTTACGCAAGAATGCATGAACATTCTCAAGGAGGCTAAACGACCATCAACTCGTTCTGTCTATTTATTCCAGTGGAACAGGTTTTACATTTGCTGTTCTAACAAGACTGTAGACCCAACAACCTGCCAAGAAGATGTCATTCTTTCATACTTACTTCGGCAAAATCTGGCTTACAATTCTCTTCCATAAAAGTGTATTTGGCAGTTGTTACTGCCTACAGAAATTGCCCTTCAAAAACCTCTTTTTCTAAATTACCATTATCAAAGATTTTTAGAAGGGTTGAAAAAGGTTTTCCCTCCCATTAGGCATCCTTCTCCTCCCTGTGAGCTCAATATAGTTCTCTCACATTTCTCCCCCCTGTGAGCTCAATATAGTTCTCTCACTCTTCATGCAGGACCGTTTTGAACCCATTCACATATCGTCCTTGCAACTTCTCTCATGAAAAACTGCTTTGCTTATAGCTATCACATCAGCTAGGTGCTGTGTTCTCACGAACCATACACCGTTTTCACTCCAACAAGGTAGTGATGAGGACTCACCCAAAAGTCCTTCCTAAAGTCATTTAGGATTTTCACATCAATCTACATCCCCTAGATGTTAGGTGAGTCTTAAAGTTTTATCTGGCCAAAACACGACATACGTAAATCAGGCCAATTATTTGTAAACTATGGCCCAGTCCGTACAGGTCTAGCCACTTCCAAACAGTCCATCTCCCGACGGATAGTATCTTGCATCCTATTATGTTACCAAAAAGCTAATAAGATTTTGTCTGATAGCCCTTAAGCTCACTCCACTAGAGGAATATCAGCTACTGCTGCTTTAATGAGAAATGGCCCTATAGCTGAAATTTGTAAAGCGGCTACATGGAGATCTGTTCGCACGTTTACCAAACACTATGGTTTGGACTTGGACGCTAGACACAGACTAGCACAGATGCTCAAGTAGGACAGGCCTCCCTGAGAAATGTATTTCCTTGATCTGGTTGTTTGTTGTTCCTCTGTCTTTTCCACCGCCCTTGGTGGAAATGGGCTTGCTACTCTATTCAGTGCTTAAGACTATCGATGGAGATTCCCCGAGAGAGAAGGAATGGTTTCTTACCTGTAGTCCCAGTTCTCTCTCAGGGGAATCTCCATTGAAGTTATAAGCAACCCTCCCGCCTCCCCTGTGGAGATGACAGAGGCGATTATTAAACCTAGCTAGCACTGCCACAGCTCGTCAAAAGGAACTGAAACAAATGCCACCTGCTGGGCATGATGGGATACGTGTGGTCTCTGGGCACTTAAATGCACAGATGCTGTTTTTATACTCACATAATGGCAGCCATTGGGCTACACTGCCCTTCTGTCTTTCATCTCTCTACTTTTACAAACAAGCATTGGCAATGCCAATAGGTCTCACATTTGCGAGAGTTAGAACTATTGGAGTTGTAAATGACAATGTCTTTTACCCGTGTGTTGTGGAATGGATGTATGTGATTTGGAGTAGAATTATGTGGGTTGGATTGGAATTGTTAGTTGTGGAATTTTGTGGAGTGGATGTGTATTGGCATGGTCTGCAGTGTAATTATGTGGATAGTAAGTATGTGGCTATGGGTGTACTGGAATTATGTGGAGTGGGATTGTGTGTCATGGAGTGGAAATTATGTGGAATGGCATTTTGGGATGTGTAATGGTATTTTGTGGAGTTTAATAATGTGGTGTGCTGTTGAATTTTGTGACATGATGTGGTATTCTGTGGTGTGGATTGGATGTATGTGGTGTGTTGTGTAAATGTGTTGTTGAGTTGAAATATATGGTTTGTTGCTGAATTATGTGGTGTGGAATGGAAATGTGTGGAGTGGAACTGTGTGGTGTTGAGTCAAATTATGCTGATTGCGATTATGTGGCATGATGTGGAGTGTATTTATGTGGATTGTTGCTATGTGGCTGTTGCCAGTGTCCTAGAGTGTAGTGGGAGTAGTAGATTGTCGTAGACTGTATTTGTTGGAGATGGGGGAGTAGAGTTTGAGTAGAGGGGAGCAGAGTTCAGTGGCAGAGAGTGTCGTAGAGTGCAGTGTTGTAGAGTGGTGTGGAATAGGGTGGAGTGGGTTGGAGTGGATTGAGGTAATGGGCTAGATTGGATTAGGTTAGAGTGGGTTGGATATGAGTGGGTGGACTGGTGAGGTGGATTGGAATGGGACGGATTGTTGTGGATTGGAGTGGGGCAGATTGGAGTGTGTATGGGGCTAAAGTGTATTTGGAGGCTTTGAAAGACCAATGTTAAATAAAAGGTGGTTTTACATGAAACATAAGGTGGATGACCAAATGAATGTTATTCTTTGGTGAACCAAAGGGTTTCTTGAGGCTTACTGTTGATAGGGTCTGTGATGGAAACCGAACTGTTATCAATGTATGTTAAAATGTTATGAAGAAGATGTCTGTCAGCTCCTGGACACTTCTCTGCCTGTATGAGGTGTGTGATTGTACCCAATAAATCCTTAATCATACTTCTAAAGAGTTATTTGATGAACCTCTTCTTTCCATCACAATTTTTCTAAGGCAGATTTATACCAATGTGCTGTGCAAAGATCTTTAATACATTAAAAGTTAATAGATTTTGCTTGTGCAAATTGTGGTCTCTGTAGAGCATGGGATGTTTTATCAGCAACAACCACATCATTATATGGATATCACTAGTGTTGGGAAACAGACTTGGTCTTGGTCCTTGGTATAATATATCAGTGGTTCCATCACTTAATCAGACATTATGGAGCGGGCGGATCAGGTGACAAATAGGAAGGAAGGTTGTAAATCCTTTAGAGTAAAAAATAGCAGTAGGTTACTTCGTAGAAAAACACTGGTGCATGCATTATAAGCCTTTTTTGAGGGGGATGTGATATCTTCTTGGCTTGGCATATGGCACAATCGTTTTTTGATATTTTGTATCTGAAAGAGACACGTTAATGACAGATTCCTTACCTTAGATATATCCCCAGGCGTCAGGCTGGATCCGGAAAGTTTTGCGTAGCAGTACCCTTGCGCGTCGGTAGGCGGCGTCGTGCGGCTCCGCGTCCGTCGTCGCGTCGATATCGCCGGATGACGTCGCGGCCAGTACTTAGACGCCGCCCAAGCGCGCTGACGTCAACTCTTCTTTTTCCGCGCCAGTAAGCGCAGATCCGGGAAGAGCAGTGCCCTAGTCATTTTTTGACTACGTTTTTTGTGATTTTTATCACTGTTTTTTCTCGAGTCGTTCGACTCCGACGGTGTCAGTAGGGATGCCCGGCTTCAAGCCATGCGACGCCTGTGGTCGGATGATGTCGATCACGGACCCGCATCGAGACTGTCTCTACTGCCTCGGACGCGACCACGACTCCAAGTCGTGCCCCAACTGCCGGGCCTTGCATCCGAAGGCTTTGCGAGAGCGGTCTCGAAAGCTCCTCGAGGTCCGGCAGTCGGCTCCGCGCCAACCCAAGCCCCGGTCACGTGAGAGGTCGAGGGGCCGGTCGCGGAGTCCTCATCCGTCGTTGGGGTCCAAGTCTTCGCACTCCTCCGGTAAGTCGAAGCATAAGAAGTCGAAGAAGCGTCATCGCTCGACGACTTCCCCTCGCCGGTCTTGCGACTCAGCTGAGGGTCCTGTCGGCACCGTCCCCGCGGCTCCGGGAGTGCCTGTGGAGCCGCCGTCGCATTACCCGCCCTTCCCGGGTTCGGCGGCGACTCCGGCAGAGATACAGGAGTTCCTGTCGGCCATGGCCCGCCTCTTCGGGCCTCAAGGTCCCCCCGGTGCGCCTCCGGGCCCCGCGGGCCCTTCTGGGGTGCCTACGGCGCCGCCGGCGACTCCGGTCCTAGCGACGCCAGCCCCGGTCCCGGCCTCGACCCCGGCTCCGCCGTTGCCGCAACCCCCATCGACGCCGGTTGACCTAACGACACCTCCACCGGCGCCGATATCACCGGTGCCGCTTCCGACGCCGCCCGAGGCTCCGGGCAGCGTCGTACCCCGGTTCTCTCCGGACCCGGACACGGCGCCGGACCGGCGTCAGTCGACGCCGGCCCCGACGCCGCTGCTGCCTTGGGTCCCGCAGGTCCCTCCTCCTTACTTTGAACCTGCTTTGGAGGACGAAGAGGACTGGGAGGAGTCTGAGGACCCTCTCACTGCCCAATGTGAGTTCGAACAGCACTGGGCTGAGGAACTTGGGGATGCCAGTGGTCTGGACACCTCTCCTGACATTGGCATTCTGTCTCCTACTTCCCTGGCTACGGAGGAGGGAGCAAACTTTGCTACGGTGTTGCGTAGGGCAGCTGAGGCCCTGCGCCTCAAGTTGCCTACAGTGGCTGGACTAACATCCTGACGGAAGTGCTTCAGCCAGTGGCTACCTCCTCGGAGCCACTGCTGCCTTTCAACGAGGCACTTTCTGACGTTCTTTTGGGCGCCTGGTCCAAGCCCACCACAGGGGCTCCTGTGGATAGGAACGTAGCCCGACGCCATCGCCCTGCTCCGGGCGACCCCCTGTTTCTCTCCCAAAATCCCACCCCTGAGAGCTTGGTTGTCCAAGCCTCTGCTTCCCAGAGCGCCTTCCCTACCGCTCCCCGGATAGGGAATCCAAAAACTGGATCAATTTGGGAAGAAGGTTTTTACTTCCTCCAGTGCTGGCTTGCGGTCGGTCAACACCGCTTGCCTCTTGGGCCGATATTCCCACTGTTTGTGGGATTCGGTGGCGCAGGTTCTGCCCCAGTGTTCTGAGGAGGTCCAGACACTGCTTTCCCGCGCCATTGCGGAAGGAAGGGATGCGGCAAAGTATACCATCAGATGTGGCCTAGATACCGCCGACTCGCTGGGCAGATCGCTTGCGTCGACAGTAGCGCTGCGCTGCTACGCCTGGCTGCGAACCACTGGTTTCTCGGGTGATGTCCAAAACACTCTTATGGACATGCCCTTTGATGGTGTCGGTCTTTTCGGCAACAAGGCAGACCATGCGCTGGAGCGCTTTAAGGACTCACGGGCTACAGCCAAGTCCCTGGGCCTTTCTGCTGTGCGCCCTCCGCAACAGTCTGCTTTTCGCCCCTTTCGTGGCCATGGAAGGGGCGCCCAGTCACGTCCGCTGCCCAGCCACCGGGCCGCGCAGCAGGCGTCTATGCGTGGACGGGGACGTGGCTCCCGCCGAGGCGGGTCGGGTAACCAGCGTGCGGGTCAGGCCCCCACCCCGTCCGCGGCCTCCAAGCCCTCCTAGTCCTTCCTTTCAGGTCCACAGCACGCCAGTAGGAGGCAGGGTCCGCCATCACCTTCCCCACTGGCGTGCCATCACCTCGGACAAGTGGGTCTTGGACATTGTCCGAAGGGGTTACTCCCTCCCCTTCGAGACTTCCCCCAGCCATGCCACCTCAATTACACCGCATGTCGGGGGATCATTTGGTGCTTCTTCGAAAGGAAGTTGCGGCCCTCTTGGCCAAGGGGCCATCGAGCGCGTTCCGACCCCAGAAGTAGGGCGTGGTTGTTACTCCCACTACTTTCTGGTGCCCAAAAGGACAAGGAGGACATGCGTCCTATCTTGAACCTCCGGAACGTCAATCGCTTCCTCCGGAAGGAGAAGTTCAAGATGCTCACCCTAGCTCAGGTCTTGACTGCCCTCGACCCTGGAGACTGGTTGGTAGCGTTGGACTTGCAGGACGCATATTTTCACATCCCCGTCCTGCCGGCCCACCGGCGTTACCTGCGGTTCACGGTAGGCCTCGAGCACTTTCAGTTCAGCGTGCTCCCCTTTGGCCTTACCAGCGCCCCTCGGGTGTTCACGAAAGTGATGGCGGTGGTCGCAGCTCATCTGCGCCGGGCAGGGGTTCCAGTCTTCCCCTACCTCGACGACTGGCTGCTGAAGGTGGGCTCGTCCCAGGCAGTCGTCTCCCACCTCCAAACTATGGCCAAACTCCTGCACTCGCTGGGGTTCTCCATCAACGTGCCGAAGTCGCACCTCATTCCTTCTCCACAGCTCCTTTTCATCGGAGCAGTTCTGGACACGACGCAGTTTCGGGCTTATCCTCCCGAACGGCGAGTCCAGGATATTCAGGCTATGATTCCGATCTTTCAGCCTCTATCCTGGGTTTCGGTACGGATGACCCTGAGGCTGCTGGGCCTCATGGCCTCCTGCATCCTGCTGGTCGATCATGCCAGATGGCATATGCGGGCTCTGCAGTGGGACCTGAAGTTCCAGTGGGCGCAGCATCAGGGGAACCTGTCCGATTACGTCCAGATCTCGGAGGGAACTGCAAGACAGTTGCAGTGGTGGCTCTCGAACCGGCAATGGGTCATGGGCAGATCCCTCTCCCTTCCCCAGCCAGAGCACACAGTTGTGACGGACGCGTCCCTTCTGGGATGGGGCGGTCACATGGGAGAGGCGGAGATCAGAGGCCTCTGGTCTCCGGCGGAGTCCCGGCTCCATATCAACCTTCTGGAGCTTCGGGCGATCCGACTTGCACTCAAGGCATTCCTTCCCTCTGTCAAGGGGCGGGTAGTGCAGGTGTTCACAGACAACACCACCGCCATGTGGTACTGCAACAAACAGGGCGGGGTGGGGTCGTGGACCCTATGTCAGGAGGCTCTGCGTCTCTGGACATGGCTGGAACATCAGGGCATGCGCCTGATGGTTCAACACCTGGCAGGTTCCCTGAACGCCAGGGCGGACGAACTCAGCCGCAGGTGCATGATGGATCACGAATGGCGTCTTCACTCGGAGGTGGCGCAAGGACTCTTTCTACAGTGGGGAGAGCCTTGGTTATATCTATTCGCCACCGAAGAGAACGCGCAATGTCATCAGTTCTGCGCGTTGGAATTTCCAAGGCGGCACTCGCTCGGCGACACTTTTCGTCGCGAGTGGAGTTGCGGTCTGTTGTACGCTTTTTCGCCTATACCACTTCTACCCAGAGTGTTGAAGAAGATTCGGCGCGACCGGGCCCAAGTCATTCTTGTGGCTCCGGACTGGGCTCGAAGAGTTTGGTATCCCGAGCTACTCAGCATGAGCATCGATCCCCCGATCCGTCTGCCTCTACGGGAGGATCTTCTGTCGCAGCAGCAGGGGACGGTCCTCCACCCGAACCTGTCCAGTCTCCACCTCCTTGCGTGGAGATTGAGCGGCGGCAGTTGATTCCTTTCGACTTGCCTCCCGAAGTTTGTGATGTGATTCTGGCAGCCAGGCGTCCCTCCACTAAGGTGGTATACGCCTGCAGGTGGAACAAGTTTGTGGCATGGTGCACAGCAAAGGCTGTGAATCCCCTTTCTGCCCCTCTTTCTGAGGTTCTTCTGTTCCTTCTTTCTCTGGCCCAACAGGGTTCTGCCTTGGGTACCATCAAGGGCTATCTTTGTGCAATCTCGGCCTTCCTCAGGCTTCCTGATCAGCCCTCCCTTTTCAAGTCCCCTGTTGTTAACAGGTTTCTTAAAGGCATTACACACCTCTTCCCTCCTGTTCCGTTTGTAATGCCTCAGTGGGACTTGAACTTGGTTCTTACCTTTTTAATGTGCGCTCCCTTTGAGCCTCTACATAACTGTCCTCTTCGTCTTCTCACTCTGAAGTCAGCCTTTCTGGTGGCCATCACCTCCGCTCGGCGGGTGAGTGAGCTCCAGGCTCTTTCTTGCAAGCCTCCCTTTCTGTCTGTCCATCCAGACAAGGTTGTTCTTAGGACGCGTCCGTCCTTCTTGCCAAAGGTGGTTACTGCTTTTCACATTGGGCAGACCATCACTTTGCCCACCTTCTTTCCGCCTCCGCATCCTTCTAGAGAGGAAGAGAGGCTCCACCGTCTGGACCCAAAACGTGCGATTTCGTTTTATCTCAACCGCACACAGCAGTTCCGGGTGGACGACCAGCTCTTTGTTGGCTACGTGGGCGCCAAAAGGTCGAGGCGGTACACAAGCGGACCATCTCCCGCTGGGTCGTCTTGTGTATCAAGGCCTGCTATTCTTTGGCTAAGAAGGAGCCCCCTGTTGGGCTGCGTGCCCATTCCACCAGGGCGACAGCCGCCACCACGTCTTTGGGGCCGTGGTGGCATTGCAGGACATTTGTCAGGCATCTACGTGGGCCTCGCTGCACACGTTTACCAAGCATTACTGCCTTGACAGCCAAGTCCGGAGAGACGGCTTCTTTGGCCGTTCTGTTCTCCGAGACTTCCTCGTCTGATCTTTGTTCGCAGACCCACCACCGGGGTTGGTATTGCTGGGGTATCTATTCTAAGGTAAGGAATCTGTCACTAACATGTCTCTTTCAGATGCACAAGTTACTAACTTGTGTAACGATATATCTGTAAGAGACAGTAGTTAGTGACAGATTCCTACCGCCCACCCATCCTCCCCGTTCTGCGAACTGATTTCTAGGGTTAAGGACATCCCTTTCAGGGCCCTAGAATTTTTCAGACACCAATGTCAGCTTCTTGCATGGCTCTGCGTTCCTGGCGCGGAAAGTCGTGTACAGAACTGGCGTCAGCACGCATGGGCGGCGTCTAAGTACTGGCCGCGCCGTCATCTGGCGATCCCGACGACGGACGCGGAGCCGCACGACGCCGCCTACCGACGCGCAAGGGTACTGCTACGCAAAACTTTCCGGATCCAGCCTGACGCCTGGGGATATATCTATGGTAAGGAATCTGTCACTAACTACTGTCTCTTACAGATATATCGTTACACAAGTTAGTAACTTGTGCAATAATGCACGATTAGCCAGACCCACACAAAATACAAAACAAGCACCCACAGACACTCAAAGCACACGCGCACACATACTCGAGCACACACAGACAAACTCAAGCACACGCACACAAACAAACACACTCAGGCACACAAGCCCACACACACTCAAGCACAGGCACACACAGATACACACTCAAGCACACATACAAACACAATCACACACACAGAGACACTGAAGCACACAAGGACACACACAAGCACACACAGACACAGTTGCAGTTTATAACTCTGCAGAACTCATTTTATACACCTCCATGGTAAGAAAAGCAGAGCTGGACAAAAGTGCACTGATTACGAGTATGAGCCCACAGAGATTATCACATCTATATTTGGCGGACGATAGTATCCACTGGTAAGGCATCTCAGTGGGTTACAGTTCTTGCTGCAGAGACACAGCAACTCTCAGATGCCAATACATGTATATACACCAGTTGCTAAGGGTGCTTTCAGTAGAGATCTGTGAGTGATCCAGGTTGAGGGTATGTAAGAGTTAATGGACCAGTCGACTCTGAAGCAGCCGTTTAGACTCTTTTCTGAGTGCCTGTCTGGGGCCCCGCTCTGAGTTTTCTTTGATGAGGTCTAGGGCGGGGGATAAAGCAAAGTCACAAACAAGCAAGAGGCAGGCAGCAGCACAGAGCAGCCAGACTTTGCCTTGCTCTGTAACTCACGTATACTGAAGCCGGAGCTGTTGTCAGCACGGGGTAGGGGAAGAGATGAGGAGCAGGTCTGCCTCGTGTAGAGCTGGGTGCGGTGGCTGGGACAGTGTAGTCCATCATAGCAAAAATGAAACAAATGGAACCCCCGAAAGTTACTGCAGTAACACTGGTTGCACTTACAACAGTCATGGTGGCCTCAGTGGCGATGCTGGCCTGAGGTGGGTTGTAGAAGTAGAAAATCAGTTGGCCTGGACACAGACATGGCAGCGACGGCGTTGGCGAGACCTTGGGAGATGCTTGGAATACAGTGACTGAGGAGGCCGCAGGAGGTGACGCACTTAAAGGCCGTGTGGCTCTCGGCGATGGATAGCAGCTCAAATGCCAGCGATGAGTTGGAGTCCTGTTACAAAGTCATGGAAGAATCTTCTTTCCAGCATCGAGACCCTCTCTTCACATCACAAAGGCCTTGTAGCTGCCTGAGGCCATGGCGCTTTATCGCTGTCTAGCTTTGCCCCGATCACCGCTAATTCAAATAATAAAAAAAAAAAACAAGCATGACTTCCTTAAAAAAAATCCCAAAAAGTCATATCCTACTAAAAGAAGCCCAACCACGAAAACAAAAAAAAGACGATTAATTAATAATAAGGTAGGGGTAGGGTCTGATGTGAAAGGGACAGCACATGGCGAAACGGTGGGTGGAAGGGGAAGCAGTTACACTGGTTGCAAACATCGCTGCGCTCATACATCGGAACACGAGGCAATGTAAAAAAAAATAGTGCGCAAAATGAATTGAAATGGGCAGAAGCAAAATGAGACGTGCAACAAGGCCAGTCGGCATAGGAGGGAATGACATTACAAAAGGAGGGACAAATGACCACGATTTACCACTCCAAAGTAAAGAATTTAGAAAGGCACACAAAAGAACCAATGAAAAGCGATGGGCGGCCTTGAAGCTCATATGGTGAATACAGCATGTCTTGAAGACAGCACATGCACGCTGCCTAGGCTCGACCTCAAAGAGGGTTTGTGAAAGAGATTTAAGCTTTCTACTAAAGTATTTGGCTTTAAATATACATATATGTGTGTTTCTTTACCATTACTCTTTTTTAAGTACAATCTGTAAAATTTGTCCATTGTAGCCTTCCTTATAGGCTGCATAATGTTCTTATCTTAAGTGTTAATACAGGCCTTCCAGAAGAAAGGCGAACATCTACACTTAAGCAGAAAGATAGAGTCTCTTTTTATGCGGAGACTCCACACTTTTTAAAGATACTACTTGTAAATCCCTTTGTGACTAGCAAACAATCGTAAACGTACACAAATGTCTAAGTTTACCTTTGTGAATCAGGCACTCGTTGCCTTTAATAAACAGCATTTGCAATGAAATAGGTCTCGCATTTGCACGAGTTTAAGTTATTGGCATTGTAAATGACAATGTGTTTAATTTCTGTTTCAAAAACCAAAACATAAATAAAAGGCATTGTCATTTACAATGCCAATAGCTCAAACTCGCGTAAATGCGGGACCTGTTGCATTGCAGATGCTTGTTTGTCCTGTGTGATCCACACGCTAGTACCTTGTCAGTTTCGTGTTAACTCCATGTGACTCTTAATAATCCAGCCCCGAAAACCACAACGAGAGAGAGGGAAGTAGAAGCAGAAAGAGAGAAGTGATAGGTGGGTAGGGAGAAGGTGGTATGAGAGAGATAACAGTGGTGGAGGGACAAAAGGAAGGAGTGGTGTGTGAGAGAGGTGAGAGAGACATCGAGAGAAAGGGGGTGAGAGAAAGAGGAAGTGACTGACAGTAATGGGAGAGAGGTGTAAAAAGACAGCAGTGGAGAGAGCGCGACATGGACACATAGGGAGGAAGAGTTAGAAGGGAGAGAAAAAGAGAGGGACGCAGAGAGGGAGATAGGAGAAGAGACGTGGAAAGAGGCTTCTCCGTGTTGCATGCAACAGTGCACTAGATTCAGCCCTCCGTCCACTCTCTCACCGTGGAACCTCCACCGCACTCAGTGACCCCCGCCATGATGTACCCCAGCATTGACATCTGCGCTGTCTGTGACCCCGGGCAGTGCATCTCCCCTTCAATCCCAAATCCAATCTAGGAGCTGAGTGGGTGCACGTTTTTAAAATAAGTCATGGAGACAAAGTGCTTTACGAATTTGACCATCACCTTCATTTTTTGTGGGGCAATCTAGCCTTATCAGCAAGTGGCCATTGCAAGTATTACCCCATGAATATTTCATTGCACAAGGAGAAGTGGCGTAGCTGGTCCACTTGTGAGCACACCAGTGGCGGCTCGCATAGGGCGTGCTGCGGTGGCGGCGGGGGAAGGGCAGGGTGGGGGGGTAGTAAACTCGCACATACGACGGAACGGAGGAAAGTAATTATTACGTTCCTCCGTTCCGTTGTATGTCTGAGTTTACTACCCTGCCCCACCCCGCAGCACGCCCTATGCGAGCCGCCACTGGAGCACACCACTTCCAAGAAGACATCACCATGTCTGCTGAGTGCAGAAAAGGGTGACACCACTATTCCCATTACCATGTATCAATACCAGGAAGTGCAAGAAAAAGTCACGTGACGGCGTTTTCCTATGAAGTATTCAGATTCAATTCAATCACCCATTAAAACCTCTCTGGTTCATATAACACAACAACCTATCTCTCCCGGCGAAGGGGACCCAGCTTACCAAGATCACCAGTCTCTTGCAGGCGGGGGGTTTGAAGCCCCAGCAGCTGCGTTAAGGCCACCCTCATGCACTCATCCCATTTGGAGGTGACTGCATCCACGGTGGAGCGGCCGAACAAGATGGGAAGGGGGGCACTGAGTAGGGAGCGGCTGCTCTGCTGCGGGAATCAGTAATCGGAACATGGTACAGCAACAGAGTGCTCTGCGTGGAGCTAGAGTCAGTGCCACTCAGCTCCAGCCATTCAGCTGCACTTACAAGGAACTAGCAAGTATACACAAGGTATATTCAGATAGTATACTTTGTTAGCATAAAAATGTCTTTATTTCATTACAAATGCTGATGAAACTGTTTAAACTTTTGCCCGAAGGGGCAACCGAGCAGTGGGCGGAAAGAGAAAGGAAAGAAGAAAAACAAGATATACCGTACACGGAAATAACTGCAGTCCACGCTAAATACCATCATACTACTAACCTGATGTACGTTCCCACAACCTTGTATGGCTAGCCATCGGGATCTTCATTGGGTTTCGCTGGGTTTGTGATTAGCGTCCGTTTACTAGCGCGCCATCTTCCCCAGGAGCCTCCAACTGGTGAATACCGTTTTAGGGGGGGACTTGCTCAGAGCCACGCGTGCTCCATCCTGTGCCTCACGCCCTTTTGTTGTAGAATCGGCATGGAGGGGGGCTGTGAGGCAGCGTCGGCTGACCCAGATAGAGCGGGATCCTAGTGTGCGCTTATTAAAAGCCGAAGAAAAGCAAGGCGCGCGGACGCTATTCTTAAAGCGTCCCGCGCAAAAATAAATATATATATTTTGTGTTAATGTAACCCGCATTTAAAAAAAAAACCACACAGGCGCCATTGCGAGCCTAACATTTTAAAAAGAAGATGCACAGGTGCCATTACCGTCTTGCCGCGTTGTCAGAAGAAAAACCATACACTGTTTAAAAAAATAGAGAAAACAAAAGAAAGGCGCGGGCCGCTATGGGTGAACCAGGCGCCATGGTGCTTAAAAAAAAACCAATGAAGTAGTCCCTAAATGAAAACATACGGCCCTGCAGCAAAACGAAACTGTACTTGGTCGGTGCTGCCTGCCATAAACAGAAGTGATGTCTGGGGAGCGCGAGCCAATAATGTCCCAGGAAAGCTGAACAACGAAGGAGTGAGCCAATGCCAATCGGCAGATGGGATTACACTCCAAATACTGTTTGCTACAGGTCTTGCAACAGCGCATGCGCTGTCTAGGCTCGACCTAAAAAAGGCAGTAGCAACCATCACAGCGCTCAAAGCTGTCAGTAGTTCTTTTACACCTGAGATGTCATTGCAGACCTTTTCATCCATGACACTTAATGTTAACTGTTAATACTGTCGGGAGGTCTCTTACTGCAGGACGTTTTCTTGACTGATTGTACTAATTGGGTTTAAAAATGTCTCATGATTAATTACATCTTCTGTCATCTTGTAGGTATGATAATGAATATGCTTACAGCCAACGTGTTGTGGACCTGATGTGCTACATGGCTGACAAGGAATAAATATTGTTTCAGGTTAAACTCCAGAATTAATTGCAGATGTGTAATGTGTTCTATACTATACCTTGTTCTGCGTAAGCATATTAACATGCGCCATGAATATATGAGATGTATCGAACTGATAACAAAGACCATAGTTGTGTTTGAAAAACATGTGAAAATAAAAATTCATGTTGCCACTAAATGAGAAGTGTAGTCTGTCTTTTGAGTTTGTTTCTTTGAGTGAATGTTTTATGGCACATGACTCGATTAGTTGGAGTATTGTATTCAGCTTAATTCACTGTTTATTTTAAAGGCCTTGTGCATCATGGAGGTCTTGATGACTTTTGAAAATCGTTCAACCATCCTGCCCCTTTTTTTAATTTTCCTCATGGAAGCACATTATTTTTGGGTCTGATGTGTCCCAATCAGGATGAAGAGTAGGCTGGAGCAAACTCAATAGGAACAAAACACAGAAGCCATTTGACCAGAAAAATTACAAACCATCTCAATGTATTTAAAACCCCTCTGTTGCATTTGGTACTTATGAGCCTGTCTCACAATTAGATCACCTTCTCTATTCAAAATCAACCTGCAAATCCCCAGTAGACACTGAAATAAGCCTTCTGAAGTACCTTAGCCTACTTTATTTGTGAATCGCTATATGCAGTACACACAAGTTCCCATGCGGCTGACCTATAAAAGCAAGGCACTTTTGTTTTTCCTTCCTGGGATCTTTGATATTCATAAACAGTGTGGCATCTCTCCCTGTGTGTGGGATCATTTTATCTTTAAAAGTTATTTTATTAATACTATTTGACACTATGAGATTCCATTTCTGTTTTTTTGTTTTAATGATACCAATTAGAATTAAACCAAAGCACTATGGGATTTATTTGGCTAAAATTCCCTTGAAATGTCCCCAAGAAAATATTAAAAAGCAGTAAATTGTGCCTGCAGATGTTACCCTTAACAAACAATAAATGTAACACTAACCCTTTAAGCAGTCCAGAAGTTCCACTGTACCAACCTCAGCAGTATCATCACACAACTCATTTTGCTGATGTGCCGATTTCTGAACATAATTGGGCATTTTAGGTCTATTTTTCTCTTACCCTCATCTTAAGGGAATTTTTTGGCTTAGTTTATGCCTTTTGTGACCACTACTAAATAGTTTATTTTTGGAAGGTAGAAATATATATTATTTTTTGGTTTCTGCTGCCTTCTTAGCTCTATGCTTACTTTGATAAGATTGCAAACAAAAGGAGATGATGGACGGGGCGTTGAAACCTTTCAGACCCTCACCCCCTGTCACTATTAGATCTGGGTTGAATCCATCATCGTTCTTTAGCTCACTTCGCCAGCCCAGTTCAGACCCAGCCATATGCAAATCAGTCCTTACCCTGTTCCTCATGGGAACAGTCCAGCCCAAACTGCCTAGCCAGGTCTTCCCTGGACTGAAAACAAGCTTCATGGGAATGGTTTCGGGGTAACCCCCCTCATCAGCCAGGCTAGCTTGAATCCAGTGGCAAAGTGAGCAAGGGACTCACGTCTGAACATACCCTACCAACTTAGAGCTAACAAAGTAAACACAAGGATCTGATGGACGGAGAGCTGAAACTTTTCAGACCCTCATTCCAGTCACTATTAGATCTGTGTTGAATCCCTCATCGTTCTTTAGCTCACTACGCCACCCCAGTTCAGACCCCGCCATTTGCAAATCTGTCTTGACCCTGTTCCTTATGGGAACAGTCCAGCCCGAACTGCCAAGCCAAGTCTTCCCTGTACCGGAAACAAGCATCCTGGGACCTTATTGTGTTTTCATAGTTTGATAAGATCACCCTCTGTTTTGGAACGGGGGCTTTGACCTCACTATTAGATCTGGGTTGAATCCATCATCGTTCTTTAGCTCACTACGCCACCCCAGTTCAGACCCACCCATATGCAAATCAGTCTTCACCCTTTTCCTCATGGGAACAGTCCAGCCCAAACTGCCAAGCCAGGTCTTCCCTGGGCCGGAAACAAGTATCCTGGGACCTTATTGTGTTTGCATACTTTGATAAGATCACCTTCTGTTTTGGAACGGGGGCATTGAACTACAGGCACCTTGTTTGAGTGGCTTGTCTTCCAGATTTCAAAACCAATGAGTTGTGTGACATGTCAAGAGATATAATGTAGGAGGATAAAGCATAGATTGTTAACTTGTTTGTGGAATAAACTAGACTGTTGGACCTTGCCCTTTTTGCAGAGTTATCCCCAAACCTTTTGCCTTCTTCCTCCTATTTTTCTGACCCTCTTTTGTTGGCTTTAGGACTCTGGGCACTTTACCACTGCTTATCAGTGCTAAAGTGCATGTGCTCTCTCCTTTAAATATGGTATGATTGGTTTACACCTCTTGGGCATATTTAATTTACTTGTAAGCCCCTTGTACAGTGGTATCCCATATTCCCAGGGCCTGTAAATTATACTAGTGGGCCTGCAGCGCTGATTGTGCCACCTACAGAAGTAGTCTTTCAAACCTGTCTCAGGCCTGCCACAGCAGGGCCTGTGTGCGCAGATTACTACCACATTGACTTGGCATTTAAAACTGCTTGCCATGTATTAATCTCCCCTTTTACTACATATAGGTCACCCCTAAGGTAGGCCGTAGGTAGCCTATGGGCAGGGTGCTATGTAGGTAAAAGGTAGGACATGTGACTTTATTTTGTGGCACTATTGTGAGGCCTACTCCTCTCATAGGCTAACATTGATAATTCCCTTATATGTGTTTAAGTGGTAATTCCTGATCTGAAAGGAGCAGTGTTACATGATTGTTTTTTTTATATTGGTTCTCTTTGCTTATAACTCTAGTGTTTTGCAGCCTGACTAATCCACGTCTAGGGCAGAGTGACAATTACACTTTGTGCATGCTTTCCAGACAGCCTCAACACAGGACGGGCTGGGTGTGACAGGAGTGGCATCTGCATACAGATAGTCTTCCCGGGCTGGTAAAGAGGGAGGTGGGGCGCACTTACGTTTGTACAGGCTGTGTCCTCCCCTCACACAAAGGTCTGATTTACCCCCTACTGATATGTAGAACCAGGGCTGGGTTTGAAAGGGGGTGATGTACACTTCTAAGGTTTCTTTTGAAGTCACATCTTCAACAAAGACATTGTGGATATAAGTACAGGAGCTCTGACCCCATAATTTGAGACACTGCGTGGACTTGTAACCAGATGCTGCTGGCTCTGCATACTGGACCAGAGGACTGCTGTGCTGCCAGGAGGATCGCTATTTTGGACTACTTGTTTTGTTGCGCTAACCTGCTGCCTGCTACGTTGCTGAAGGGACTGCCACTCTGCCAAATGACTCTGTGTGCTGACCTGCCTGCCTCCTGCCCCCCTCAGTGGTCCCCAGTTGTTCTCCAGGGACTGGGTGGCTTGCTCTCTCCATAATTTCCTTGCCAGCATATGTATACGACTCCTTGGGAACAGCGCATATTAGGTGCTTCAACTTTGGCTGGACCAGCGCATGCTGAAGTGCTTCACCTCTACTGCAGATAAGCACTTAAACTTTTGTTGTACCAGGAGATGTTGAAGCGCTTTGCTTTTATGGTAACAGCACGTGCCCCCAACGTTTGGTGCTTCCCTGAGCGCTGCTTCATACCCGGATTTCACAAGGAGCTGCTGGAGTATCAGACTGCTTGTGAGCGCAGGGTGCTGGCTGCCAGGCGCGTTCCGAGTACTTCGCTTTGCTTTTCGCCTCCAAAAGGTTGAATTGAGCAGCGTTCAACGGCAGACGCTGGCCGCATCATTAAGTTAAATTCTCACGCTTCAGCCCGCAAGAAGGTAGCGTGGCTGAGTGGGAAGAGGTGTGACAACCGCCACCTGCCATGCGCTACAAATCTCAAACGCACTCTCGACCATATGCCCAGGGCATAGAGTGCTCTCATTCCTGGGGGAGTCGTGGAGCTCCACATCAAGGTGCCCCGGTGTTTTCGACATCGCAGGACTTTCTAGCTTCAACCGCCTAACTCCCCTGCAAGGCCGTCAAACACCGTTTAAAAACACGCTGGCGCTTCCACCATTAACTTCACTTGGGTAGGTCACTCACCATGCACTCTACAAGAAAGATGCCCCTTTTGTCTTCAAACTGCCTGCCAACCAAGTGTATGCTAGCTAGTGCAGGAGCTCAGTCTTAATCTCAGAACAGTGCATTAACCAGTGAAGGGAAGTATTTACATTGGCGATACACTTTAGTCCAGCTAGCTTTAAGGACTGACTGCATATTACCATATTTCACGTAATAGGCCCGCAGGTGCAGCTCTGTTCATATATTTATGGTGACGTGACATTCTCATGCTTCATGCGTGTACTTTCTAGTGGGTTACGTTTCACACTCTGAATAGCCACTGTAATGTGTCGTATGTCACTGATGATTATTGTATTACTTAGGATAACAAGTATCATCTTTTGGTGATTGTTTTATTTGCAGATTGCTTATGGTTTATGTCGTTTTGGTCTTATGATCTATCTACAATATAAACATGTTTTTATATATTCATGTGTGGAGCCTCTTTTGTGGTGTATTTATTGTGTCACTGGTGAAGGTGTGTTGTGCAAACGCTTTACACCTTACCTCTGGGGATAAGCTTGACTGCTCTATGCCAAGCTACCAAGAGGTGAGCACAGGTTATCTTTGGTGTGTAACTTAATTGCCCTGATTAGAGTGTTGAGTTCTGCTTGGCTTAGGTGCATACCTCAGCCAGAAACTCCATTTCTAACAGGGACCTCCAGCAGAATTGAACGGAAACATATACCATATATATGGGACAGCTAAGAGAAATAATGACATCACGATTATTTCCACTCCGTCTTGAAATTGAGTCATTTGGTATTAAGGGCTCTGCCAGCTGCCTCTTAAGCAACATGACCCTTTACCCCTTTAATGGCTTCCTCTCCATTGAGAGCTGCTTCATTGACTGGGATCAACCATTGAGGGCCTTGTCTGCAAGAGCAGCTCAGTGTAGATGCTGAGACATCAGTCAATTCTGAGAACTGTATCGACATCAAGGTATGCGATGTTAGATGGTTCCAAAAAACAAAGAAAGAAGAGGAGGGCAGTCTAAACATCACCCAGAAGTGGAAAAGCAGACAGCAGAGGCTCCAGATACTCAAATACAACATCCCCAAGGGTATAACTTTCTCTCAGCTCCCTAAAATTCAGAACCTCGGCCAAGAGTGATATATCCGCACGTGCCATCACCTGCTATATTGTTTCACAAAGGCTTCCTCTAGAAAAGATACCTCAGGAAGGAAGCCCATATACAGGCGGATCTTGCTCCAAAGAAAAATCTTCTCTTCATATAAATTTTGTTAGTCCTGGTCATAGAGGAGCCACAGACACGACTCCCCAGATAAGGGTGACATATTATAGAAGAGCAAAGAATGCTTGAGAAATCAATTTTTCAGAGAGACAGTGGGGAAAGGGAAATGGTCTAGGATGTTAGAAAGTTTGTGCATAGGTGAATTTTCATATCCTCATGGAACTGCACCAATGAATGAGAACTTGTAAAATAATTAATGAAGGGCTTATTCAGGGCTTTTCCACCAGTGAAGCCGCCTGCAATATCCTGGCAGCTTAATACGGTTCTTTCCCAACTCATGAACCTATTCATAAAGCTGACATGTCTCATGGAAAACAGCTCTTCTATTTGCCCTTACATCAGCTAGAAGGGTCAGCAAAATTCAAGCTTTTACAGTCACAGAGCCTTTCTTACAATTCAGAGAGAATAAGGTGTTGTTGAGAACAAATCTAAAATTCATCCCGAAGGTCTCCACTTCTTTTCACTTGAATGAACCTATTGTTCTATTGACATATTTCAAAAATCCTTCCTCCACTGCGGAGAGAGCTCTCCATCTCTGGATGTTAAAAGTTTCTTGAAATTCTATATCCACAGAACACAAGCTTTTAGAAAATCAGATCAACTTCTCTTCTCTTTCTCTCCACCCTGGAAGGGTTACACACGTCCAAGAAGCAGCATAGCCCGTTGGGTGTCCGCAGCAATTGCAATTTGCCACGAAATGGCAAGAAGACCGCTGTCAAAAAAAGTATCCGCATATTCCACCAGAAAGCCGACTACATCCCCTGCCTTGTTTGCTGGAGTATCGCTTTCAGACATTTGCAGCGGCAACGTGGACGAATGCTCATACATTCACCAAGCACTATTGTGTGGATTCAGCATGGTATGAACCCTGCAGAAAGCTGAGGATCCAGAGGAGCAAATCAAGTTTTGCCCTCTAGATTTAATAAAGTGAAGTGGGGCGGAAGTAGCTTTGTCATAGGAGCTATCAAGCACTGGAATCTCCTTCCCTCTTATGTTATAGCTGCCCCATCTTTGCCTGCCTTCAGAAAGCTCCTGAAAACATTGCTTTTTAACAATTAAATCTTACTGAAAGCTCCTCCAGCTGTGCTCAGGTTTGCTAGCGCCAAGAGCCCCCAGGTAAACACGCGCTTTAAACATTTTTTAACACAACATATTGTGTGGATTCAGCATGGAAAGCGGATGACGCAGTTGGACAGGCAGTTTTACTGCACCTTTTCCAATAAGGTACAGATTGTTTTTTCGTGTTTTCATCACAACATATTGGGTGATGATGCATTGTTATTGCTTGTACCATCATTTGTTCTGTTTTTATTTTGTCCAATGGTTTATGTTTTACTGCTTTTGTGCCTCTTTAGAGACTGGTGTCGCCTACCACCACCATTTATTCATTTCGTACTACTAACTACTCTGATTCAAGCATGTGACTCTATGAAAGATTTACCTGTACACTGTGGTTCTCCAGGATTGATATCTTTCAAAGATTCACATGCGACCCGGCCACCTCCCCGTTTTGGGCTCACCACTCCTATACCTCATTTATATATGTTATTCCCTTTTACACTTGTGCTCTAAATCTGAGGTATGGTGGCATTACAGGGGAAGAGTGGTTCAGTGTCTTGTCTCTGATTGGCTGAACTTTAGATCTATTAAAACAATGTGAATTGGTTAACAATGTCAGTTGCTTTTCTATGTCTATTACTGTACTTACTTAGTACTGCTTGTTTTAAATACCATGGGACTCCCACCTTGACGACGGGGAAGATTCATGCATGTAAATCTATGAAAGATATCAATACCAGAGAACCACAGTGTACTGGTAATTAACTTGTTTTATCCTCCACCACTCAGATTCTAGGAACATTTGCCTACTCAATTACAACAAGGCTGTATATTACAGACTGCTGAAACTGTACAAAAGTCATCTTGGAATCTGGAGAACAATCTTTGAAAACAATATAAGCACTGAAGATGCCAAATGAACAACCAACTTCTTGTACCAAATGTATGACTTTCGAGCACCATTGTATGGCTCCAACTTTTGATCTACACTATTTACACCTCCCATGTGCCTGTTATAGTCTAGAATGCACACTGCTTTACGCAATTCTGCATCCTGACCCGTCACAGGACAGTACTTTCATGATGAATAATTGGGAGCATGTGGACATCTCTTCTGTCTGAAAGTTTTAAAGCAAGATGTTCATTATTACGCAAAGCACTGCTCTGTCCCCTTTCAAGTTTTTTTTTTACACACAAGCTCTTTAGGATAACCTTTATGATTAAAGTGGATTGTGGCAGATTCCACAGTGCACACCTTGAACAATTCCTTAAATAATTGCACAACTGTATAGAAATTGTTCTTATATAAAAGGTGACATTTATTAAAAAGTCTTCTGGCAAGTTCCTACACAATTTTTTCACTGACTCTAAAAGTGAAAGGGCAACCAGAGAGGTCAATTGCAAAATCCCTACCAGTATACAGCCTGAAATTATATGGATATCTAGTGCCACTTTCATACAGCATATACAGCTTAATACCATAACCTGCTGTCTTGCTGGAAATTTATTTTCTAAAAACCAAATGGCCCTTGAACAGGACCAGAGACTTATCCACATACATCTTCTTCCCTGGAACATAGATCTCTGAGAAATGACCTACTAAATGGTCAAGGAAGGCCAAATCTTGAAGAGACTGTCAGAATCAGGGCTATCTCGTGGCAATGTTGTAGCACTATCCACAAATTGCAGCATCCGCTGCAGAAGCAAATACCGATCTCAACTCATGGTTGCTAGAAATATAGCTGTTGCCATCATGGGAATAGTAGACCAATTTAAAGACGGTGTTGGCTTCCTTAGCAATCCCATCAACAACACTAAACCCTCTGTAACTGCTTAATCTCATGGAGATTTGTCAGAGTCCACCAGGTAGCTCTAGAGTGGGTTTTAAGTGTAGCACTGTTGTCCCTAGAGAGCTGTTCTGCATACAAGTAATTCTGCTCAACAATATAATTCAAAAACACATCAATAAACAGGTGGAAGAAATTGATAGGCAAAAAGTTATCTGTATTGACTCTACACCCTGCAACACAACTAAAGTCAAGCAAAGCAAGCTGCACCATATTAAGGACAATCCAGGGTTCAGCACTTCTAAAGGGAAGCCTTCCAGTCCCTGGCTGCACTGCAGCTTTGTAGGGCGCTGGCTCTCTATATATGCACTAAAATGAGGTATACTGTGCAGAGAGTCCAGTTGATCCCCCAATAGGTGGGCGGAGGTAAAATCAGATAATTCTAACGCTCTTTTTGTGGTAGTGTGGGTGAGCAGTTAGACTTATCAAAGGATAGTGCTAGGCATCTGTTGTCACACACACAGGCAATAAATGAGACACACACTGAAGAATAAATCTGACACCAATTTCGAAAAAATAAAATTGTATCTTTATATATATTTAGAAACCAAGAACTTCGTTCAACAGTTAGTAAATGCTTTGTATGTCGACTGTTTAACCAAATGCAGTTCAAGACTCGAATACTTACAGGATTTAAGTAACAGCGGGCAATACTGTCATACCGTCAGGCAGAGCCCGTCGAGATCAAGGATGAAGAAAATCATAGGGTTAGATAGCAGAGTACCGCCAACACAGTTACCGTCGCGATTGATTGAAGCCAGACACTCTGCCAAGGAGTTTTGGGGAACAACGGTCTCCCAGAGTTCAGGGGAAGTTCTATTCCAAGGGAATCAGAGTTATGGGAGTCCCAGGACTCGGGCACAGCAGGAAGTTTCGGGCTACCTGGCTCGGAGGTGCCGTAGGACTTGGGGTGCAGAGTTTGTTAGTCACCGGCGGTGGTCAGCTACAGGTGGGGTGAGGGCAGTCCATCGGGGCGGTCGTGCCCAAGTTGCTGCTTTCATGTATTCGGTGCCACCAGGAAGCGGTTACAGACTCACAGGAGCGGGGCTGTTTCCAGCATTGGTAGTAGGTGCTGTGAGAATCCCTCAGGCTGGTGGATGCATTGATGGGGTCGGTTACCGACGGGTGACAAACACGCCTTGGCTGCTACCACTTTTTTGTGACAATGTGAATCGTTCTGACACAGTCCGTGCTGGTCTTCACCTCGTGGGAGTCTTTACCAGCAGTGTGCCGGGGACTAGTACCACTAGTTCAGAGGGAGGTCCCAGGCAATTAGTGAAGGCTGGCAGGGCTCCGGGGTTCTTGGAGGCTGGGCAGGTTTCAGTTAGGGGGCGGCATTTGCAGTTGTCGAGTCCTTTTGCAGTTGGCAGGGTTTTACGCTGGTTTCTTCTGCAGCAGGGCGCAGTTCCTGTTTCAGCAGCACATCTTCTTCCTTTATCTTTTTTTGGTCTGTGGAATCTGAAGTCAAGGTCTCGAGGAGACACCTGAAAAACTAAATTTAAGGAGCCTTTAAAGGGGAGCCAAGTAGTAGCCAATGGGCTGCTTACCTGTAGTGTGACTACACCCTCTATATGCTTACCCCACGTGAGGGGTGGGCATATCCCTGACCCTGATAGGCTATTTTCCTCATCTTCAAAATAGATGTATTCATAAATCCATCCCTGGCATCATTGAGGATTTATGAAGACAAGGTGTTTGGTACCAAACACCTTAGAAATCAGTGAAGCCATCATGGAGCTAGCAAACCTGTGTTGATGAGTACCCAGCCCATGTACTCTTTATGGCTTCTCTGTTCATTTACAACATTGCAGAATAGACTGGATATTGTAGCGGCCTCTCTGCTCATACAGATAGGCCCACACATAGGATATAGTGCACCCTGCCCTAAGCCTGAAGGCCTGCAGTAGGGGTGACTTACCTATATCTTACTGAGTTCACATGGAGGCATGGCACACAGGGCTGTGAGCCATGTTGACTCTTTGGATTTTCCTGCACCAAGACATGCAGCCTGCAGTGGTAAAGTGCATAGCCTTGGTGAGGGGGACCTGGGGTGCTGCAGCCCCAAGGACCCACTTCAGTACCCATGCCATAGGTACCAGGGGTACCATTTACTAGGGACTTATAGGGGTAACTGAAGTTGTGCCAATGGTGGTACAGTTTTGTAGAAAAAGAGCTGCCACTGGGAATCTAGTTAGCAGGGCCCAGTGCACTTACAATTCAAAATCACATCAGGCAAAAAGAAGGGACTAATCATGCAAAAAGAGGCACTTTCCTACAAGCTTGCTCTTGCTGCACTACTAGCCTATCAGTGTCCTCTTCTAAAAGATGCACTTCATAAGCACTTATAGTGGATACATCATCAGATGATTCATCTTCGACAGAAAATGCACTGCCAGAATCTTCAACTATGACCTCTGCCTTAAATGCAGAATCAGTCTGAGAGACAAGTACAGAGGCCAATTCAAATGCAAACCAACAGCCTACTGTGCGCTCAATTTGCATCCAGCCATAATGCTTACTAATGAAACTAACATAAAAAACAAGACAACAATAAACAACACTGTTTTAGGAGGCTGACTCAGTATATAGTGCCCCCCTATGGTGAGGCACTGTGCACTGAGTCCAGGCAACCCTTAGTGATAGTATTTAGGTCCCTGATAACCAAAGCTCTCAAGGGGCAGCTGTGGAGAGCAGCTAAGGCTTATCCAGCAGGGTGTAAAGCGGATGCATTTATCACAATAGTCAGTAAGCCTTCACACAAGAAAGAACCACGCAATTGTTTATAAAAATACTTTAGTATTTATTACCACAACACTACCCGGAGATATCAAATACACACAAGAAATACTTCAAAAACAGGTAAATATCATAGAAAAACACATGTGTCCCTATGGGGGACCAAAACACATACTAGGAAAGTGATATGAGAGTTAAGTACCAAAACGAGACTGATACTCAAGGATGGGGAAGCAAGGACTCACCAAAGGTGAGTAGCTAGGGACCCGAAGGCGCCCGGCTGCCGATTGGTTACACTGGGTCAAACGTCCATAGGATAACACAGGGTAAGTCGCGGTTCGTATTTTCTTGTTTCAGGACCCTTCCCAAAGGACCCCATGGACACCAATTGGATCAGGGAAGGTTCGAGAGCCACCCCACCTGTGGATAACCAGGGAACCTGGATACCTACACCAGGGAGCCCATGTGCATAGCTGCAAAGTGGTTTGGGAACTGCCCATTGAAGCCAGGATCTTGGAAGTCTGTCGGCTACAGCGACTCGTGGACCAGGACGGTGGAACCCAAATGTGGATTCTGGATGAGAATTACCTGAAAGCATAGGGGACAGAATCCAAACCAACTGGAGGTGTCCAGGAGCAGCAGGAGCACAATGCCACCCCTTGTCAGAGGTACTTGCTGTAGCACAATGGTGTTGATGAAGTAGCTGTGGAGCCCAGGCGACAATGCAGGAGCCATCCATGAGTTGTCCTACAATGGTTGAAGACTGCAGGAGTGCCTGCCAGGACCGCCAACAACCCTTGCAACCACAACAGTCGGTTTGAAGAAAAATATGCTTGGTTGCAGACCAGCAAGGTCTGTGGGATTAACCCAGCAAGAGTAAGTCACGGCTGGTCCTCAGCAGGCAGGAGAACCAGCAGGAATTGTTGGAGCCCCCTCGAGGACCCTCTAGCAGCAGGCACAGCGAGTCGCAGGGAAGCCTCTGCAGCACACAGAAAATGGAGGCCCACGTTGCAGAGGATGCAGGCAGGACGTCTTTTTTGAAGCTGTGTGATGCTTGAGGCTTGGGCTTCTTGGGGCTTGAAGATCCTTGGTGAGGAGAGTCATGAAGCCTTGGCAATTTCAGACAGACGGGTTGCACAGGGATGCGGTTCAGGTCGGCTGGAGAGGAATTACAGTCTCCCAAGTTGCAGGGAACATTGTTCAGGCCTTTGGGGAGCCAACAAATCAACACCTGTGTTGCAGAGCCGGGAGGTGTATGTGGGACAGTGGATCAGCAAAACGGTCATTGACGTGGAGGTGCCTGTGGATGCTCGAAAGTGGCTACTTCACTCCAAGGGAGATTCCTTCTTGTTTGGATGCATGCAGAGTCCTTGCTGACTGTGAGGATGCACGGCCAAGGTGTTGCAGAAACTTGGAAGAGCACAGAGATGAAGTTGCAGCAGGAACCTTCCCACCAAGAGCAGTCTTGTGTTTGGCCCTGGCTTGATCCAGCAGCAGAATTCCAGTGTTCACCAGCAGAAGTGTCTTCAGACAGGTCTTGATGAATCTTGACGAAGTCCAGGACAAATCTGAGGACCCACCCTCACGGAAGCCCCTAAATAACCCCAAAAGGAGGAAGGACGTCTTCTGTGGTGACCCTCCTTTCAGGGGGGTCAGGGATGCTACTCGTGGCCTAGCCAGTCAGATGGTCCCAGGGGCCAAGATTCAAGATGATAGAATAAAGTGGCCACCTGTAGGAGCTCTGGGCACCTCCATAGGGAGGAGCTGGACAGGGGGGTGGACACTCCCCTTTGTGTAGTTTCGTGCCAGAGCGGGAGCCTAGGGCTCCTGAAGTGGGCCAAACTGGTTTATGCAAGGAGGGCACCAATTGGGCCCTTCAATGCTGTCTGGTGGTGCTCCGAAGCACCCCCACCCTACCTAATTCTGAAGGAGAGGTGGTCACACCTCTCCTTCACAGGAAATCCTTGGTTCAGCTTCCCCTGCCCGAGTAAAGCTCCTCAGTAGAGGAGCAAGCAGTGCCTGGGGTTGGCAGCAGCACGAGCTGGCAGGCAGACCCTGTAATGCTACACAGGTAGGTATTGGGGCAGTGCTCTAAGGAGCCCCCCAGTACATGGTATCATGCAAATAACACTGGAATCGGTATAGTTGCATGATTCCAACATGTTTGATAACAAACATGACCAGGTTAGGAGCAGCCATTATGTAGTTGGAGATCTCGACATGCCAGTGTCCACTACATACCTCAGAATGGCTGTCTTGCACTTACAAAGTCCAGAGACTGGAGTCCGGGGTTTGTAGGGGTACCTCTGCTCGTGAAAGGGTGCCCACAAACTTAGAACCATGCACCATGCCCTTGGACTGAAGGGCTTACCGTAGGGGTGACTTATAGGTTTAAAGTGCAGTAACCGGGATATAAGGAAAACCTTATATCTAAAGTGAAAGGTGCATGCATCATTTCACACAGACTGGGGTCCTAGTTAGCAGGATTACAGTGAACTACAGTCAAAACACACTGACACCAGGCAGAAAGTGGGGGTATCTATGCCAGAAAGTTCCACCTTCGTACAACTGTCTCAAATTAGAACTCAACAAACTGTGATTGTATCAAACAGTAAATATAACTATTGACATGTAACAATCTAGAAAAAACTATCAATGCAAATCACACAACTAACTTTATACTCCAAACAGATACCACTCACTTGCCACAGACAGCTTGACTGAGGATCAACTACACCTACTCTGCACAGACACAGCAAGCACCAAAGATATCCCACTAGAATTGGAAACCAAAACAAATTACACACAAGACAATACAATACACATCTTGCACAAATCCAAACGTGAATCTGAAACCCAATAAAATAGAAGCTATATATTCTACAATTATTAAAACAGTTATGAAAAAAACACAATCAAGCAATGCAAGGATACTCATTTCAAAGGAGCATTACAAAAAACTTTCCCTTCCCAAATGCATACAACAATACAAACTGCAGATCTACCAATACCAAAACCACAAGTAGGAGTGGCCACTAAAGATATCAAAAGTGTTGCAAAAAAACAAATAGGAGAAATAAATCATGAAATTCACAGTTAACATTATAAAACACAATGAAGTCTGACCCTGGGGGCAGATCGGCATCACTACTGTCCAATCTGCCCCCAAGGGGGCACAAAGCAAAAGTGAAAAATTAGCACCTCAGAGGGCAGTGTACCTTACCCCAGACACCATTAAAGGCATGCCAAATACCAGTTCACGCACACCACCAGCCAAACGCCACACAAACTGCCAGCCTGATTCCAGTCCACACATACCGCCAGTCAAATGTCAGTTCTCACACACACACAAAAATGTATTACCTGGTGTCTAGTGGATTTCTACCACCCCTGTGTGCAGATGGCCTAATAAAAAAACAACTACATGCGCTATCCCCAGAATCTGGGAGGCGTCCCCAAATCGCACTCAAATTATTTTCAATAAGTTCTTCAAATGGTGCAAAGTTTTTCACAAAAATTCCTTTTATTTCTTTTTGTTGATTCTGCTCAATTATTAAACTTTCTCATATGATACCTTCCATTGAAGTAAGAATTCTCATACTCATGTGTTTATAACTTAAATACGCCCAATGCATTTCGGGCAATGCCCTTCACCAGGGGCTAAACACTACAACATAGAAGAAACTTAAACTTAGTATTTGCGAATAGTTGTTTAATGTTAGATTGAATTGATCCCGTGCTAGTACTCTCCGTTTCTTCTATGAGCGAATATATTCGTTGAGTTTCATCATTAGTAAAGCCAAATGCTTCCGCTCTGTACTCCGTGAGATTAGTTATTTCCTCATATGACATTGTGTTAAAGGGTGCGTGGTCCGTTTACTCAGAACGAAATAATATGTTCAATCCAGCTATTGATTAGACTCACACACTCCAAGGTGGCTAATAAAAATCTGCTATTACTTCAGGGGGAGAGAAAAACAAAGGGCTTGTGGGCAATACTGGTGTGTGACCCTTGCCCAAAGGGTCGCTTCCTCAAGATATATAAATAAAAATTCCCTAGTGTCTAGTGGTTTTCCAGCCTTGTGGGGACAGATCCAACTAAAAAATAGCTGAACTGCCCCAGAGGCAGGCGGAAATCAAAGGACATGAAAACTTCAAAATGGAGAGCAGCCCTTGCCCAAGGGCTGCTCCTCGATGTGCGGAAAAAATAAATCCTTGGTTTCTAGTGGTTTTCCATCCTTCTCTCCCTTAGGGGTAGATTGGCCTAAAAAATGGCTGATCTGCCTCCGGGGAGGGGCAGGGGGACCGCCAAAACATGAGCCAATATTTTTGGGGAGAGACCCTTGCCCAAGTGGCACCTCCCTGATATGCTCAAAAAACAGATCCTTTGTTTCTAGTGGTTTTCCGCACCCCTTGGGAGCAGATCGGCCTACAAAATGGCTGATCTGCCTCAGCATGTGGAAAAAGGCCAAAACATGCCCTGAAAATGGGGAGCGACACTTGTTCAAAGGACCGCTTCCCACAACAAAAAGACTTTTCTAGTGTTTAGTTGGTGCATTCCTGCTTTGCGATTGCGGTCCGACCTGCGATCCCACATCAGGAATGCACTGACAAGAGACACTGGCGAAAAAGAAAAGCTCTTTCCTCTTCCATCCCAATTCCTCCCCCAGTAGAGGACTTACCCAACAAAAGTCCTCTTGCTGGGCCGTGCTAGAAGCATATGGCTTCCAGTGTGTTCCTGGCTGTTTATGATGACATCACAGCGCCGTTTTCAAGCTGACGCCATCATTGCACCGGCGTTGGGGAGGGAGTGGTAGTTAACACATTTCCTCTGTCACCCATGGAGGAGGCATGTGATGGGGGCCTGCAGGTGGGAGCACCAGCGCTTCCCCTGTGGGCGGATGCTATGACGTACTGGAGCCATCCTCAGCAGCTGAGCACTGATGCTGTAGATTGTTCCAGCTTGTCTTAAGCACTCAGGAGGTTAAAAATGTCATTATGATGTTGAAATCATCTGCAAAATGAAAACATTGCTTTTCTATGACATACAGTGCATTAATCTGCATTTTCTTTAAACAAAAAAAATAAATATAGTGTTTTGAAAATAAAGAAACGCTGGAACTCTTTTGGTTCTCTTCCAGGGATCCTCATCAATAGTCATAAACACTGAATATTCCAGCCCATGTGCGGGGACCCCGGAGCACATATTAAATATATATATATTCACTGAAAAAACCATAGGTTTTAGGGACACTTATAGTTAGTTGGACATTTCACTCGTACAAAACCATAGAAATTCCCCCGTTATAGTTAGTTCAGCTAACTATAACTCGCGCCCCCGCAATGCACTGCTGATGACGTCACATATTACATCACTCATGACATGGTCAGTGACATCACTGATGACATCTCAAATGACATCACTGATGACATCATCCAGTGACTGTGTGTTTCTGTAAAGTTTAAATATGTTTAATATATATAGGGAAAGGCGTATTGAAGAATGAGTGGGTGTATAAGTGTCTGAATGGATGATTTAGTATGTGTGTGACTGACTACAAGTGAGTGATTAAACGTATCTTACTGAATGCATGGGTTTGTGACTAAACTGTGTGAATGTCTGTATCCGTCTGTTGGTGTGGAAGTGGATGCATGGATTTGCGAATAGCTACATGAGTGTCTATATGGGTTATTGATTGGTTCTCTGAGTATCTGTATGGCTGCCTGAGTGTTTGTGTGGGTGGGGTGTGTGTGACTCTACATAGATGTGTGAGTGGGTGATTCACTGGGTGCATGATTTCAAGAGTGCATCTGTGATGGACTGCTTGGGTGGGTGAATGTGTGTATGGGTGTGCTAGTGAGTGAATGTATATCTCAGTGGTACATGTGCGAGTAACTACATATGTAAAAGGCAGTATATATGTGTGTTAGAGTATTTAAATGGCTATAAGTGAGAGTGTGATTGTGAGAGTGGCTGTATGGATGCGTGTGTGCTTGTATCAGTTATTGTATAAGAGCGTAAGAATGTGCTAGTATTTGTATGAGTAAGTGAGCTGGTGTGTGTATAACTGTATAGGTGAGTAAATGGGTGTGTGATTAATTTTTTGCATGACTGACTAGGTGTGTGAGTACCTCTATGGATGAGTGGCGGTGTGTGAGTGTTTATATAGGTGTATGAGTGCATATGATAGTCCTGTACTGAGTGACTGTAAGTATGAGTGACTGTACGGGTGAGTGAGTAGATGTGTGTGTGTAGACCTAAGAATCAGTGAGTGGGTATGTAGTTATTGGTATTGGAGTGTGTATGGTTTTGAGAATGGCAGTCTGTAATTTAGAGTGGGTGTATCAAAAGTTATATTAGGGTGTGAGAAGATGCATGAAATTATCACATGGATGATGTCATCAGTGATGTCATCAGTGATGTCATTTGAGATGTCATCAGTGATGTCACTGACCATGTCATGAGTGATGTAATATGTGACGTCATCAGCAGTGCATTGCGGGCGCGAGTTATAGTTAGCTGAACTAACTATAACGGGGAATTTCTATGGTTTTGTACGAGTGAAATGTCCAACTAACTATAACTGTCCCTAAAACCTATGGTTTTTTCAGTGAATTTCAAAGGTTTTTAAATGCTAATTTCTAACTATAACGTGTCTGAAACCTATGGTTTTTCAGTGAATTTCAAAGGTTTTTTAAATGCTAATTTCTAACTATAACGTGCCTGAAACCTATGATTTTTAAGTGAATTTCAAAGGTTTTTTAAATGCTAGTTTCTAACTATGCCTACAGAGGTAGGACATGAGAAGAAAGAAGAAAAACGCACAGAAAGAAGCAAAGGAAATGCAGAAAGAAGCAACAGAAGTCCACAAAGACGAAGAAAAGTGCAGGAAGAAGCAAAAGATGTGCAGAAAGAACCAACAGAGGAGCAGAAAGAGGCCTTGTTGCAAAATCATCGTGTGCCCACAACTTTTTCAGACGGGTACTGGTGGTAACTGACTCTGACTAACCAGAGCCAGTGCTATGCTAAAAGACACTTAGAATACAGTGAAAACACCTACATACACTAGGGAACACTATGCGTTGGGGTACCCCTGTGATTAGCATGACCTCCTCTGTAAGTCCCTAGTACATAATAGGGCAGGGGATTAAAACTACCTCTTAAAACGCGCAGGGCGCGTTTGCACAGTGGTGAAGGGAGGGGGCCTGAGGTGACATGTGTGCAAACGCGCCCCGTGGCGCGTTTTAAGTTGCGAGATAAGTCCCTTGAATCCTGAGGGTCCCTGGGGCCCAACTAGCCCCCCAGGTACCTACAGTTAGGACCACAGAGCTGAGTTGCAGAGAGGCGTTCCGAGGCCACGCACCTTTTTCACCTCTCTGCAACGCAACTCTGTTGTGCTTAACTGAAGGTACCTGGTGGGCTAGTTGGCCCCCAGGGTCCCTCAGGATTCAAGGGAATTAATTCCCCAACTTAAAACGCACCACAGGGCGTGTTTGCGCACATGTCACCTGAGGCCCCGCCCCTCCCTTCACCACTGTGCAAACGCGCCCTGTGGCGCGTGTTAAGGTGGGGGATTAGGTCACCTTGAATCCTGAGGGTCCCTGGGGCCCAACTAGCCCACCAGGTACTTCCAGTAAGCACCACAGGCCTGCGTTGCAATGCCTGTAACAAATTGTGCAGTTGTGTTTAGGTAGTGAAGGGGGTCGTGCTGGGGGTAGTGGTTTAGGGTTTAGGGTAGTGCAGTGGTGTTTGTGTAGTGTAGGGGGTCATGCTGGGGGTAGATTTAGGGTTTAGGGTAGTGCAGTGGTGTTTGGGTAGTGTAGGAGTCGTGCTGGGGGAGTGTTTTAGGGTTTAGGGTAGTGCAGTGGTGTTTGGGTAGTGTAGGGGGTCGTGCTGGGGGTAGTGTTTTAGGGTTTAGGGTAGTGCAGTGGTGTTTGGGTAGTGTAGGGGGTCGTGCTGGGGGCAGTGGTTTAGGGTTTAGGGTAGTGCAGTGGTGTTTGGGTAGTGTAGGGGTACTGCTGGGGGTAGTGTTTTAGGGTAGTGCAATGGTGTTTGGGTAGTGTAGGGGGTACTGCTGGGGGTAGTGTTTTAGGTTTAGGGTAGTGCAGTGGTGTTTGGGTAGTGTAGGGGGTACTGCTGGGGGTAGTGTTTTAGGGTAGTGCAGTGGTGATTGGGTAGTGTAGGGGTTCGTGCTGGGGTAGTTTTTTAGGGTTTAGGGTAGTGCAGTGGTGTTTGTGTAGTGTAGGGGGTAGTGTTTTAGGGTTCAGGGTAGTGCAGTGGTGTTTGTGTAGTGTAGGGGTCGTGCTGGGGGTAGTGTTTTAGGGTTTAGGGTAGTGCAGTGGTGTTTGTGTAGTGTAGGAGGTCGTGTTTTAGGGTTTAGGGTAGTGCAGTGGTCTTTGGGTAGTGTAGGGAGTCGTGCGGGGGTAGTGTTTTAGGGTTTAGGGTAGTGCAGTGGTCTTTGGGTAGTGTAGGGGTCATGCGGTGGGGTAGTGTTTTAGGGTTTAGGGCAGTGCAGTGGTGTTTGGGTAGTGTAGGGGGTCGTGCTGGGGGGAGTGGTTTAGGGCAGTGCAGTGGTGTTCGGGTAGTGTAGGGGGTCGTGCTGGGGAGAGTGATTTAGGGTTTAGGGCAGTGCAGTGGTGTTCGGGTAGTGTAGGGGGTCGTGCTGGGGGAGTGTTTGAGGGTTTAGGGCAGTGCAGTCGTGTTCGGGTAGTGTAGGGGGTCATGCTGGGGTGGTGTTTCAGGGTTTAGGGCAGTGCAGTGGTGTTCGGGCAGTGTAGGGGTTGTGCAGGGGTGGTGTTTCAGGGTTTAGGGCAGTGCAGTGGTGTTCGGGCAGTGTAGGGGGTCGTGCAGGGGGTGGTGTTTCAGGGTTTAGGGCAGTGGTGTTTGGGCAGTGTAGGGGTCGTGCTGGGGGTGGTGTTTCAGGGTTTGGGGCAGTGCAGTGGTGTTCGGGCAGTAAAGGGGTCGTGCTGGGGGTGGTGTTTCAGGGTTTTGGGCAGTGCAGTGGTGTTCGGTCAGTGTAGGGGGTCGTGCGGGGTGGTGTTTCAGGGTTTAGGGCAGTGCAGTGGTGTTCGGGCAGTGTAGGGGTTGTGCAGGGTTGTGGTGTTTCAGGGTTTAGTGTAGGGGGTCGTGCTGGGGGTGGTGTTTCAGGGTTTAGGGCAGTGCAGTGGTGTTCGGGCAGTGTAGGGGTGGTGCAGGGGTGGTGTTTCAGGGTTTAGGGCACTGCAGTGGTGTTCGGGCAGTGTAGGGGGTGGTGCAGGGGTGGTGTTTCAGGGTTTAGGGCAGTGCAGTGGTGTTCGGGCAGTGTAGGGGGTCGTGCTGGGGCTGGTGTTTCAGGGTTTAGGGCAGTGCAGTGGTGTTCGGGCAGTGTAGGTGGTCGTGCTGGGGCTGGTGTTTCAGGGTTTAGGGCAGTGCAGTGGTGTTTGGGCAGTGTAGGGGGTCATGCTGGGGCTGGTGTTTCAGGGTTTAGGGCAGTGCAGTGGTGTTCGGGCAGTGTAGGGGGTCTTGCTGGGGCTGGTGTTTCAGAGTCTAGGGCAGTGCAGTGGTGTTCGGGCAGTGTAGGGGGTCATGCTGGGGTTAGTGTTTCAGGGTTTAGGGCAGAGCAATGGTGTTCAGGCAGTGTAGGGGTTGTGCTGGAGGTGGTGTTTCAGGGTTTAGGGCAGTGCAGTGGTGTTCGGGCAGTGTAGGGGGTCTTGCTGGGGGTGGTGTTTCAGGGTTTAGGGCAGTGGTGTTCAGGCAGTGTAGGGGTCTTGCTGGGGTGATGTTTCAGGGTTTAGGGCAGTGCAGTGGTGTTCGGGCAGTGTAGGGGTCTTGCTGAGGGTAGTGTTTCAGGGTTTAGGGCAGTGCAGTGGTGTTCGGGAAGTGTAGGGGGTCGTGCTGGGGATGGTGTTTCAGGGTTTAGGGCAGTGGTGTTCAGGCAGTGTAGGGGGTCTTGCTGGGGGTGATGTTTCAGGGTTTAGGGCAGTGCAGTGGTGTTCGGGCAGTGTAGGGGGTCTTGCTGAGGGTAGTGTTTCAGGGTTTAGGGCAGTGCAGTGGTGTTCGGGCAGTGTAGGGTGTCGTGCTGGGGGGTGGTGTTTCAGGGTTTAGAGCAGTGCAGTGGTGTTCGGGCAGTGTAGGGGGTCATGCAGGGGGTGGTGTTTCAGGGTTTAGGGCAGTGCAGTGGTGTTTGGGCAGTGTAGGGGTCGTGCAGGGGGTGGTGTTTCAGGGTTTAGGGCAGTGCAGTGGTGTTCGGCCAGTGTAGGTGGTCTTGCTGGGGGTGGTGTTTTGAGTTTAGTGCAGTGGTGTTCGGGCAGTGTAGGCGGTCTTGCTGGGGGTGGTGTTTCAGTGTTTAGGGCAGTGCAGTGGTGTTCGGGCAGTGTAGGGGTCTTGCTGGGGCTGGTGTTTCAGGGTTTAGGGCAGTGCAGTGGTGTTCAGGCAGTGTAGGGGTCTTGCTGGGGCTGGTGTTTCAGGGTTTAGGGTAGTGCAGTGGTGTTCGGGCAGTGTAGGGGGTCGTGCTGGGGCTGGTGTTTCAGGGTTTAGGGCAGTGCAGTGGTGTTCGGGCAGTGTAGGGGGTCGTGCTGGGGCTGGTGTTTCAGGGTTTAGGGCAGTGCAGTGGTTTTCGGGCAGTGTAGGCGGTCGTGCTGGGGCTGGTGTTTCAGGGTTTAGGGCAGTGCAGTGGTGTTCGGGCAGTGTACGGGGTTGTGATGGGGCTGGTGTTTCAGGGTTTAGGGCAGTGCAGTGGTGTTCGGGCAGTGTAGGGGGTCGTGCTGGGGGTGGTGTTTCAGGGTTTAGGGCAGTGCAGTGGTGTTCGGGCAGTGTAGGGGGTCCTGCTGGGGCTGGTGTTTCAGGGTTTAGGGCAGTGCAGTGGTGTTCGGGCAGTGTAGGGGGTCGTGATGGGGCTGGTGTTTCAGGGTTTTGGGCAGAGCAGTGGTGTTCGGGCAGTGTAGGGGGTCGTGCTGGGGGTGGTGTTTCAGGGTTTAGGGCAGTGCAGTGGTGTTCGGGCAGTGTAGGGGGTCTTGCTGGGGGTGGTGTTTCAGGGTTTAGGGCAGTGGTGTTCGGGCAGTGTAGGGGGTCTTGCTGGGGGTGATGTTTCAGGGTTTAGGGCAGTGCAGTGGTGTTCGAGCAGTGTAGGGGGTCGTGCTGGGGCTGGTGTTTCAGGGTTTTGGGCAGAGCAGTGGTGTTCGGGCAGTGTAGGGGGTCGTGCTGGGGGTGGTGTTTCAGGGTTTAGGGCAGTGCAGTGGTGTTCGGGCAGTGTAGGGGGTCGTGCTGGGGCTGGTGTTTCAGGGTTTTGGGCAGAGCAGTGGTGTTCGGGCAGTGTAGGGGGTCGTGCTGGGTGTGGTGTTTCAGGGTTTAGGGCAGTGCAGTGGTGTTCGGGCAGTGTAGGGGGTCTTGCTGGGGGTGGTGTTTCAGGGTTTAGGGCAGTGGTGTTCAGGCAGTGTAGGGGGTCTTGCTGGGGGTGATGTTTCAGGGTTTAGGGCAGAGCAGTGGTGTTCGGGCAGTGTAGGGGGTCGTGCTGGGGCTGGTGTTTCAGGGTTTTGGGCAGAGCAGTGGTGTTCGGGCAGTGTAGGGGTCGTGCTGGGGGTGGTGTTTCAGGGTTTAGGGCAGTGCAGTGGTGTTCGGGCAGTGTAGGGGTCGTGCTGGGGCTGGTGTTTCAGGGTTTTGGGCAGAGCAGTGGTGTTCGGGCAGTGTAGGGGGTCGTGCTGGGTGTGGTGTTTCAGGGTTTAGGGCAGTGCAGTGGTGTTCGGGCAGTGTAGGGGTCTTGCTGGGGGTGGTGTTTCAGGGTTTAGGGCAGTGGTGTTCTGGCAGTGTAGGGGGTCTTGCTGGGGGTAGTGTTTCAGGGTTTAGGGCAGTGCAGTGGTGTTCGTGCATTATAGGGGTCGTGCTGGGGGTGGTGTTTCAGGGTTTAGGGCAGTGCAGTAGTGTTCGGGCAGTGTAGGGGGTCGTGCAGGGGGTGGTGTTTCAGGGTTTAGGGCAGTGCAGTGGTGTTCGGGCAGTGTAGGGGGTCGTGCTGGGGGTGGTGTTTCAGGGTTTAGGGCAGTGCAGTGGTGTTCGGGCAGTGTAGCGGGTCGTGCTGGGGGTGGTGTTTCAGGGTTTAGGGCAGTGCAGTGGTGTTTGGGCAGTGTAGGGGGTCGTGCTGGGGCTGGTGTTTCAGGGTATAGGGCAGTGCAGTGGTGTTCGGGCAGTGTAGGGGGTCTTGCTGGGGGTGATGTTTCAGGGTTTAGGGCAGTGCAGTGGTGTTCGGGCAGTGTAGGGGGTCTTGCTGGGGGTAGTGTTTCAGGGTTTAGGGCAGTGCAGTGGTGTTCGTGCAGTGTAGGGGGTCGTGCTGGGGATGGTGTTTCAGGGTTTAGGGCAGTGCAGTAGTGTTCGGGCAGTGTAGGGGGTCATGCAGGGGTGGTGTTTCAGGGGTTAGGGCAGTGCAGTGTTGTTCGGGCAGTGTAGGGTCGTGCTGGGGGTGGTGTTTCAGGGTTTAGGGCAGTGCAGTGGTGTTCGGGCAGTGTAGGGGTCGTGCACGGTGTGGTGTTTCAGGGTTTAGGGCAGTGCAGTGGTGTTCGGGCAGTGTAGGGGGTCGTGCTGGGGCTGGTGTTTCAGGGTTTAGGGCAGTGCAGTGGTGTTCGGGCAGTGTAGGGGGTCGTGCTGGGGCTGGTGTTTCAGGGTTTAGTGCAGTGGTGTTCGGGCAGTGTAGGGGGTCTTGCTGGGGGTAGTGTTTCAGGGTTTAGGGCAGTGCAGTGGTGTTCGGGCAGTGTAGGGGGTCGTGCTGGGGGTGGTGTTTCAGGGTTTAGGGCAGTGCAGTGGTGTTCGGGCAGTGTAGGGGGTCGTGAAGGGGTGGTGTTTCAGGGTTTAGGGCAGTGCAGTGGTGTTCGGGCAGTGTAGGGGGTCGTGCTGGGGGTGGTGTTTCAGGGTTTAGGGCAGTGCAGTGGTGTTCGGGCAGTGTAGGGGTCATGCAGGGGCTGGTGTTTCAGGGTTTAGGGCAGTGTAGGGGGTCGTGCTGGGGGTAGTGTTTTAGGGTTAGGGTAGTGCAGTGGTGCTTGTGTAGTGTAGGGGGTCATGCTGGGGGTAGTGTTTTAGGGTTTAGGGTAGTGCAGTGGTGTTGTGTAGTGTAGGGGGTCATGTTTTAGGGTAGTGCAGTGGTGTTTGGGTAGTGTAGGGGTCGTGCTGGGGGTAGTGTTTTAGGATTTAGGTTAGTGCAGTGGTGTTTGGGTAGTGTAGGGGGTCGTGCTGGGGGTAGTGTTTTAGGGTTTAGGGTAGTGCAGTGGTGCTTGTGTAGTGTAGGGGTCGTGCTGGGGGTAGTGTTTTAGGGTTTAGGGTAGTGCAGTGGTGTTTGTGTAGTATAGGGGGTCATGTTTTAGGGTAGTGCAGTGGTGTTTGGGTAGTGTAGGGAGTCATGCTGGGGATAGTGTTTTAGGATTTAGGTTAGTGCAGTGGTGTTTGGGTAGTGTAGAGGGTCGTGCTGGGGGTAGTGTTTTAGGGTTTAGGGTAGTGCAGTGGTGTTTGTGTAGTGTAGGGGGTCATGCTGGGGGTAGTGTTTTAGTGTTTAGGATAGTGCAGTGGTGCTTGTATAGTGTAGGGGTCGTGCTGGGGGTAGTGTTTTAGGGTTTAGGGTAGTGCAGTGGTGTTTTTGTAGTGTAGGGCGTCATGTTTTAAGATGCAACGCTCCAATACCTGACCAGTCTGCACTACATAAAACTGCAAAAACTAAAAATAAAAAGTGTTTTGCACACTTTTGTCATTGGGCTATATGTGGGCTACATCTGGGTAATATTTGTGCTACATTTGGGCTCTTTTTTCTCTGGTGGCCATCTTGGAAGACTTCTTTGTTATGAAGTTTCCTAATTTCCTCATTTACTGCAGTCTCCTCAGTAGGAAATGCTTTCAGTTTTTTACTTTGATTCCATCAAGAAGGCATTCAGATGTGTCTCACATTTGCCATAAATTCAGAATGTTAGCACTCTAGTTGCTCATTAGATCACTGTAGTAAAGCTACTGCTCACCAGGGAGTTAACTGGAAGTCTGCTGCTGGTATTGAAAGTGATTGTTTCAGTCTGCATGTCAGAATTTTCTAATGAAATAGAAGAGGATTTGAGATCTCACTTAAAACATGCCCTAATTTTTCTTTCTGCAGCACTAACCATAATTTCTATTTCAAAAGAACTCCCTCATTTTGTTCCTTTTTAAATTAAATGTTTTAAGTGTTACCGGTTTATTCCAATCAAGATGGCTTCAGGTGTGCCATACTTTTGTCATAAGTAAGGCTGTTAGCGCTCTAGTTGTTCTTTAGAACACTCTGGGAAGCTGCAGTAGAACACAAAGGCATCAACTGACAGGCTGCTCCTGTTGAAATATAACAGGAAGATATTTGAGATCACACTTGAAACATGTCCTAATTTTTCTTTCTACAGCACTAACCATAATTTCTATGACAAAATGAACCCCATCATTTTGTTCCTTTTTAAATTAAATGTTTTAAGTGTTACCAGTTTATTCCAATCAAGATGGCTTCAGGTGTGCCATACTTTTGTCATAAGTAAGGCTGTTAGCACTCTAGTTGTTCTTTAGAACACTCTGGGAAGCTGCAATAGAACACAAAGGAATCAACTGACAGTCTCTGCCCTTGTTGGATGTACATGTTTTACTGAGAATGTCAGACTTCATTCTCACATGACTGAGAAAGATAATGTGAATTTACAGAAAATATGCTCTCATTTTAGCTTCTGGAGCACCTTCCAAAACTCTATGGGACAAGCATGTGAAAATAGTTTTCTCTCAAACATGATTCATGATATCCCAGCAGAAGGTTTTTCACAGGGTAAAATCACCTTAGAACACACCACAATTCCTGAAATTAGTATGGTACCATCAACAAAGGAATTCTAATGTAACTAAAGTCTGTTATCACCCTTTATAGTTCTCCTTTTGGTAACCCTCAAAATCTTTGATTCACTACAATGCATTTCAATGGGGTACTATCATGTATATTGGTCCCAAGATGGCTGCCAGCAATTCCAGGATGAAGTGCTGACAGCCAATCAGATCTCACAATGACATGTGTGGTTAGGCTCCGCCCAGATATATATGTGATTTTACCTTTGATTTTCTCAGGAACTACTGAACGGATTTACACCATTTAACCAAAAGGCACGACTCTGAACCAAGGGCTACGTTTTTGCCAAATTTGGTGTAATTCCGTTCAGCAGTTCGGGCTGTAGCCTTGCATAAAGTTTCCTATGGGAAATTGATTTTTTGACTCTTATTTTTTGAATTTCTCCGCAACTACTGAACGGATTTACACCATTTAAAAAAAAGGTCGCTTTCTGAACCAAGCGCTACCTTTTTGCCAAATTTTGTATAATTTCGTTCAGCAGTTCGGGCTGTAGCCGTGTCTAAAATTTCCTATGGGAATTAACATGGAGAAAACACGTTTTGGGACCCAACCTTTTTTCTCGGCCCCCGCTTGCCGAATCACCCCAAAACTTTCAGGATAGAAGCAGACCGGAGCGCCCCACGAGTTTTGAAAATTTCGCGAAGATTCATCAACCGGCGCCAAAGTTATTGGAAATAGAATGTTGTGAATTTCCTATGGAAAATAGGTCCTAACTATAACTATCTACTGGCGACCGCCAGTAGATAATATATATATCTATATATATATCTATATATATATATATATATATCGTCGCTCCAAAGGTTGCCCTGCAATGGGAGGCACTCTGACACTGTTCATAGGTACAAGTCCTTTATTGGTACAAGAGGCGCAGAGACATCAATTGCTAAAGCAGTTCAGCAACATCCAAGAACCTGACGCGTTTCAAAGTATTTAGAACTTCTTCCTCAGAGGCAATGACGTGCTGAAAGTGTGTGTTCCGTGGACCTGCCTCTTAAAATGCCGCATGGCCCGCCCTGGATGGGCCACTCCTCCCGCTCAGAGCAAAGGATGATGGGTCATGAATATGCCCGAAAACCCGGCCTGTATAGACCGCTCGTCGTGATTGGAGTGAGGAATGCTGGGCCGTGTAGTCCACGCTGATGTAGGTCAGTCCCCGCATAATGACCTGCCGCCAACTTCAAGCCCACAGATGGGCCTTGATGACCGTGCCCCTCTCTCAATCCATCACGGTGTCCCCAGATAGGGATCCGATAGTTATCAGACCTCTTGGCCCCCTCCCATGGGGTGGTGCTCTCCATCTGTGGGCTTGAAGTTGGCGGCAGGTCATTATGCGGGGACTGATCTACATCAGTGTGGACTACACGGCCCAGCATTCCTCGCTCCAATCGCGACGAGCGGTCTATACAGGCCGGATTTTCGGGCATATTCATGACCCATCATCCTTTGCTCTGAGCGGGAGGAGTGGCCCATCCAGGGCGGGCCATGCGGCATTTTAAGAGGCAGGTCCACGGAACACACACTTTCAGCACGTCATTGCCTCTGAGGAAGAAGTTCTAAATACTTTGAAACGCGTCAGGTTCTTGGATGTTGCTGAACTGCTTTAGCAATTGATGTCTCTGCGCCTCTTGTACCAATAAAGGACTTGTAGCTATGAACAGTGTCAGAGTGCCTCCCATGGCAGGGCAACCTTTGGAGCGACGATATATATATATATATATATATATATATATATATGTATATATATTCACTGAAAAAACCATAGGTTTCAGGGACGTTATAGTTAGAAATCAGCATTTAAAAAACCTTGGAAATTCAGTGAAAAAACCACAGGTTTCAGGGACGTTATAGTTAGTTGGACATTTCATTTGTACAAAACCAGAGAAATTCGGCCGTTATAGTTAGTTGAGCTAACTATAACTCGCGCCCCGCAATGCACTGCTGAGGACGTCACATATTACATCACTCATGACATGGTCAGTGACATCACTGATGACATCTCAAGTGGAGAAAGGTTAGCGTGGCCTCCGAAGACCTCTTAGCAATCCCACTGTATGGGACTTACTGGAGGTAACAGGAGGGGTAGTTGGCCCCCAAGGTCAACCTTGGGGGCCAACTACCCCTCCTATTACCTCCAGTAAGTCCCACACAGCGGGATTGCTAAGTTGTCATAGCAGGCCACGCCCCCCTTTCCCCACCACTCTGCAAACGTACTCCCTGGCGCGCTCTTGGATGGGGATTAAAGTCCCCTTCGCTGCTGGGGGTCCTTAGGGGCCAACTAGCCTACCTGATACCACCAGTATGCCCCAGATAGTGAGATTACTGACAGGTGGACACAGGCCACGCCCCCTTTCTCCACCACTCTGCAGGCGCGTTCTGGGTTGGGGGATTAAGCCCCCTTGAATCCTGAGGGTCTCTGGGGGCCAACTAGCCCACCAGGTGCCTCCAGTAAGCCCCACACAGCTGGATTGCTGAGAGTGGTCCGAGGCCATGCCCCCTTTTTACACCACTCTGCAAACGAGCCTCCTGGCGCACTGCTGCTCGGGGGATGAAGTCTACTTTAGTCCTGAGGTCCTCAGGACACAAGAGGACCTCTTCGCTCCACGGCCAAGGAGGCCTCCCAACATTTATGTAGTCCCGGGGAGGTGGCGGTCCCCGGGGCCGGGGGTCCGCAACGGACCCCTGCATTAGCATAATTAGTGCCCCGGGGAGGTGGTGGTCCCTGGGGCAGTGTGGGGAGGGGCAAGAGCCCCCCCACACTAATTTTAATGTATTGGAGCCCCCGGGGAGTTGGCGGCCCCTGGGGCTTGGGGGGGCCTGCAAGGCCTCCCCGCCCATAATTAAAGAAAGCCCCAGGGAGGTGGCGGTCCCCAGGGCTTGGGGGTCCCGCGAGGCCCCCCGCCCATAATTAAAGAAAGCCCCAGGTAGGTGGCGGTCCCCGGGGTTTGGGGGGGCCGCGCAGCCCCTGCATATATTTGGCACATTGCCCCCAGGACCTGGCCCATCCGGGAGCTTATTAAAACGAAGGGCGGGAGCCCGCGCTTCGTTTTAAAAAAATATTTTCGGCCAGATTCGCACACCCAGTGCAAATCGGCCGAAAATATAATAAAAATGCTTTTTTAGGTCCTTGGGGGTCCCTGTGGGATTTCCTGAGCAGGCCTAGGGGGTCAGGGTGTTCCTACCCTGCCCCTTTTTCGTGTTTTTTGTCCTTTTTTCTTGTGACTCTGTTCAACCGAGTCACAAGATGGCTGCCAACACTTTCTGGTTTGAGGTGTTGGCAGGCAATGAGAGTCAAGCTCGTGCTCTGGAGGGTTCACGGATCCACCGCGGTCACCAGATATATAATGTTTTTAAATATGAATATTTCAGGAACTACTGAACGGATTTACACCGTTTAACAAAAAGAACGCTTTCTGAACCAAGAGCTACCTTTTTGCCAAATTTGGTGTAATTCTGTTTAGCAGTTCGGGCTGTAGCTTTGTCTAAAGTTTCCTATTGAAATTAACATGGAGAAAACACATTTTGGCACCCTTTTTTTCTCAGCCCCCGCTTGACGAATCACCTCGAAACTTTCAAGACAGGAGCTGACCTGAGATGGGCATTAGTTATGAAAATTTTGCGAAGATTCGTCAAACGGCGCTTAAGATATTGGCAAAAGAAAATACGCTTTTCCTATGGAAACTAGGACCTAACTATAACTACCTACTGGCGACTGCCAGTAGGTAATATATATATATATATATATATATATATATATATATATATATATATATATATATTGGAAAAATGTACTTAGTACTTTTATAGACGTATATATATTTACATATGTAGCAAGTCTTGTATCCATGGTTCAAAGAAGAGAGCGGCACTCCTGAATCAAGGATCCCAAAGACGATTTATTGAAAAGTACAAGCAAAAGTCAATGCGTTTTGGTTGTCTACTTACAACCGTGCTGGGCATGGACGGCGGTCAGCGGATCCCCCATGACTGACCGCTGAGCTCCGAGACGTGCCTCCTCCCACCAGCTGACGTCACACGCTCCTGCACGACGCTGTCTAACGGTTCTGGCAGCGGGATAGGAGACACAGAGCCGCTGTGTCTCCCTTTGCCCCTTGCATGGTAAAGTTTTGCCAGGGGGGTTAATTACAGCCCCCGGTAGAGGTTTGGAGACGTGGTGATTATCCACCACTAAGTTTATTGGGAGAGTTTCTGGGCGGATCGGCCCTGTCATCATTTATAAAGAACAGCACTATATACAAGGTAGTAGTGGTTTATTATTCGCACCTCATAAAACACACAATGTAAATGGTGGGTACTGGTAACAATTATCGTTAAGCTTGTTGATTATTGTGCTCATGGGTTTGGCAACACCATACTACCAAAGGTGTTTATTACAGTTAAGGGCCAGAGACCCCAACCATCTACAGTATTATTATGATTGGCAACACAAGCACTCAATATGTACTTAAATAATTGTGAAGTTCAAACACAACAGAAATTAAAGTAGAAACACTCTTTATTCAGCACATAAGGTATGGTCATGTTCATCTGTACAATCCATCTACAGGTGCTTGCTTCAGAAAAACAGCTGACACGTGTTTCATCACAAACATGACTTTTTCAAGTCTGTGAAATATACAACATGAGAACGTACAAATAAGATACATTTCCAAGTTAAATTATTCAGAGAGAATTGTGACAAGGACTCAAGAAAAGAGGTCAAGAGAGGTGATGATTTTAGGGACAAGCCATAGTGCAGAAGAGATTCCCGAGTCGTTTAGACCCAGATATTAAGACTAGAATATAGTGCTCAAGACGGACACCTGTGACACTCAATGCAAGAAAGTTCGCTATGTGAGCTAAGTGTAGTTATTCCCAATACGAAGTGAGGAGACGTCACATGCAAAAATAGTCTGACATGAGACCCACCTTGTAGGTACTCTCCATATGGTCGGTATGTGTCTCAGTCCAAAGAATTATTTCAGATGCTCCATATATATTCAGGGCAATGTATAGTCTTCTCCAGTCTACTCAGAGAAAGAACATAGTAACACTAAGTCAAATATGAAGGAAATCTGGAATCGAATTCTAACCTAATCAACAACTTAGTATGGAAATATCCCTCCATATTACATTATAGTACTAGTAACCTACCTAGTAGCTAGAAGAACAATGTAAGGTGGGAATTCTTATTGAATATAGCCAGAATCACTATTTGTTCCGTGCTGCAGAAATGTGGTAGGCGATAAACAGTAGAAGTGATTCCAATTCCGGTGCCACTAGTAAGAACAAAGGATAGAAAATGGTTTTAAAAATCTGTATCTCAAACCAAGCCAAAATCAGTCAGGTACGGACATCTAAGGTCTACGGACTGCCAGCGTTGTGTGGAGAAAATTCCAGCAGTCAACCCTCGCTCAGTGTGGGGTTGAGTTAGCCATAAGTGACTGCTAAGTGACGGAGCTTCAAGATCAGCGGATCATAAAATAATCACTGTGAGCTCTGCGAATATTACTAATGTGTTGTATAGGGACAACTAGTATGTCGTGACTGAGAGAACTAAAGTACAATTACAGCTACGTGACATTCGGAGACTTTTTACCTACTGAAATAACGTAGACAGCATCCCCAAGTGAAATAGTCGGCAGACGGAGTCCTTAGTAAGCTCCTGTCTAAGCAAGTAAGAGAAGAAGGACAAGGAAAAAGTGGGCAGAAGTCCGTATTACTATATGTAAAAGGATATTAATAAAAAGCGCACATAACCAAGATCGTAAAAAGGGCAAATACGTGTCCTATTGTGAGCTAGGCGGTCATAAAGCTGTTGGGTTATTGTAAATGTCAATCCAGAAACCCAATCGTAAGTTGAGTCTCGTAAAACAAGTACTTTAAAAAAAAAGCAAAAGTTGTGGCATGTTCGGGAGCTAATCAGCACGGTACACACTTACCCGGCAAAATCTTCCTAGAGTCTGTTGAGGTAACGGGCCCGCCCCGCAGACATCCTATTAATACGTAGGCAGTCGACGTGCGAGCGTAAGTAATGAAAACAATGGGAATAAAGCACCACCTACCGATATGTAAAAACAAAAAAGGAATAAACCGTCGGACGATCCCTTGGGTCCAAGTTAAGATGCCGGCCATATTGTAGAGGTGCGCAAAAAAAGTTTATCAAGTACACGAAGCAGCCCCCTCTTCCCAGGTGATCGCATATAACAAACTCATTCGCATTGCTAAATCAGATCATTTCAGAGATCAGCTTGAGAGCGCTAAAAACCATCCCAAGAAACTGTTTGATATCATCAAACAACAGGCTAATCCTATTCCAGCAATCAAAATCGCTGGACCCAGTGAGGAGGACTTCTCAGCGCACTTTGCTGAAAAGTCTAGAAGTATTGAGCGTGAACTGCAACGTGCCACTGCTAACCTGTTGTCTATGAGCTCCTCGGGTTTGACTGTACCCACGGCAGTGTGTGCTCCGCTTTACCCCACAGAGTACACATCCAAAAACAATGCCTGCTGGAATACCTTCCGGCTACCGGATTTGGAGGAGCTGTCACATTCCTTGGCTTCTCTTAAACCATCCAACCATTTCAAGGACCCACTCCCCGCCAAGTTGCTCAAAGACCTCAACGTGGCCGTTCTGCCTCTCTGGTCCAGGATCATCCAACAATCTCTCTTACAGGGGAGGATTCCCAACTGTCTTAAAATGGGGCAAGTCACACCCATCCCCAAGAAGCCCGATGCAGACCTAACAGATCCCAATAACTTCCGGCCGATCACCAACATCATGTCTTTAGCAAAACTGCTCAAGAAATGCGTTCACACACAGCTCTGCGACCACATCGAGAAATTTCAGCTCCTAGACCAACATCAATCAGGCTTTAGATCAGGTCATAGCACAGAAACAGCTCTAACTCACATTGTTGATGATGCCTTGAGAGCTCTTGACCAAGATACGCCCTGTCTTCTAATTCTTCTGGACTTGTCCTCTGCTTTTGACACTATCAAACATGATAACTTGATTAACCTTCTTCAATATAGGATGGGGTTATCTGGCCCTGTCCTAAATTGGTTCTCCTCTTTCCTGCATAACCGAACACAAAGAATCAAAGTCAACCAATCTTTGGCTGCCAGCACCTCGGTCTCTATTGGGGTGCCTCAAGGTTCTGCGCTTTCGCCCACACTCTTCAATCTATGCATGGAACCTCTAACTGCCATTCTGAACGACTCGAACATTCAGTACCACATGTACGCGGATGACACTCAACTGTATTTGAAGATCTCTTCTCCAGATGACATTAAAACTCTTAATGGAGCGCTTCAAAAACTCAACAATGGCTAACACATAACCATCTGTTACTTAATTCCCTCAAAACTGAATTTCTCCTGATTACCCCCGCAACCACGAGGCCCCCACGCAAAACTGGATCAAAAAATCTCCGCACTCAACTGCACCCCGCATATGGTGGACTCCGCTTGCTCTTTAGGTGTCACCCTAGACAAATTTCTAAACATGCAAGGTCACATCAGTGCCACAATTAAGAGTGCCAATCATCAGCTCAACACTCTTAGGAAAATCAAACCGTTCCTACCTCCCGAGGACATCCAGTCAGCAGTCCAATCCTTAGTTATCTCACGAGTGGAATACGGTTTGGTGACCCTAGCTGGGCTTCCTAAATCTAGGTTAGCTCCGCTAAGAGCTACTCTGAACGCCTCTGCCAGACTAATCACAGGCGCCAGAAAGCATGATCATATTACACCTGACTTAATCCAGCTTAACTGGCTTCCCATTGAAGCAAGGATCCGCTTCAAGATAGCCTGTCTGACACATAAAGCTATACATTTCAATAGCCCCGTTTACCTGGCAAAAAAACTCGAGCTCTCCGGATCCAGGCGAAACTTAAGAAGCTCCAAAACCCTACTACTGAAACCACCGATCAACAAAAAAAGAACTTACAATCACACCTTCTCAGGGCTGGCTCCAAGAATTTGGAATGCCCTTCCTACGGAGATCAGAGCCAACCCCTCGACTGCTTCATTCAAAAAACAGGTCAGATGGCTACTGTTGGAAGAACTTCATCAGCGATAGCCTCTATGTCATTTGCTAGACACTTACCTTTCGTGCTTGACAATCATTTTTACTTTGTGTGTTGAAATGTATGCTTGACAATTATTTTCACTTTGTGTTTGAAATATGTGCTTGGCAATCATTTTTACTTGGGATTTAAAATGTATTTTGTCGTTCTTTGGAAGCAATTCGATGCTGAAACTGCTCGGCCCCATCTAGGTGGGCTTTTACCTGTTTGTTCACTTACTACCTCTTCTTCCCCTAGCACCCTCATTTACGTTATGCTTCAGGTTCCTCTCATGTTGCTTTATTGTATTGTACTTATACTGTCTCTGCACGCCAACATCAGTTTTCCTCTTTGTACAGCGCTCTGATACCCGTCTGGGTCTTGTTCGCGCTTTATAAAACTTTTCAAATAAATAAACAAAGAGGAAGAAGAGTAACAGAAAAAAGTATACAAGGGACAGATGACATAATTACAATGGTTTAGTTCTACATGTCAAAGTGCTGGAAAAGCATTATATTTCTATGGGTAAACAATCCATAGAGGCGGTTATGAACAAATAGAAAGTTTTCTTTTTTATATTGCACTCTTAAGCCAGTCCAAGCATTAGTAATCAATGCCTCTAATATGATTACGGCCGTAGTGTACCCTGAGAATGGGTATGTCATTACATCACAAGTGAGTTTAGTCATCTTCTCATCAAATGCAATTTTACAGAGTGCTTTAAGACAGTCATAATAAAACAAAATATAGTGATTATTCAGTGAGAAACACATGGAGTTCCCTGTCCACATTCAATCCCAAATCTACAGCTCTTAATTTGATAATCCATCTAGTCTCCATCCTCCTGAGAGACAACGTCCTGCCCCCTCCTCTGGGATGGTTCACCACCTGTGCCTGGCCATGGAATCTGATATTAATCAGTTCCGGGGTGGAATAAGTAGTGTTGTAATGGACAGCAAATGGGTAGTTTGGGCTGCTATTCCTAATTGCTCTTATATGAGCAATTAGGTCGAGCAGGTCACCTGCTTGATCCAGTGCAATCTAACATTTTGCTCGCTGAGGCTCCAGTATCCATACCAATGATATGGACCGACCATAATCTAATCTGTTTCTCGCTGCACCCTGTAGGCCCCAAAACTCAGGGGCGTCGCAATGCTATATATAATCGCCCCTGGCAGAAACGAGATCATCCTACTTTCCAAGCCATTCTCGCTACTACTCAACCCACTCTCTCCTCGGACATTGAGACAGCTAACAACAGTTTCGGGAAGTGGATCAACCAGGCATTAGACAAGTGCATTCCAGCAAAATGGATTCATCCTAAGAAAGCTAGGTCCTATGAGTGGTTTAATGAGTCACTCATAATAGATAGGAAAAACTGTAAAGTTCTAGAGCATAGCTGGAGACGTGCCTACAGTCTAACTGCTAAACTAGAATACAAAGCTGCCAGAAAAATCTATCATAAGCGGATCCGGAAAGTCCGAGCCGCATTTTTTGCTAATAAGATTAACACCAGTAATAACCCCTAGAAAACCATCTTTTCCCTATTAAAGGACATGGTGAAATCACCGATGACCAATGTAAGCACTATCACCTCTAATGACCAATGTGAGGTGCTGGCCACCTATTTTATTAATAAGGTGGCTGGCATTTATGATAGCTTCCACTCGAAGAGCAAGGCCGCATTTATGATGAGTGGAGATCTCAAAGGGAGCGAGAGCAACTCCCTCTCCGCTTTTTCATCTATCGCAATAGGCGGCCTCAAGGGCTTGGTCACCAAGATAAAATCAGGGTCTCCTTAAGACCCCCTCAAACCAGAACTCTTTGTCAAATTCCAGGATTGCCTTCTTCCCAGCTGTCTGGAACTCATTAACCTCTGCCTTTCCTATGCTCAGTTCCCGCAAGCCTAGAAACATGCTAAGGTCATTCCCTTACTAAAGAAGCCATCTTTAGATGCATCCAGGCCGGAGCACTATCGCCCGATTTCTCTGCTTACGTTTCTGTCTAAAATAACAGAATCCTATGTGAATAGCATTCTAACGCAGTATCTGGAGTCTTATTCCATACTGGATTCGTCACAAAATGGCTTCCGACCGAGACACAGCACAGAGTCAGCCCTATTAGCAGTAACGGAGCAAGTGAGAGTCTCTATGGATGAAGGCAGTATGTCAGCACTCATCCGGCTAGATCTCAGTGCCACCTTTGATACGGTCTCACATAACATCTTGCTCCGTTGGCTGCAGGAGATCGGTATCAATGGCAGAGCTCTTGCCTGGTTTGCATCCTTTCTGCATAATAGGTCTTTTCAGGTCATCTCCCCGCCCTTTCACTCCCAGGCACACTCACTTTGCTGTGGTGTCCCTCAGGGGCCGGCACTGAGTCCGACCCTGTTCAACATTTATGTTCAGCCATTGGCACTGTTGGCTTAAACCCGCAACATTTCTTTGGTATCATATGGAGATGACACGCAGCTGGTCCTTTCCTGCACCAAGGACCCTAGCCAGGATGCGGCTAAATTCCAGGAGGATTTGTCCGCTATAGCGGGTTGGATGGAGGCGAATTGTCTCCAGCTGAACACGTCTAAAACTGAGATCCTCTTATGAGGCAGAGACTCTCATCTTTGGGGCAACAAATGGTGGCCGCCGGAGCTGGGTAGCCCTCCTGTGCCAAAAACCGTTGTAAAAAATCTCGGCATTCGGGTGGACAATGCCCTATCTTTTGAGGGGCACGCCAAGTCTGTGGCAGGGACCTGTTTTGGTATACTACGTGGCCTCAAACCTATTTTGGGTTTGTTTGACCCCCACACTCGCCAGTTGGTAGTCCAAGCCACGATTTTGGCCAGACTGGATTATTGCAATAGTCTACTGCTCTGTTCTAATAAATCTGTGATTAATAGGCTCCAGCGCACCATGAATGTGGCAGCACCAACACTACTCGTGTTACCGAAGTACAGTTCTGTTTCAGGTGTGCTGCGCTGCCTCCACTGGCTGCCCATTGAGCATAGAATCCGGTTCAAAGCGCTCTGTATCACACACAAAATATTGGCTGGCTGTGGCCCGGCAATTCTCAGCGATCTATGTCATCATTACATTCTAACCCGTGCTCTGCACACTGCCGATCTCCATTTGATGCGGGTGCCGCGGTTCCGCAGATCCAGAGCTGGAGGACGCTCATTTAAGGTACTTGCACCGACTCTTTGGAACTCACTGCCACTCTCTATCAGGAACATCTCCAATCTCTTGGCCTTTAGAAAGGCAGTAAAGACTTGGGGGCAGATTTACAACCCCCTTGCGCCACTTTTGCATAATTTTTAACATGGGAAAAGTGACGTACGGGTGGCGCAAGGGGCTTGTAAATAAGCCCCTTGGCTGTTTCAGCAAGCAATAGCCTCTCTTGCACCCTTCCTCTGATATTTAGCGCTGGGACGTCCCTTTGCCGGGACAGCCATGCGCTCTACAAATCCCCTAACATAACATAACATATGTTCCTGTATCCGGTCCTTAAGTGGTCTTATCGTGCTACCTATATATATAAGGCCACATTGGAAGGTGATACAGTACAGCACAAATTTGGTGATTGCGTGTTTTCTGCAAGTATTATATTGAAAACTGATAATGTTATTGACCACAAATTGACAGACATTACATTTAGAGCATTTGAAGAACCCCTTTCGTTTCTCCTGTTGCCAAGTTCCACTGGAACACTCGGTTGTGTGTTGTTGGTAGCTCGGGCAAAGAATGTCACATAGTGTCAGGCCTCTGCTATGTGTCACTACTGGGTTTTGTGTGATGAATTGACGAAGTACGGGGTCTAACTTTAGAAGGTGCCAGTGTTTCCTTAATATCTTAAATACATCCCTACTTTGGGTGCTGTACCTTGTAATGACAGTTAGCCTCTGATTCTGGCGTTTTTTTCTCTTAGTGTAAGTTAGTAAAGAATGTCTCTGCCTGTTGGTTATCTTATTTCTAGCAGAGGTCAGATACTTGGCGGAATAGCTGAGTTTGAAACCTTCTTCCAGTAGGTTCAATTCCTGCAAAAATATAGGGGCCGATTCACAAAGGTAATCTTAAACAAAAGTCTAACTTTACGACTTTTGGTATTTACAGAGATCATTTACGAGTCGTATCTTTACGTCTGCAGTCGGGCCAGAATCTCCGCACCCGGGCCGTACTCTCCGCACCCGGGCCGTACTCTCCGGCTCGGGCCGTACACTCCGGCTGGGGCCAGATGAAGTGTAATCAATGGGCCAGAATGCAATTTTTACAAAACGGAACATTAGGAACATGTGATAAATGGTAGAGGAGGTCATGAAAATCAATTTGGGCAGGGAAAAGGTTGTGGCAAGACACTACATTATATCCCAGAAAAGTTCGCGAAGTTAGACTTTTGTCTCAGATAACCTTTGTGAATCGGCCCCATTGTGTCATCGCTACAGTTACGTCTTAGGTGTGTCATTTCGCCCAAGGGAATCGCATTCATTTGTGTCTTAGGATGGGCACTTGTAGCATGCAAAATTGAGTTTCAAGCTGTAGCTTTCCTGAACAGTCTTGAAGAGATTTTATGCTCATCTGTGTAGATAACTACATCAAGGAAGTTGATTTCTTTGTCACCCATGTGGTGTGTGAATTGGTGGTTGTATGTATTGTCATTTAGATACTGAAGAAATGCATCTAATTCAGTGTCGCTACCTGTCCAGATAACAAAGATATTGTCAGTATAACGTCCCCAGTAGATGGAATGTTGCGTCATATCTGGTGGGCAGGTTGACCATAAATGTATTTTCTCAAAGTTGCCCATAAACAGGTTGGCATAGGAAGGGTAAGATTTTGAGCCCATGGCAACTCCCAATGCTTGTCTGTACCATTCACCATTGTGCAAGAAAATGTTGTTTTCCAGTACTGTACATGTCAAGTCCAAGAGCATTAGTGTGTGTTCATAAAGTGTGGCATCTCTTTTGGAAACTGAGGATGCTAGGGCAAACAAACCTATTTTGAGCGGGATGCATGTATACAGTGAGTTAACATCCAAAGTAACAAACTTGACCTCTTCAGCCCACTCAATGGCTTCCAGGTTGTTAAGGAGAACTTTCGTATCTCGCATATAAGACAGTAAGGGCCAGATGTACGACCCTTTTTTGCGGCCGCAAACGGGAGATCCTCCCTTTTGCGGCCGCAAAAAAGGGTAATAGCATGTACAAATGCTATTTTGCGAGTCACTGACTCGCAAAATAGCATTTGCGACTCTCGCTATTAGGAATGGGTGTCCCCTCCTAATAGCGAGTCAACATGCTATGTACTAATGTTTTGCAACCGCATTTGCGGCTGCAAAACACTCACAGTTTACCACCTACTTTGTGAGTATGTGGGAGAGACCACTGCCTGCCCTTAAAAAAAAATGAAACTGAAAAGTTTAATTTTTTTTTAATGCATCCCGTTTTCCTTTAAGGAAAACGGGCTGCATTTAAAAAAAACAGCTTTATTGAAAAAGCAGTCACAGACATGGTGGTCTGCTGACCCCAGCAGGCCACCATCCCTGTGAGTGCTAACCATTCCTAATGGGGTCGCAAATTGCGCCTGCCTCATTAATATTAATGAGGCATGCAATTTGTGACCCCATTAGGAATCGCAACCAGTGTCTGAGACACTGTTGTGCATTCCAATTAGCGAGTCGCAAATTGCCAGTCGCAAATGCGACGCAATTTGCGACTCGCTAATGGGCGGGTCATACATCTGGCCCAAAATTCTTAACCAGACGTTGTAAGAAAACATCTATATACTCTGAAATGTGCTTCGTCAGAGACCCTATACCTGAAATGATAGGCCTACCTGGTGGAAACTCACCTCCTTTATGTATCTTTGGTAGTATATACAAACAAGGAGCTTTTGATGATGAATTGAACTGGTATTCAAATTCTATATCCGTTATAAGACATCGTTCATGCCAATGGGTTAGTTGCATTTCAATGTTTCTTGTGACATTTAGGAGAGGATTGCCCACCAATGTAATGTAGGCCTGGCTATTAGTCAATTGTCTTTCTATTTCCTTGTTGTAATCTGAGTTCTGTATGACCACAATGTTACCACCTTTATCTGTCTCCTTAATGATAAAATTGGGCACGTGTGTCAGGTTATTTAATGCTGCCCGTTCTTCCATATTGAGAGTGTCCATGTGTTATCTGTGACCTCTGTTAGATTTGTCCTCCAGAAGGTATGTCATGTGTGACTGCCCTATAGAAAGAATCCACAGGACTGTCTGGTGGAAAAGTAGGTACAAATGTTGATTTAGATTTTAAACCACTGTCTGTGTTTAGGTTAGAACTAATGTCTAAATCAAACAACAGGTCTAGCATTGTGAGAGCGGAATGAGTACTCTCATCTAATGACAATAACAAATGTAAAGTCTTCCACATCCTTGATCGATCTATTGCATACAGGTAGAGGTGGAATAGAAGGTACAGCATACAGATGTTTATCAGCAAAACTTATTTTTTATTTCATGCGACGTACAAACTTGTACAAATCAATATGTATTTGGGTGAGATCAGCATTAGATGTCGGACAAAAACTCAGACCTCTAATTAGTAGACTAATTTCTGAATCAGACAGATTATAGTCAGACAAATTGATCACTGTTACATTATTTACGGATGTTAAATGTTCATTCCTGTTAACATTTGGCTTTGCCAATGTTTCGTCAGATCCTGCTCCTAGTTCTTCTGATTTCGGGATGAGGATCTGGTCGTCATTCCCTCCCGTGTGTTTATGATATGACCTTTTGAGTGTCTGCCCCTCCTTGTCTTTTTAGGTCTCGCCTACGTAGCGCGCATGCGCTGCATAGGAGGACCTTTAGCCGTCTCTCTGGTCATTTTCAAGCACACACTCGTGCTTGTGGCGGCATCCACCATGCGGGAGCGAGCAGGGGCGCGCCACAAGCACGAGTGCAGTGCTTGAAAATGAGCAGACTGCGCGCGCGCGCACGCAGCACTCCCGGGCTCTCTCTCTCTCTCTCTCGCTCTCTCTCTCTCTCCTCTCCCTTTCTCTCTCTCTCTTTCTCTCTGTCTCTCCCGCTCTCTCTTTCTCTCTCTCGCTCTCGCTCTCCCCCTCTCTCGCTTTTTTTCTTGGCCGGTGCATGCCTTAACTCTTTCCACCCAATGCGTTGCCTTTTCTGCGAGACGATGCTGTCCCCCACTCCACCCTTTATCCTTTGTCTTGTTAACTTCAGACCAGCGCTCGTACCTACTACCTAAACCCAGCCTCCTTTTGAAACACTCCCCAACGATCTCTCTCTCTCTCTCTCTCTCATTTGCTTTCAGAACCTGCCTCCGACAATTTTATTGTAGGTGACGTTTCCTATCTCGGCACCAAATCGTGGATATGATCATATACATTTTAAAGCTTGGGCAAAGTGGGCGTTTGCCCAGGACCCCACCATGCAGCCCCCCCCATCTCCCACCCCCGGGAAAGTGAACTTTCTCTCTATGTCGCCTCTACGTCTGTATTTGAACCCCTCTGCTTTTCTCTGCCTACCTTTAACTCAGTCTCTCTTTAAATTTCTTAAGGATTTCTTGGCGCCCTGTCAAGGCATTTTTCAGCTGTTTTTTCAGCGACCACAGTTTCGGAAAGTTTATTTGGAACCATACAGCCTTGAATTCGCACAAAATGGATAATAAAAGTACAAGTTGTACCGCGCAGGGATCCCAAAAGTATGTCTTGCTTAGGGCCCAAAATTCCTTAAGATGCCACCAGGGAGGAGGATACAAGACTTTGACCATTCCAGCTCCAAGCAGGAGTCACTGTGTGCAAGTGTGCTGCGGTGGGCGTTCAACTCTCTGGTGTCCACAGATGTGACTCTGGGTTCATGGGATTAACTAAGTGAAGTTTTCAGCACAGATGTGTCAGGGTAGAAGCACCGCAGTGCTCTTTCCCTTCCCCAAACCCACCTCTCTTTCTTCTACGCCCCTGGTCCTTCCCCTCACCCTCCTTTGCTCTTTTCTTTCCTCTTCTCTTTGTGCCTCTTCTCTTTCTCTCTTCTCTCTTCACTCATTTTTTGTCATCGCACTCCTTTCACCCACTGCACTCCTTTAGATACTCACGTTCTCACTTCCTCCTTCTTCGCTTCTATAACTCTTTCCCTCTCCTGTCCAACCTCTCTCCTTCCCTCCCCCACTAATACAACAGGTTAGAAGTTAGATTGTTAATGATAAGAAAAAACTCGACTTCCTTGCACACATGAACAGTCACTACTAGACTAAGTTCACGCTCTCTCAGTTCACAGTCTCTTAATTTGAAATTGAGAGCCTTTGCAGCGCTTTGAAACCTGCTTACTATAAAAGCCGGCACTATAAAAGCCTCTGGATATAGAAATAAACATGGCGAGGACTGGCAGCATCTCAAGCTGTGGACGAGCCTTCAACTCACTTACCTGAGGCTTGCAGCAACCAGGAAGGGGAACTGGCGGCGACGAGGCTACTCTGGCTTCTAAGCAGTGTGTGGGTCACGTGACCGCACTGAGGCAACACTTCATGGCTACAGGAAGCCGTGGTTGCTTCACTTTGGGGTGTCCTTAGGGTACAGCCCCCAATGTTGCAACCAAGAGTTATAAGCTTTAGCGGGTGTTCATTGGTTTAGGAAGGCTTGAAGATGAGGCTGTGGATAGCGCTTGAAATTTGGCCAACCGTAGAAATGCATGAGAAATGCTCTTCTCCAAGGGTGCTTTAGGCGCTATAATCTATCTACTTTAGGGTGCGTTGTCATGTAGAGGCCAGGCGGAGGAGCCCCCTGCAGTCCCCGCCATCTTCTATCTTTCTTTTGCATCAGGTTTATCAACATTTCGGGACGTTAAGGATAACTATCAATGTGTTACCTCTTCTTAAGCCGCACAGGAACAAGAGTGTATGTTGATGGAAGATGGGTTACAGGTTATGTTTTCATGAGAAAAAGATTTTGTGGTAGACTACAAGCTGAAACAAACATTTACAAGGAAATTAGTTTGGCTACTGGCACCCTCTGGCGCACTGAGCCTGCAAATAGATGCACACACCTACAAATGATCATTTCCACAAGGTTAATTGATACCAACTGACACATAGAGTGGCTGAATCACATGGACCAACAAGAATACATAACTGAAGCGAGAGGTCACGGTGTCATATGCATCAGTGGAGCACTGGATGAAGTACAGTTCAGCGGGACACTGTGTGTTTTATGTGGTGGACTGGGTGATGTGCCGCAGGGGGAACATGGTGGTGTAAAATGGGGGAACGTGGCGATGTACAATAGAAGGAATCTAATGAAGTGCTATGTTTTGTGAGATACCTTTAGGCAGTCTTTGGTTTTTTAAGCCTACACTTCCAATGGCAAAAGCAAAATAAAAACAAGTCTAAGTGCAAAGTTATCTTAACTAAAAATCCAAAAGTTGCTTTCTGCTTTAGAGTGTTATCCGATTTTCCAAAATCCAAAACTCATAACAAAAGTGTGTCTCCTCGCTTCGTATTGGGAATAACTAAACTTAGCTCACATATCAAACTTTCTTGCATTGAGTGTCACGGGTGTCGGTCTTGAGCACTATATTCTAGTCTTAATATCTGGGTCTAATCGACTCGGGAATCTCTTCTGCACTATGGCTTGTCCGTAAAAATCATCACCTCTTGACCTCTTTTCTAGAGTCCTTGTCACAATTCTCTTTATCCCTACCTGTTACTTTCTGAATAATTTAACTTGGAAATGTACCTTAATTGTACGTTCTCATGTTGTAAATTTCATAGCCTTGAAAAAGTCACGTTTGTGACGAAACAGGTGTCGACTGTTTTTCTGAAGCAAGCACCTGTAAAAAGATGGATTGTACAGATGAACGTGACCATACCTTATGTACTGAATAAACCGTGTTTCTACTTAAATTTTTGTTGTGTTTGAACTTCATAATTGTTTAAGTACATATTGAGTACTTGGTTTGCCAATCATAATAATTTATAAAGGACAGACTGGCACTACGGGCTATACCGCTGTAGAGATGAGATGAACAACACCTAATAAGTAAAGTTAGGGCACGAGACCAGCTTTCCCAGGACTTAGCAGCAGCTGTATACTGCGACGGCCATCAGAGCAGTTCAAATGACCCAAGGTAGGTGTGCTCAGCGCGCGAGGAGTCGCAAGGTGGGCTCTACTTACAGGGTAGGGGGCTCATTCGTCCTAACGTAATGCGACAACAGCACTCCAAACAGGCTGCTAATCTCCCAGCTACCCCGGTTATACCGAAGCAATGCAAAAAAGCATCTCAGTGCCGGGTAGCAGGGTGGCGAGAGAAGAGAATTCTCGCAAGTATGAACCTGTCATCGGACTTTCCAGAGGCAGGAAGGCCATTAAATGGTACAGGGCTGGCATGTCCTTTTGAGGTTGTAAATGCTGGTCAAGATACGGTTCAGGGCAAGCAAAAAGAAAGGATACAGGCAATATCATTAGGAGCAGATAATGTAGAGCTCCGTTTAGACTCTACTACTGAGACGCTGCGACCAGTATTGGGAATGATTTTGATCGAGATCAGGGCACTAAAAACACAGCAAGCGCTCGATACGGCAACAGTTAATCAAAGACTATCCTAAATTGAAGATAGTTTGATACAGCTACCTAAACACCTTCTGGAGGCTGAACAAAGGATTTCTGATCTTGAAGATCGCTTTCAAAACATGGATCGGAACGTCCTCCCAGAGTTAAAAAACTGCAACAGATTGAAACTAAAATGGAGATGTTGGAAAATCACTTGCGACGCAATAACTTAAGGTTCATTGGTATTACAGAAGAAAGCGAGTCACAGGGGGAGATTCAGAGCGTCCCTCAGCTGATTAATTCTCTCATTAAGAAATGGATACTGCCAAATGCCCGACTGATTTATCCATTATGAGAGCTCATAGGGTCCCTGCCCAGCAGTCAGCAGATGCCAAGTATCCACGGAGAATATTAGTTAATTTTGCAGACTTTTACATTAAAGAACAGATTTTGGCTACAGCAATCCGACAAAAATCTTTTGCTATTTTGCCAAAGTTCAAATGAGGGTGTTTTCGGATTTGACCTCAGTGACGGCCATGCCTCGTAAGGTAGTTTAGGGTCTGATTCTTGAATTTAAACGCCTGGGGGGTCAAGCGTCTGTGATACAGCAAGCCAAACTCAAAGTGTTGTTAAAGGGACAATTCCATGTTTTTTCATTAATAGAGGATGCGGAAGTCTTTTTTATCAAATTTATCTCAAGAATAATTGGAGAATAACAGGAGAATAATTGGAGAATAATAGAAGTTTTGTGCTTTGTAGGGAATTGATATAATTCTTGAATGTAGATGCAGGAGTTTCATTATTTATGTATTTTTATTTTTTGGTGGGGTGGCGATGTCTTGGGCATAGGTGCTCCACCATGGCACCAATAGGTGGAGGAAGGGTGAGGGGCTGGCAGGTGTGGTGTCCCCCAGCTCTGGGAACGGGGCAGGAGGTATCGGGTGATACAGGGGGTTGGGGTTTCAGACAAAAAATGAACAGGGCAAGAGCAAATGGTTTACAATACATGTCACAAAAAGCGATCAGGGCAGCAGTAAATGTTCTACAATACATATCAAGGGGTAGAAAGAAAAGAAGGAAAAAATGCGGAGGTAAAGTTGCAGGAAAAGCTGATCCAGGTCTATGATGTTGAGAATAACTCAGATGACACAGCATGTTAAAATAATTTCATTTAATGTGAATGGTCTTCTGAATTCATGTTAAAGAGGTGCTCTTCTTAAATGGCTTGTATCATTCGCCTCCGAGGTAAGTTTTCTGCAACAAACACACTTAAGGACTAATGCCCCTAAGATAAGCTTGCCAAAAAAATACGCACTATTTTTCATCGGCTACTATAGCGGTTCGGGGTGTAGGGATTTTATTATCAAATACAATAGAGTAGAGGAAATAATATGGGATAGGTGGGGGAGATGGCTATGGCTTAAGGTTAAAGTTAAGGAAACAGTGTTAAATTTGGTGAATTACTATGTCCCCATGATGATGATATTGTAGCTGTAGAACAAATTTATGATATAGCTTTGAAATCAGAAGGTCTTTTGATAATCGGGGGTGATTTTAATTTTATTCAAAGCCTGGCACTTGATACTTTTAATAAGAGAAAACAACAATTGAAACCTAAAACGGCGAGGTTAGTAAATACGATAAAAACAGATTTTGCATTGACAGATTCATGGAGAATGGGGCGTCCTGGTTTCTAAAACACGAGGGAACCATCGATGGTTCCGCCAAGCTGCACAGCCCAAACTTGTCTGAATCCAATTAATCAAATTCATATGATTTAATATTCTATTTTCTCCATTTATTCACCATTGGTTTTCAACCTTCTTTCTTCACTTTTTCTTTCAATTCACTTTATCCAATCAATATTTTACGTTGACTCACAAAAAGCTCAGGAGCACTAGATGGGTTCCACATGTCATGATTTTATTATAACGACCCAATGCATTTCGGGAAAAGATTCCCTTCGTCAGGGGCATCTACAAGTACAAGCATATATATGTTTTAGCCAACTTTATCAACAAAATAAAGCACTTCACTTAAGTTTAAAAACAAATTTCATCAATTATACACGAAGGTAATGCTAACGATAAAAAATGTTTAACGATGAAAAGAACGCTGCAAGTTAATCTGACCTATGTCCTAAACGGTTACCACCGGCATACTACGTTCAATCCTTTCTGTACCCACATTTAAAAGTAAGGGAAAGTAAAAATATTACTAGATAAATGGACCCTCTTGAATTTATCGTTAATTGGACGAGTCTCCATGGTGAAAATGTCGATACTCCCACTGTTTTTATTTCTTTTTAATAATCTCCCTCTAAAAATCTCTAGCTCGTATTTTAAAGAGCTGGATGAAATGATTCGGAAGTTTGCCTGGAATAATAAGCAACCACGGGTAAAAATAGGTACACTACAGTTAGATATAGTGCATGGAGGACTAGTATTACCAAATATGGCAACATACTATCAGGCCTCCCTGGTTAATTTGATAACACAAATAGGTGCACAAATTCAGTTTTTGATCATTTTCTTCTGAATTATATGATATAGGAGAGTGCGATCAAACTCCGAATTTTTTTTATGAGTGGCAAAGTTTCCCAAAAAAAACCCAGATATTAGGGTCTATTGACATTGGCTGGAGAATTCAGTTGTTTTTTTAAATCACGCCTATTCCCCAATCCAAGACTGTACAGCTGGAGGTGTAATGATGTCTAAAGAGCTTTCTCAATCTTGGCAAGAGTTAGGTTTTGTTCAGCTTGGGAATTTTTATAATTCAGATAGATTAATTTCATGGGAAACTATACAGGTGGAATTTGAAAATCTAAACATGGCTTTGTGTATAAGCTTCCACCTGGTAGCGAATTTCCTAAAAAATAATGATGGTACATTATGTGTATCTGCACCTCAGATCGCCAGGCAGATGACAAATAGGATGGCGGGTGTAGGCACATGGTACCATCTGCTGCACCAGAGTACGAAAGAGGAAGAATCTATTTTTAGCTGGATTCAGAAAATTTATTCCGAAACATGCTGTAAATTTAATATAAAAGTGGTCACAGCTAAGTGAGCTATAAAGTGCTCTGGGGTGCCAATTTCAAGAAAATGAATTTTTTATCTAGATGGTTGGCATATTACACGCCACTGAGACTGCATAAGATGTTTTCAACAATATATAACCAGTGTTTTAGATGTATAAAACAGGATGAAGGTGGTTGGGTACATATATTTTTCGAATGTAGTTATTTGCAGCTATTCTGGAAAGATGTTTTTTCAAATTGTTCCCGATGTATGTCCATTACAATTACTCCATCTTGTATGCTGGTTTCATTTGGATCTTTTGGGGAGGTAAAATGTCTAAGAAAATATCAGCAGTATTTTATACTCATAGCTATAACAGTGGCAAGGTCACTTATTCTACAGAATTGGAGAACAACTATTTAACCAACAATTGGCCATTGGGGTAATAAAGTCTGTAGAACATATAGATTTGAGGAGTCTTATGCAAAAAGGGTAGGAGCCACGCAAAAATATAAGGCAATATGGGCAAGCTTCTCCTCTCTTTTTATAAATTAATTCATTTCATTGTAATCAGATAAGTACTGTAATTGCACTCTGGCACTTTAATTCTATTTTGCCTAGATATTTTTATAATTGGGGTGCTATTGGTGATGATCAATTCAAGGACTCTCATGGCTTCTATGTGATAATACGTACTAATGAGTATGCTGCTATGTACATATGCCCTTTAATGACTTGTTTCTACCTCTGCTTCTATGACTGATAAGAATATTGAAATGTATAAATTTCTCTTTTATGTTTGTAATAAGTTTCTGCTCTAATAAAAAAATAAAAGTTTAAAAAGAAACTTACAACCTTGCTCATGACAATGGGTGCCATTTTTTCCTTTCTTATATAGTATCACATGTTATGGTGTCATCAAAACAAAACAAAGGAATGGCGAAATTGGCTCAACACATAACAGTTGCCATGTTTGAACATGTTCAGTCATAATAGGTCATGATTCTAAGACACATATATGGCATATAATTCATTATGTACAGTTAACATGAAACTCAAATTCAATAATAGTATTACATGATTCTTAAATACTAAGCCTATCGTTTACTGGTGAAAAAAATGGGCAAATTCATTGCAAACGTCATTGTACAACAAAGTGCAATTCTGTGTCACTTTGCTCTAGTGTATATTACAATGCTGTTTTCATCAGACAGAAAACATTATGGGAAAGATAGTCATATAGAGTGTAATAATGTGTCATATATTGATCTCCAGGTGCCCATAGGGTACAGTGTAGTCCTGAGTAATTATAGCAGCGGCCAGATAAAATGGAATGTTCCACAATGGCAGTGCAGACCCATGTTTCCCAACAATGCTAATCTCAGTCTAATGCATATATCCTGGGCATAAGTATGCTGCAATCTGCATGAATATGCACTCTAGAGGAGACAATGGTCGCAAAAATCCCAAGTGGGTAAATATCATAGATCTGATAACCCTAATCATATGCCCCAATGGGCCCTGGGCCAGAAGGAGTTATTAAATCGACTGCCCAGTGGGTGCCTGATAGCATTAGTGTATATAAAATCGTATTTAGACAGGTGCTTATAAACACAGTGTTAACTAAAAAACAAGTATGTTTCATTCATCTTAGTTACAAACAGTCAAAAGTGATTACAAAACAGCGCAAAGAAAAGTGGTAACGGGTTGGGCAGGTATTAATACAGGCAAGTGTGCATCTCCTCGTCCATATTGAGGCCTTGTGGCTCTTTGCTGTCTAGCTCCAATATAAAGTGTGTTTCCAATTTGCGGAGTTTCTTCTCCCTATCTACCCCACTTTCATTTTTTGGAATGTGTGCTAGACAGCTATATTTCAACTTGGTGGGGTTGCTGTTATAGAATTTCTCAAAACGCCGAGCAACAGGATAGCTACTGTCATTGTTAGTGATTGGTCTAATGTGTTGAAGTATGTGTTTATGTACCGGTGTGGTGGTGCTGCCCACATATAGTTTGGCACATGGGCATTTGAGAACATATACAACATAACTGGTCTTGCAAGTCAGGTTACCCTTGATTTTGATTGTCTTTCTGAATGGAGTATGGATTTTGGACATATTCTCTCCATTTTTACATGCTTTGCACTTTGCGCATTCGTGGAAGCCCTCTCTAGTCATTAACTAAGTTTTCTTTGCAGATCTGTTTCTAGGTTACTTCTAACAAAGTGATCTCTCAATGGTTTCGATTTTCTATACTTAATCTGGGGGACTAGTTACTGTCTGACCTATGATCTGGTCCTCCCTGATAAGATGCCAGTGTTTATGTATGGATTGTCGGACCTTTGGTGTTCTAGAATATAAGTGGTAATGAATCTGTGTGGCTGATTCCCTATTTTCTTCTTCTTAGATTTTTTATGGTCAAAGAGGGCTATTTCCCTTTTCTGTGCACTTGCTCTCTCTGATGCTGTTTTTAGTATGGCATCAGAGTATCCCCTCTGTTTGAAGCGTTTCATCATCTGTTCTTCAACCAGATTATAATTTTCATCGGTGCTACATACGCTTCTGGCTCTGTAGAATCCCACAAAGGGGATGCTTTTGAATAGAGGGGCAGGATTGAACTGCTGGCATGGAGAATTGTGTTCTCCGCTGTGGGTTTCCTATATATGGTGGTCTCCAATTTCTCCTCCCCTACCCGGACCAGAACATCTAAAAAGTCAAAAGCAATGTTGCTGGTTTTGTCTATCAACTTAAGGGTAAGGTCATTGTTGTTAATTTCTATAAACCTTATCCATAAGGCAATGTTTTCAGACCAGTGTTCCACGGTGGTGCCCTCGAGCAGCTGCTCCTCCCACCAGCCCATATGTAGATTTGCATAGCTGGGGGAAAAGCAGGTGCTCCTAGCTGTTCCTCTCAATTGCTGAAATAGCTCATTATTAAAAAGGAATATGGTCTTATTCAAGCATCACTCCATCCTTTCATGTAGCATTTTCTTGTGCACTGTGAATTTTATGGCTCTCATTCTTAGGTAATGCTGTGTAGCTGCCAAACCATTGTGGTGTGTAATGCTAGTATATAATTTAGGCACTTCAAAGGTTATTAAAAGCATATCGTTCTCCCACTTCACATCAAATATATGGCGGAAAAAGTCTGCAGTGACCCTGATGTAGGAAGGCAGATTCGCTACTATCGGGTTCAGAAAAGAATCAATGTACTTGGATACATTTTTAAACATACTCTTCTGTGCAGCTGTAATAAGTTTTCCCGGATGTGTTATCTTGTTTTCATATATTTTTGGTATGAGATAAAACACTGGTGATCTTGTTTCAGGAAGCTGTACTCGACTCAACTTAAAATGTCTTGGTCTTTCCAAGTGTTAAATCTGTCAGTAAACTCCTCCTTTACTTGTAGATACTCCTCCATGGTAATGTGTTTGTAGCATTCTGTGTCGTTTTGCTGCAGATATGATTCTCTCAAGTACAATTCTTTGTCCCATAAGACAATGTTGCCTCCGTTGTCTGTGGGCTTCACTGTCACATGTCCAATTTTTAAAGTTTGTCTATTGTTGCAAAGAAAGTTTGTTCTTTACTGCTTCTTAAATCCCTCATTTTGCTTGATATGAGATTTATATGTCGTAGATCTTTTATCACATTTTCTGAGAACTCTATATTATTTTTAGTTGTCTGTGGAATGTATCTGGATTTTGGTTGAAAAGGGGTAGCCGCATCTGCCTGGGTGTCTACAATTGCCAGTTGTTTTTCCAGCTGTATTGCCATTGGTTCGCGGGGTATATCCGGGTTACCTTCTCCTTCAAGTTCCAGCAGTTCCTTTAAGAGTTCATCATCCAATATCAATACATTAATGATGCCTTGGTCTCACAGTTGTTCCTTATGTTTCATAGTATGTGTTGTGGGATGGGTCATCTCCATAATCTTGTGTATTTTAGTAAGTTTCAGTTTTCGTATAAGCTTATATAAGTCTGTTCTGCTTTGGGGTAGTCAAACTTGCCTTTATGTCAACAGGATAGTCCTAGTTCAAGGATTTCAGTGTCTTCCTTCATGAGTGGAGTGTTCGTCAGGTTCACAATAATATTTCACTGGCTTATTATTTCCGATTGGACCTGGTTGTTCTCCCAGAGGACTCTCCTTGCTGTTCTTTTTCTCTCTTGGCCTCTCCTCCTTTGTTTCCTCTGCCATGCAGTCTGCCTCGCCCCCTTCTTGGTCTGATGTTTGATCTTTGGTCTATCTGTAAAAAACAGAGATCATCATTGTAGGAAGCTGGCTCTGTAGATACTATTCCAAAGTGAGGTAAAGTGTGCACAGAGTCCATGGAGTCCCCAGAGGTTTAGCAGAGGTTAAATTAGACAAGTACTAACAGCTCTCTTTGTGCTTATCCAGAGAGTGTGTTAAGCATTTATAGTATTCATTCACCCTAGACTGATGGCACACACTCAGAGACTGAATCCAGACCAATTAGGTAAGTATAAAAATATATACTTGTATTTTATTTTGTAGAACCAAGCAGGACTTGGCACAGGTAAGTAGGAACACTTTCAAATGCAACGCTGTACACAGAACTGCAATTGTGGATTGTATTGGAATCGTTTACAGTTTTGTATTACTTTTAAAACAGTTTAAAATATAGTGAGATTACTTGCAATAACTCTTGGATTACTTTTCAGTTGTTTTTAGATTTTGAGGTGATATGCCGAGATATCACACACTGGCTGTTGTCACTTACAGGTAAGTACATTAGGTCTTAAATTAAAGCACAGTTACTTTCTCTTCATGCAAAAGTTCAACTCAACAGTACATTTTTAGGAACAAAACATCACAACATTGGTTTCTATGGGGAAAAGAAGGTTATCGGTGTGCAGGTAAGTAACGACCTGCAAGAATAGTTTTTGGGGGTTAGAACCAAGGTTCCTCAGGGTTCAGGTAGGCACTGAAATTGCACCACCAGCAGCACTAGGGCGGCCGGGTGCAGAGTGCAGGGGCCCAATGTTAGTCAATGGGGCTAAGTGGGCCTTCATTCAGGGACTGCTTGAGAGCAGGTCACTTCGCTGTGGGAGCAAAGATCCTGGGGGAGAGATCAGCACTGCAGGGGCCAACAATCAGAAAAGGAGCTACACCACCAGCGGCACAGGGGCGACTGGGTGCAGAGTGCCAAGGAGGCGTCATGGGCCCTGTGGTTTCCAATGGAGATCTCCGGGTCGGCAAAGATGCTGCAGGTTAGGGCAGGGAAACTTCCTGGAGGCGACCACTGGCTGGAGATGTAAGTTGGGTTCTTGGGGGATGCCTGGACACCGACGGTTGGGCCACCCAAGGCCGTGGGGTGTAGGGTGAAGGGGTGTCTTTGGGCGTCGGGTTCTTCTTACCAGCTCTGGTCTCGGGGACCCTTCAGGTTGAGGCTGCAGGCGTCGGCTTGAAGCTTGAGGAAGGTCAGGGATCACCAGATCAGGATCGCTGGGGAGACCTGCTCGTGGTGTTGGGCCACTCGAACTCGGGCCGTGGGTGTCGGGTGCAGAGTGGTGCAGAATCGCGGAGTTGCCCGGATCCGGATTCTGTTGGTGAGTCTTTGTTGAACAAATCCGTTGCTCACGGGAGACAAGTCTTAAAGATGGTTGCAGGGCAGCTCCTCCGGGCTCTTGGGGGCTGCTGGACCCGCCGGGGTTTCACTTTAGTCAGGTCGGGGCAGGCCGGTAGGGCCAGGTCCAAAGCAGTTGGTGTCCTCTTCTTCCTGGGCCACGGCTCTTCGGTTCATCTTCTTTCTTCCTCAAATCTGAGGAGGCAAGGTTCAGGGTAGCCCCTAAATACTAAATTTAGGGGTGTGCTGGTTGGGACCAATGGATCCGTCCTTTGGGTAGGTACACCCTCTATTATGCCACCCTCCAGTGGGAGTAGGGCATGAGCCGGTGGCATGAGCCTCATCCTAATTGGCTGGGTCCCCTCATCTTAAAGATGGAGGGGATTGAGATGTGTGCTTCACCTCGCTTCCCCCATCTGTGGGGTGGGGTTGGCAAAGGTGGGCACACTTCGCTTCCTAGCTTGGTTTTCTCGCTGATTCTCCCGCCCAAAGTGTAGGGCAGAACCAATGGGAGCCAGTTGCTGGGGGCAGCAAAAGGCAGGGACAGCTTTCAAAGGCGGCAGGCCTTTGAAGCTTCCCCTTCTTGGACCCATCCCATCCTGGGGAAGGAGGCATGACACCTCTGCCCAGGATGGGCTTTGTTTCTGGACACAGAGAGCGTAGGCTTCTACCCAGGGGTCCAGAAACCTGTCTGGTGGTGGCAAATGGCAGGCAGCCACTCAGGAGCTGCACAAGGGCTGGCCATTTTTCATTCATTCATGAGTGCATCTTACATTAAATCCCACACTGGCATCAGTGTGGGTTTAATGTGCTGAGAAGTTTGCTACCAAACTTCCCAGGTTTTAGTAAAGCCATTATGGAGCTGTGGAGTTCATAATGACCAACTCTCAGACCATATACTCTTTATGGCTTTACTACACTTACAAGGTCTAAGAATGGACTTAGACACTGTAGGGGTATAGGGCTCATGCCTCTCTACCCTCACCTGAGGTCTAGTGCACTCTGCTAGAGGGGTTACTTACCTAGGCCCCAGGCAGTGGGTTGCAGGCATTGCAGACAGGGATGTGTGCCATGTCGACTCTTCACTTTTCTCTGCACCAAAACATGCAGCCTGCAATGGCAGTGTGTGTGTGTTAAGGTACAGGGTCTCTAAGGGTGACACAATAGGTGCTGTAGCCCTTAGAGGCCTTCCCTGGTCACAGTGCCCTTGGTTCCCATGGTGCCTTTTACAAGGGGCTTACCTGTGGCCAGAAATGTGCCAATTGTGGGCACAAAGGTACAGTTTTGGGAAAGAACACAGGCCCTGGGAACCTGATTGGCAGGGACTCAGGGCACATCAAGTCAAGTTGCATCAGATGTCAGGCAAAAAGTGGGGGGTAACCATGCAAAAAGGGGCACTTTTCTACAGTCTGTTACTGAGATGTGTGTTAGTCCTCCCTCACCCCTTTTCAGGTCTTCTTCATCCACATCTGTCCCTGTGTCAGAACTGAAATCACTACACGAACGATCTTTCTTGAGTTTTATTTATATATTGGACTCTTTGCCTTCTGATTGTGTCAAAACGCTTTGCGAATGTGTATATTTTACCTTTTTGGTAGTCTAGATGGTCACGTAGGAATTTGTTAGCTTTCCTTTCTTTTATTCTGTGTTCATACTTTGTTAGGTGTTCCTTCAATTCCGCTCTGAATTTGGTCACCTTATCTTGGTTGGTGTATTTATCTATAACGGCATTGAGGTCCTTTCATTTCTGTATTATTTCAGCTCTCTCAATTTCTGCATATTTGATTAAAATATGCAACATTCCCATGAAACTTTGGGCATTATGTTCAGCCCACTCTTTCAGTAGGTCAGGTTGGGGGTTCTCGTATGTTGGGATGATCATAATACGGAGTTTTCTAGGTATACGTCCCACTTGTACATACTGCTTAAGAGAAGCACTTTCCCACCAACGTGATATTTCTCTTTTCTACAATTTTTCAAGCAGTTGGAGTCTTTCATAAATGATTACTGTCCGGTGTTTTCCCACCTGTTGCCCCTGTTGGTGGATTAATGTTACCACTCTACGTGAATAGCTCTGGAGCCGCCTCCTCTCTTGCCGCACACTCCTCATCGCTCATGTCTTTATAAGATCAATCATGGTCCCTTTTTGCTCAGCTTCCAGCTCTCGCCTATGATAGTCGCTGTATTTGAGCCCGGCTCCCGCCCTCCGCTTGTGTGCCGCTTATCCGGGGAAGTTTACCGTGTCATCAGGTGCCCTCCGACTACCAGCTCACGACGTTCCACCTCCAACTTTCAGGCTGCTTGTTGGGATTGCATGGGGCACGCCTGCCATCCGAATACATGCTTCCGATGCGGGTGCTGGCGTCTGCAAGGGCCTCACACATGAAGCTCGCCTCCGTGGTTCAAAGAAGAGAGCGGCATATTACATATATGTATGCAGCCAATATTAAAGGTTAAAAATGCGCAATTTACATTGAGTTTTCATTTAATGAACCTCTCACCAGTCTCCAGCATTTCTCTAAATCAGAAAAAGAGAGCATAAAGTGCAAACACAGCCTTTATTGAAGTAAAAACTGCAAGGGAATACAAAGGCACTGTTAGCCAACAGGCTGCATTTAAAGCATAACAAGTAAAAACTGGCACAGTGCCTTTAAGACCTCCAGGACCACCTGTATCCTATCATGCTCCAAAGGTGACAGTTAGGTCAGTTCTTTTTTCTGACTTCTCCAGGGAGGATCCTGGAGCAATGAGCTCTCCCATTTTTTTTCCCTTTTTGTCAAGAAATTACTTTAAAAATAATTTTCTTTCCTTCACTCGACATCTTTTTCCATCTGGAGTGAAGATAAATAATTTTCTGACAGGAAATTATATTGCTTTCAGTCAAAAGTGCCCTCTCTTTTTGTCTAGTGCCCTGCCCGTGACAAAAAGAAGCAAAAGGAACAAATGAATGACGGAATGCTGAACAATGCATACATTCACCCCCAGTCACAAAGATCTGGGGTTAATCCATCGTTCTTTTGCTCACCACGCCACGCCAGTTTAGACCCAGCCAAAAAAGAAGGCACAAGCTGATCCCCATTCAGTCTGCACCATGTGTCTACCTGACACTCATCTGCCTGAGTGTTGCCACCATTGCCAGAAACTCTCTAAAAGAACTTTAAAAGATAGAGAGAAAATAAGTTTCCATGGTCTACAAGAGAGAGGAAAAACTGGATCAGCAGGAGGGCTTCTTCCATCTTCCTCCAAGAAGACTACCTCTCTTCACAAGGTGGTCTCCAGAGGCAGATCTCCTTATAGGCGAGAATAAAGGTGAACAAGATCCACCTCTAGAGGTAAGAGAACACCTATCTGTTCCGCGTCGGGATCCACCTCGAAAGTGCACTCAACCATGAGGCACTCTTTGCCTGCAAGACCGCTGTCGATGATGAAACGACGACAACCGATGTCGAGAGACTCTACACATGAAAGGTCTCCATCGCCTGCGACACAGTACCGCAAGACGTCGAAACACACATCGTCGAGGGAAGTTCCATCGACGGTTCACCATCGTCCGACGTCAACACATACTTCCAGAGAGAAGTCTCCGTCGACGGCAGGTCTCCATCGGTCGACGCTGAGGCAGGAACAGCTGACAGAAACTGACCATTTGATGTCAAGGCATACTCCGACAAAGCTTCAGTCATTTCGCCGAGACAGTCTCCATCAGCAGCAACCAGGTGCCATTCAACTTCGAGGCAAACATCTCCGTCCGTGGCAACCAGGCGCCAATTGACTTTGAGACAGGCACCTCTTGGGCAATCTCCATCAACAGCATCTAGGCACCGTTCGACGTCGAGGCTTCACTCACTGGCTTAGGCTTCATCCAGGATCTCACATCGTGATTCGTCCACCAGACCCCCGTCGACGTCAGCGCCTCGTCGCTCGACATCGAGGCAAGATTCACACACTGCCAGGCCTACGTTGAAACCTCACTCGTCTTCTAGACAAGTGTCATGGGGGCGAGCTTGAACTGCAACTTCAGGTGCTTCCTTCCACTCATCTGCAGGGGGAAAAATATATCCTCATCAACCAGAGGCTCCTCAGACTCTTATTCGCCTTTCTCCACGATGGTTGGAAAGTGTCTGCAAATGGCCTGTTCCGTAGAGTCCGGATTCACAATATTCACGGACATATTCTCCGTCATGGTCTCCCCACCAGACACCAGCCCCAAAGCCAACTCTGCAAGCTGAGACTCCTCTAGCCCGTTTAGTACAGACCAGCCCACCTAGGTCCCCAAAAAGATCCAGGTTACCTAGGGAGAGCAGCCCTTGGCGCAGAACCAGGTCAAGGACAAGGAGTAGATATCGATGCAGAACCAGAACAAGAATCTCTACACCTGCCTGAAGGTCTAGATAATGCCACCGCACATGTAAATACCCTACATGGTCTACATCCACCAACTGGTTTGAGGGGCTGCTAAGCTGAACATTGATATTCCAGCTTCCACTACAACCTCATCTGTCATTTTCGAGACCTGACATCATAGGTCTTCCTCAAGGCCATTGCTTCCTTTGATCCCAGGTCTGCTCCATCCAGCAATGGTCATTTTTCTTACCCCAGCCTCCCTACGAGTGGCTCCAGCGAGAATTCTAAAGAAATGTAAGGCTCCAGATCAAGACCCTTTATTTCTGAGAACCGGTTCTCCACCAGGCTCGGTCATTATAGCCGCCACCAAGAAGACTCACTCCATCGCAGCTTCGTCACCATCCCTTCGGACAAGGACATTAAACAAATGGATTCCTTGGGCAGGAAAATGTGTGGCACATCTGCCTCTTTTATGAAAGTGTCTAGTGCATCAGCATTACTGGGGCGATATGACAGGTCTCACTGTCCAGATTTACAGAAAGGCTACCCAGGGAAAACAGACAGGACTTTCAGGAGATTCTGCAAGAAGGAGGCCTGGCGGCTGGCCAGGTAATAAGTGTGGTGTCGGATGGCTCTGACCTGGCTGCTCACGGATATTTGCATGGGATATGTGTCAGATGTTCATTATGGCTTCGTCTTACTTGCCTTGAACCAGAGGCACAGCAGCGCATCCTGAACCTTCAGTTCACTGGCAACTCATTTTTGGGGCCCACACAGATGGCGAGATGTGAAACCTGAGCTAGACACACTCAAGGCTGTGGGTCTAGAAAAATGGAAAGACTTCTGCCAAAGGTACAGGCCTTATGACAGGCGCCCCTACCATCAGAGGGTTCAAACCCCTCACTGGATTCCACGTCAACAACAACAACAAGCCAGCTCTCACAACCAGTCCAGCAGATCAGCGCACGGACGAGGAGCTAATCGGCAACCACCAGCTTCCTCCAAGATTCAAGGCAAATAATGAATTGTCACTTCCCCCATCTCTGTTACCCACTCCGGTGGGGGGAAGTATCACCAACCATCTAAAGGAGTGGCGTTCTATCACAAGCGCCAACTGGGTCTTAAGTATTGTAGAGAATGGGTAGTCACTACGCTTCAAGTCCTCCAGCTGTTCCACCTTCAAAAACCTCTTGCCACCAGCAGATGCTGCTACAGAGCAAAGTCTCCACTCTGCTTCGCAAGTAGGCAATAGAGGAGGTCCCATTCTCTCAAAGGGGAGTAGGAGTATACTCTTGGTATTTCCTCGTAAGCAAAAAAGTCCCAAATGGAGAATTCAGACCCATTCTTGACTTACGTCGGCTAAACATGCACAAGGAGAAATTCAGGATGCTTGCTCTCCACCAGATATACCCCCAGCTCCATCAGGGGGGTTGGATGAGTTCCATCGATCTCCAGGATGCCTACTTCCACATTCCAATCACCAGGAAGCATCGGAATTTCCTGCGGTTTAAAGTGGCATCCAAACATTATCAGTTCATTGTGCTGCCTTTTAGCCCAAAGCCAGCTCCCCACACATCCTCGAAGTCCATGGCACTCATAGCAGCAGCCTTACCAAGGAGAAGAATATTCGTCTACCCATACTTAGACGACTGGCTGGTAAAAAGCTCCTCTCCAGATCAGACAAAAAAACACTACTGCATCTGTATCAAGACCCTTCAATCTTGAGGTCTCGAGATTAATGTCGTAAAGTCAATCCAGATTCCAACTCTAAGATGACACTATCTAGGCGCGACCCTGGACACAAAAGTCGCAAAAGTGTGTCCTTCAGAGAAGAGACTATCCTCAATCGATCAGAAGTGTGCCAACCTCTCTCACACCTCACACCCATCGGCCAGACAGATGGCATCTCTTCTGAGATCGTTGGCTTCACATATCTTTATTGTTCCCTATGCCAGACTGCACATGAGACCATTACAACAGAATCTGGAGGATCAGTGGAATTAATTCACATACCATTGGGACAACAAACTCACCCTGTCACAGGCTGCAAAACGATCTATACCGTGGTGGTCTCAGGGACAAAATCTGCTGATCGGTGTCCCTTTTCACCAGGACACTCCTACGCAAATGCTCATAACAGATGCATCTCTCCAAGGTTTGGGTGCTCGCATGGGTTCCCTTCAGATGCAGGGCCTGTGGTCGGCCAAGGAGCAACAATGCCACATCAACATGCTGGATCTGCAGGCGGTCCATCTAGTCCTCAAGTCCTTCTATCCATCCATTCAAACCAGCGCTTTCCTGGTCCAAACCGAAAGGACAACCACGATGTACTTTATGCTCCTGCCCTCTATCTTTGGAAGCGCAGACGATCTGGAGCTGGCTCATAGCCAGGAAGTTGACAATCTCAGAAATTCACCTGCCAGGTGTCCAGAACACACAAGCAGACTTTCTCAGCCGAAACTTGTTCAAAACGCACAACAGGATTCTGCACGACGACGACGTACGAGATATTTTTCGAGAATGGGGCATCCGCAAATAGACCTGTTTGCAGACGAAAGCAACAAAAAATGCCCAGACTTCACATTCAGATTCTACCGTCAATGAAGTAAGTGAAATACCCTTTTCATAGACTGGTCCGGGACATTTCTTTACACGTTTCCTCCTATTCCGTTGATCCCAACAGTCATCAACAAACTGTATAGAGCCAGGACCAGACTGAACCTAATAGCCCTGGAATGATCTCGCCAGTGGTGGTTCCCGGATCTCCTTCACCTGTCAGAAAGGCCACACAGGAGGCTGCCACGCAGACCGGATCTCCTCTACAAGCTCGGAGGGAAGATTTTCCACCCCAACCTTCCCTCGCTGAGCTTGACAGCATGGCTTTTCAGTTCCTCCAGTATGGACACTTAGGACTCTCACAGGAATGCGCAAACATTCTTAGGGAGTCCAAAAGACCATCGAACAGGTATTCCTACTTTTTCACGTGGAAAAGGTTTTACATGTGGTGACATCACAATTAACTCAATCTGATTCTGGAACAGGAGGAGGTAATTTTACCTTATCCCCTCAATTTAGCAAAATCTGGTCTGCAATTCTCCTCGCATCTGCAATTCTCCTCATTGACTTGAGAAAGTCCCCAATGCAAATATCTTTCTTCCAAATGCCTGTAGTAAAGGATTTTTTAGAGGGGCTGAAGAAGGTGTTCCCATCTGTATGTTTCCCCTCACCCTCTTGGGAATTGAGGGTGGTTCTTTCCAAACTCATGGGTCCCCCTTTCAAATCTATACATAAGGCATCCTTACAACACCTTACCTGGAAAGCTGCTTTTCTAGTAGCGATTACTTTGGCACAAAGGGTCAGTGAGATTCAGTCCCTCTGTGCCAAGGAGCCCTACATGGTGTTCTATGCTAACGGGGTTGTGATGAGAACTCATTCAAGCTTCCTTCCCAAGGTGGTGTCTGATTTCTACATTAACCAGATGATTTCACTTCGAACGTTCTTTCCTAATCCTTTCACACCAGCTGTAGGTGCGTTACACTCACTAGATCTTAAAAGAGTGCTGAAAATTCACGTAGACAAGAACAAATCTATCAGACAATATGACCATCTGTTTGCTAACTATAGTCCTATGAAGAATGGCATTGCATCCTCTAGGCAGACCATTTCTAGATGGATAGTTTCTTGGATCCTATTCACCTACCAGTTAGCCAACAAACAGTTACCTGCCAGGCCCAAAGCCCACTCTACATGGGGCAAGGCGGCAACAGCTGCTCAAACTTAGAAATGTCCCCATCTCCGAAATCTGCAAAGCTGCTACTTGGAGATCAGTACATACTTTCACAAGGAATTACTGTCTAGATTCAGACACTCAGACAGACACCCAAGTCGGGCAGGCCTCCTTAAGAAATCTTTTTCGATGATGATTACAGCTGCTTGCATTTGTTCTTGATTCGTCCGCAGGTGTGTGGGATGGGCTTGCTTGCTTATGACTATTGATGAGGATGCCATGGAAGAGAAGGATAAGTTACTTACCTGTAATCCTATCTCTCTTCCAGGGGAATCCTCATCAAAGTCATAAGCAACCCTTCTGCCTCCCCTGACGAATCCTTCATACAGCAGTGCATATATTTCTTTGTTCTGTTCTTCATGTCACCGTAAAAAAAAGTACTGACCTAACTGTCACTTTTGGGCCATGATGGGATACATGAGGTCCTGGAGGTCTTAAAGACACAGTGCTGTTTTTACTTGTTATGCTTTAAATGTAGCATATTGGCTAACAATGCCTTTGTATTCCCTTGCAGTTTTCTCTTCAGTAAAGGCTGTGTTTGCACTTTATGCTGTCTTTTTCTGATTTATAAAAATGCTAGAGACTTGTGAGAGGTTCATTAAATGAAAACTAAACGTAAATTGGGCATTTTTAGCCTTTAATATAGGCTGCATACATATGGTTGTGTGTATATTTATATATCTATATATATATATATATATATATATATATATATATATCTATATATATATATATATAAATATATATATATATATATATATACATATATATGTCGAACAAAACTATCCTGCTCCAGCAAGGAAGAAGGCACGTACTCGAGGTAAGTTGGAATAGGGCTTCTTTATTTCCTTAGGTCTCCCACGACCCCGCAAACACGGAGAGACGCATTTCGGGTGCGCTGCTGCCTTTGTCAATCTACTTAGCGCCATAAACAATCAAGTATATATAGCCCTTCCCCCTATAAGGCACAAATGGACATAGAAGAAAAACTGTGCAGTTGTAACAAGATGCTGATGCAGCCATGTTGCTGTGCTTAACCAATATCACGATTAAAAATATCGAAAACATAGCTGGTAAAACATGCAATCACATAATGTATAAAAAGTGCATAGTGCGACAAAATGAAATAAGAAATACATATTACGGCATAGTGCACAGTCAACCTGCATTTACCAGAGATTAAACATGATCAGCCTCCTAGTATATGCACAGAAAGAATATCTCATCAGCCTTAGTTGGGAGCATGCCATAATGACAAGACGAGGTGCATTAATATATATTTAAAATATGGCACCAGTGCTCTCTGAAAATGCAGCCCATCTGAAAATAAATCAAAAGATAAAGCTACACTAAATAAAATAAAATAAATTAAAATCGTGCTGCATAAGTCATTCAAAGCTATTTGCAAAAGCTATTAGCAGAGACCACATTATCCCGTAACTCTCAGATTTAAGAATCTAAAAGGAACATGGTTTACCAGATTTGACCTATGATCTTAACAACGGGAGCAGAGCTATAATTAGCGCGCAAGTGCGTGATTTTAAACGAAGAAAAAGAAAGATATCGGGCTTGTAACATATCACAGAGGCTCTGATAACATATGCTGTATATATTTCCAACAATAATGCCAGCCTCCGGGTAATCGCTACTATTCCCAACAGGACTACGAAACCCATAATGCCCTTTGGCGGTCTTCCAAAGTTCAAAGTCCATCCACCAATGACCCGTGTGAAAGTTCAAATCACAGATGTTCCACGAATTTGTTGTGCCGGAAACCGGTATAACCATTCCAAAAGAACAGTAAGTCTGAAGTCAAAATTCCAATACGGGAAATGTCTCAATGTCAATGATAGCAAGCAGCATGAAATATGACATATATATGTCTATTAAGGTACTAAATTCATTTTTCTATGGTCCATATATATATATATATATATATATATATATATATATGTATATATATATATATATATAGTATATTTAATATGTGCTCTGAGGTCCCTGCATGGGTGGGAATGTTTAGTACTTATGACTTTGAAGAGGATTCCTCTGGAAGAGAACTAAGTTTACAGGTAAGTAACTTATCCTTCTCACTATACACCGTAGGCCTGTGACGTAAGTGTTGGAGGGATGAGTGGCTTGGTTACTGGCGAGTACTGTGGCTGGGAGTGTTGCTCAAAGGTGAATTTGCCTTGAAAAAAAACAAGAGACAAGAGGCGTTTGGCAAAACAGGAACAGTTGGTTTAATCAAATTTGTTTGCCTGGAGAACAGTTACAGAGTCTGGGGACTGTCTCAGAGTACAATCTATCTGAGTGCCATTATATACATTTCTTGGACACCATAAAACAATTCAGAGATCCTTTTTAGGAAGAGGTATGCAGGCCTAATCATGGAGTCATAAATTACTCCCACCTGATAACAAATGCAGGTGGGTCTCGACCTTACGTGGACACAATAAGGGCCAGTGGGTAATGTGTCCAGATGTCTAGCATGGGGACTGCGTGTGCTGTGTTCTGATTGGCTGAATATTCCTAACTTCATGTGACATCTCACTTTATGGTGTTTTGGAAATGCGCAACCCTCCGGCCATGTGTGCTTTATTGGGACCAATCTCCCCAGACCATTGTGGTGTTGCTGCCTATGTATGGGATTGATCTGGGTTTTTCCTGCTCATGTGTTTGTTCTGTTGGCTACGTGCCACCCCACCTTTGATCTGTCAATCAGTTACCCCAGACCTAGGTCACAAAGCCTGCCAGATGACGTGTTTCTGAGTGGGGTTGATGGAGAGGTAATATTGGGTGATTTCAACAACAGGGATGCAATCTCGTTTTTGTATACACATGTATCATTGCTTACATCAACATCGACTTTTTCAATATTAACATTTCCTCCTCTAGTTGAATTTTCAATGACATCATTTACCCCACACTTCATGAAAGTCACATTATTAGGGGCTTGTCGTGCTTCAGTTTGAACTATTACTACTTGCCTAGTTACTTGAGGACTGTGTTTTTTACAGCAGGAAACCCCAACTTGTAGGAAACCACACAAAAAGAATATGAAGATGAGAATGAGCAGCAATGATGTCCACAGACCAGGCAATTACCCGGGGAGCCAGGAAAAGAAGTTGGTGTACTATTCTTACTCAGGGGCACCTCCCTCCTTGCCCATGTCTGTTTGTAAACGATGCGATGCTTGGATGGAAAGAGTCGGAGTCCCATTGTCAATGTCATTGCCTGGGATAAATGTGCAGCAGGTCGCACCGATTTTGCCACACACTCCTCTCTTCACTGAGGTCAGGTCAAACAAATACCGATGTTGAATCACCATGAGACAGATGGCTCTTAGTTTTTCCTTCATCCCATTAAGGCTGAGCTAAGTACTGTTCATCGTCTTCAACAACCTTCATCCCATTAAGGCTGAGCTAAGTACTGTTCATTGTCTTCAAGAATTCACATCTGGTTATTTGCAACCAGGGGGCATTCGCTTTCGTCTGCACAGTTGTAGGGAAGTAGGATCTGCTTTCATGGTTACCCCCAAATTTTGCCTGGTGTCAGTGTGTTTTGACTGTAGTTTGTTGGGATCCTGCTAATCAGAAACCCAGCATCTGTGCTCTCTCTCCCAAATGGCTTTGGTAAGTTCTTTTGTACCTCCACAATTGGCTACTGGTGTACCCTTATAAGTCCCTAGTATATGGTACTGAGGTACCCAGGGCATAGGTACAGCAGGGGTCTCCCCTGGGCTGCAGCATGTATTGTGCCACCCATGGGCGTCCACTTCAACCACGACTACAGGCCTGCCATTGCAGCCTATGTGAGTTGGTGCTTGCACCTCTCACAACAGACTTAAAACCGATAAGTCACCCCTATGGAAGGCCCATCAGTCCTGAGGCAGAATGCTGGGTTACACGTGTGAGTGTGCCCCTGCATGAGCAGGACACCCCTACAAATCCTGAAGTCAATTCTCCATGCTTTGTAAATGCGGTCAGCCATTTTATGATATATAGTAGACATCAGTCAAGACGAGATGTCTAGCTATATAATGGCTGCGCCAAACCTGGTCATGTTTGGTATCAAATATGTTGGAGTCTATATGCCAACACCGATTCCGGTGTTGGAGGTATGATCCCATGTACTGTGAGGCTCCTTAGAGGAGTCCCCTGTACTCCCGGTACCAGCCTTTTAGGGTCTGCTAGCAAGCTAGTGCTGCTGCCGACCGCAGGCACGATTCTGCCCTCCTGCTGCTGAGCTGAGCTCGAGCAGGGCAAGGTAGAACAATAGGTTTCCTGTCACAGGGAGGTGTGGCCACCTCCCAGACAGGACTTAGTGTATTGGGCTGGTGTGGGGGCGCTTGGCAGCGCCACCAGACTTTTTTGAAGGGCACATTTGGTGCCCTCCTTGCACACTCCAGTTTGAGCCAGTTCAGGAACCCTTGGTTCCCACTCTGACGTGAAACTGGACAAAGTCCTGCCCCTCCTTTGGGAGGGACCCCCGAGTCATCCCAACACTTTCCTTAGGGTACTTAAGGGCTCCCTCGTGGGTGGGTCCTCAAATTCGTCATGGGACCAGACTCAACCCTGAAACTTCGTTGCTCAGCAATCGTCTGGACACTTAGACTTTGTTGGACTGCGACTGGAACTGAGACTGCACCAAGGAAATCCTCCTGCTGCTCCTGGTATCACTGTTCTTCAAGTCTTCTGCATCGTCTGTGTCTGTGCTTCATCCAGGTTCTCCAAAAGACCTGTGGGCATCATGACACCCAAAGAAATCTCCCTTGGAGTGAAGGAGTCACTCCCCTGCATCTGCGGGCACCAGAACGAAGCTGCTTGCTCAGGGCCTGCTCTGACAATTCTGCTGTTGGTGAGTCCCTTGGACATCTCTGCTGCCAATGTTTGCTCCTTTTCGTTCTCCTCGCCAGTTGCGGCTACCAAGGCTTGTTGGTGTTCCCGCCGAACACAGACCACTTAGACACCGACATCCGACGTGGGACAGCTCGTACACGGTCTTCCTCAGCATCGCCTGGTACTCACAGTAGCAGGGACAAGGTCACTGTCATCTCTTCTGAACCCCTTGGGTAGAAGAACCTCAGTGGGCATTCTGCTTCCTTGCCTCCTGGTCACCTCCGAGTGGCATAGACTCTGTCCCCTCTGCTTGCAGGTTCTTCACTTCCAGAATCCACTCTTGGATTCCACCAGACTCCTTCACAGTCTTCTCTAGAGGCATCTTCTTTGAAGTCTCCCATTGTTGTCTATGGCAGGTTTCAACATCACTTCACCCCTATGCACCCGGCTTCCCTGGTGCAGGTAACCTGGTTCCTGGGGTATCTATGGGTGGGTTGGCTCTCCAACCTTCTGTCTTCCAAAGGATTTATTCTGGATCCTCCAGGAAGGGTCCTTCTTCTCTAAAAGTTCAACAGCGACTTCTCCCTTGACTTCCATTAGACATGCATCTGTGTTTCTACTCTGCACACAGCCTCCGTAGGGTGCCTGGGTGCCCACCTGGGTGGTTCCTTGTGTCCCCTGCTCCTCTGAGTCTTCTGGTCTAAGTCCTGTTCTCTTTTGCAGTTCGCATTCCACTTTCCTAATATATTATTTGGTATCCCTCTGGAAACAAGTATATATTTGTGCTACTTACCTGATTATTGCAAAGTATTCTTGTGTATTGTGTTGATATCTCCGGGTAGGAGATATATCAATGTGTTAGTGATTGTGTTGTGTAATAAATAGAACTATTTTTATATAAACACTGTGTGGTTCTTTTTCATTTAACTTACACTATAGATTAAAGTTGGTAAAACAAGCTGCTTTACACTCCTTCAATATAAACCTGAAGGCTGCTCTCCACGGCTACCACTTTGAGAGCTTTCTATGGTTATCAAAGATCACTAAAATCGCTATAAGGGTTGTCTGGATTTGTGCAAGGTGTATCACTTAAATAAGTGTGCACCATATACTAAGCCAGACTCCTACACCAGGGTTTTCACATTGATGTCAGCCCCAGTGATATGTGCCTCAAAGGTTTAATCCTGGACTCCCAGCCCTACTCTTTATGATTCCTTTATCAGCACCATCTCCTTTCCTGAGATGCGTCCATGCCCCTTCCTTGTGATCTATCACTGAATCAAAGACCAACCTTTTGAAGTGTAAAGGGAGAGTCCCTTCCTCTAGTGTGTCCCACCCAGCTCACAGGAATGGAGCAATACACAAATCTGTCTGGGGAGATTCCTCTACTCATGTTTGTACACTGTTCAGTACTGTAGCTTTTCTGTATTGTACCAGGGTATGCTATTTACAAATACACAGACTGCCAGCACACACACTCACCATGTGTACGCTGTACAACACTTCACCCTTCATGTATTGTACTTCACTTAAACACACATAAATCCAGCAGATGCTTTCCTTATGCATGCACTGCACATTACTACATCTCTGATGTAATGTACTCCCATACAGGCATACATGGACTGCACAGTATTGCTCTGTCCCTGTACTGTACCCTTCCCAGGCACAGATACATCCAGCTCTGAGTCACTACTCCTGCTCTGTGCAGCACTTCACTTCTACCTGATGTAGGTCGAGGGTGAGTTAAGCACACAACAGCTGAACTTTTAACAAGCATTTGCAAAGCCAATAGGTCTCGCCTATGCAAGAGCTATTGGCTTTGGCAATGTGTTTTAGCCACGTTGTACACCACTGTGGCTGCTGTTCAGCATGGCTAAAAGTTAGTGGCGTGGAGTGGGGTGGTTTGGGTGGGGTAGATTGAAGAGGGGTAGATTGGAGTGGAGCGGGGTAGATTGGCGTTGAGTGGTGGAGTGGGACTGTAGCATGGAGTTCAGTGTATTGGAATAAATTTGAGTGTGGTGGAGTGCAGTCGGATAGATTGGAGTGGAGTCAAGTCTGGAGTGGAGTGAGATAGATTGGGGAAGAGTGGAGTGTAGTGGGGTAGATTGGTGTGGAGTGTAGTATGTAGATTAAGGTGGAGTGGGGTATATTGGGTAGATTACAGTAGGGTTGATTGTATTGTAGAGGTGTAGATTGTAGTGGTGTGATTGTAGTGGTGTAGATTGTAGTGGTGTAGATTGGAGGGGCAGATTGGAGTGGGGTAGATTCAAGAGGGATGCTTGGAGTGCGGATTTTTGGAGTGGGGTAGAGTGGGGTGGGGTAGATTGAAGAGGGGTGATTGGAGTGAGATAGTTTGGAGTGGGGAAGATTGGAGTGGGAAGACTGGAGTGGAGTCGGGTGAATTGGAGTGAGGTACAGTGGGGTGGGGTAGACTGCAGTGGGGTAGAGTGGGGTGTAGTGTGGTAGATTGGGGTAGATTGGAGTGGAGTGGAGTAGATAGGGGTAGAGTGGAGTGGGGTAAATAGGGGTGGGGTAAATTGGGAGGGATGGGTAGGAGTAGTGTAGATTGGGGTGGATTGAGTGGGGTGGATTTGGATGGAGTGGGCTAGATTGGAGTGGGGTGAATTTGAGTGGAGTGGGGTAGATTGGAGTGAGATAGATTGGAGTGGAGTAGATTTGGGCAGAGTGGAATATAGTGTGGTTGAGTGGAGTGGGGTAGATTGGGGGAGTGGGGGAGATTGGAGTTGTGCAGGGTAGATTGGGAGAGGGTGGGGTAGATTAGGGTAGAGTGGGGTAGGCTGGAGTAGAGTAGATTGGAGTGGAGTAGATTGGGGTAGATTGGAGTGGGGTCGATTGGAGTTGGGTTGATTGGAGTGGGGCGGAGTGGAGTGGATGGGGGAGTGGAGTTGGATAGATTGGAGTGGAGTCGAGATTGGAGTGGAGTGAGATAGATTGGAAAAGAGTGGAGTGGGGTAGATTGCAGTGGAGTGGGGTAGATTGGGTGGATTTGACTACGATAGATTGGAGTTAAATGGAATAGGGTAGATTTGGGCAGAGTGGAATGCAGTGTGGTAGAGTGGAGTGGGGTAGATTGAGGGAGTGGGGTAGAATGGAGTGGTGTGAGGTAGGTTGGAGTAGAGTAGATTAGGGTAGATTGGAGTTGGGTTGATTGGAGTGGGGGAGTGGGGTAGATTGGAGTGAAGTGGATGAGGGAATGGAGTTGGATAGATCGGAGTGGAGTCAAGATTAGAGTGGAGTGAGATAGATTGGAAAAGAGTGGAGTGGGATAGAGTGGAGTGGAGTGGGGTAGATTGAAGTGGAGTATATTGGGTGGATTTGAGTAGGGTAGATTGAAATGGAGTGGTGTAGATTGGAGTGGGGTAGATTGAAGAGGGATGATTGGAGTGGGTGGATTAGATAGTGTGGGGTGGTCAAGACTGCAGTGGGGTAAGTTTGAAGTTGGGTGAAATGGGGTACAGTGGGGTAGATTGGAGTGGAGTAGATTGGAGTGAAGTAGATAGAGGTGGATTGGAGTGGGGTAAATTGGGGTGGGGTAGATTGGAGTTGGGTAGATTGGGGTGGGGTAGATTGGAGTGCAGTGGGGTAGATTGGAGTAAAGTGGAGTGGGGAAGATTTGGGTGGAGTCAAGTGGGGTGAATTGCAGTGTGGTAGATTAGAGTAGAGTGGGGTAGATTGGAATGGGGTAGATTGTGGTGGAGTGGGGTAGATTAGAGAGGGGTGGGTTGGGGTAGATTAGGGTGGAGATGATCTGGATGGATTGCAGTGGAGTTTGAAGTGGAGTAGGATAAATTGGAATGGAGTGGGGTAAATTGGACTGGTGTAGATTAGAGTGGAGTAGAGTAGATTGGAGTGGAGTCGGGTAGATTGGAGTGGAGTGGGTTGGATTGGGGTACATTGGAGTGGAGTGGGGTAGACTGGGGTAGATTAGAGCTGAGTGCTGTAGATTTGAGTGGAGTGCAATAGATTGGGGTGGAGTGGGGTAGATTGGGGTAGATTGAAGTCGGGTGGGGTTGATTAGGTTAAATTGAGTGGAGTGGGGTAGATTAGAGTGGATTGGAATAGATTGGAGTGGAGTGAAGTAGATTGGGGTGGATTGAAGTGGGTTAGATTGGTGTGGTGTGGGGTAACTAGGGGTGGGGTGGAGTGGGATCAGTTAATTAGTGTGGGGTAGATCGGAATGGGGTAGTTTAGAGTGGAGTGGGGAAGATTGGGTGGAGTGGGGTAGACTGAGGTAGGTTGTTGCGAAGTGGGGTGGGATAGATTGGGGTACATTGGTATGGAGTGGAGTGGGATAGATTGGAGTTGAATATGATAGATTTGAGTGGGGTGGACTAGAGTGGGATAAATGGTGAGGAGGGGCTTAAAGTGGAGTGGCGTGTCAGAGTGGAGTGGAGTGGCTTAGCATAGAGTGGAGTGACATAGTGTGGAGTATGCATGGAGTGGTAGTGCACTACCATTACAGACAACACATTTTCAATTGTAATTACCATTACATTTGCACCAAAATACGGTTTTACTGCACACAAATGATAATGTGTGCAAATGTCATCACTTAGTGTATTGATGTGTTTTGATCATATTCAAATATTTGTTTCTAGCACACTTCAGAATTACAAAAAATGTGCTTCATTTGTACTAATTCTGATATATTCTGAAACACCAGCACAGTTCATATTTTTTGTTGTGGAAAATAATCAAGGCCTGGTAGATGGAAGCCTTGAAGCCACCTTGGAGCTGCTAGGACCTTTTGACCAAGCTAATCAGGACCAAACTGAATATATCTGCTGTGAAGAGCATCAGTGATGTCCAGAAGATATTCCAGGTCTGCAAATGTGGTGAGCCTGCATCCCCTGACAACATCTTGTGTTTCTTAGCTGAGAGCAGCCCTGGTGCTTCCCATTGACCTTGTTCTTTAGGGTAAAGTCTTTCGGCTGAGACTGACTTTGGACCCATCTTTCCACCACGTACAGGGGCAGGGATATTGTGGTTTGGAGACATGCCTGATCCCAACCTTCAAACCCAGCTTCTTGGCTCCTCTAGGAAGCAGTAGGTGCAGCGAGAGCCTCCATCCGTGCAACATCTTCAGTGTCACAAGCCATTCACAAGATGGAGGCCCTTAAAGTTTGTTACTTCCCGAGACCTCCCGGCTGGGACAGCTATTTTTACAACTGCCCTAGTGAATGAATAGAAAGTAACTGACCTATGACCATGTCAGTTTGGTGACTGCATTTTGGCATAAAAAGTGTCATAGAGACTCCACTGCTAAAGAAAGCCTTGGTAGAGCTGAAGCCACCGACCAATTAAAGGCCTTGCTCCACCCGCCCTTTGCAGCTAAGACTATGGAATCAGTTGTTACTCACGAGCCTCAGCAGGAGTTCTTAGATCTGTTTGTGGCATTTGACCCCCTAGACCCGTGGTACTCATAGTACGGCCGTGGGCCGCCAGCGCCCGGCAGGCCTTCCTTGGCAGCCCGCGGACCTTGCAGGTAATGTACCCATGGCCCCCAACTTTTCACGATTTCACCACAAAATTAGGCAAGGGGCTCAGAAGAGAGTGGAGAGAGAGTGTGGAGAGAGAGAGAGTGTAGAGAGTGTGGAGTATAGAGAGTGGAGAGAGAGAGAGTGGAGAGAGGAGAGAGAGAGTGGTGAGAGTGAAGAGAGAGTGGAGAGAGGAGAGAGCAGTGCTTCATTTGAGCCGGTGCTTTCCGGTGCTCAGCACCGGCACTTAATTGGTTTCCGGTGCTCGGCACCGGCACCTAACTGTTCTAAGTATGGTGTTGACAGTCTACCACATGATGGCGCTGCTCATCTAATTTAAAGATGAGCAGAACAACCGTTGTTTAGGAATACAATATACATTAAAATAGTGCTAATACCTGCCTCCCCAGCCATTCCTTTAGCTGCGGGGACCCGGAATAATCTGAACTGTCACATTTACATGCGAGAGAGATGGTTAGTAGTTGTTTTGGCAGCGATGGCAAGGGTGATGTGTGGTGCAAGCTGCAGTGGCCTCCTGGTCAGAGCCCTGGCACTTAATATTTTACAAATTAAGCACTGGGAGAGAGAGAGTGGAGAGAGAGTGTGGAGTGTAGAGAGTGCAGAGAGAGTGGAGAGAGAGAGAGTGGAGAGAGTAGAGAGAGAGTGGAGAGAGGAGGGAGAGAGTGGAGAGAGGAGGGAGAGAGTGGAGAGAGGAGGGAGAGAGTGGAAAGAGAGTGGAGAGAGAAACTGGCTGACTGACAGAGAGAGACTGACTGAGAGAGAGACTGACTGACAGAGAGAGAGACTGACTGAGAGACTGAGTGACTGACTGAGAGACTGACTGACTGAGAGCCTGACTGACTGAGAGAGAGAGAGAGACTGACTGAGAGAGAGAGAGAGACTGACTGACTGACAGAGAGACTGACTGACAGAGAGAGAGAGACTGACAGAGAGAGAGAGTGACTGAGAGAGAGAGAGATAGACTGACTGACTGAGAGAGACTGACTGACTGACAGAGAGACTGACTGACAGAGAGAGAGAGACTGACAGAGAGAGCGAGTGACTGAGAGAGAGAGAGACTGACTGACTGAGAGAGAGAGAGAGAGAGAGACTGGCTGACTGACTGAGAGACTGACTGACTGAGAGAGAGAGACTGACTGACTGTGAGAGCGAGAGTGACTGACTGACTGAGAGAGAGACTGACTGACTGAGAGATGGACTGACTGAGAGACTGACTGACTGAGAGAGAGAGACTAACTGACTGAGAGAGAGACTGACTGAGAGAGAGACTGACTGAGAGAGAGAGAGACTGACTGAGAGAGAGAGGCTGACTGACAGAGAGAGGCTGACTGACTGACAGAGAGTGAGAGACTGACTGACTGAGAGGGAGAGAGAGACTGACTGAGTGTGAGAGAGAGAGTCTGACTGACTGAGAGAGAGAGACTGACTTAGAGAGAGAGAGTCTGACTGACTGAGAGAGAGAGACTGACTTAGAGAGAGAGACTGACTGAGAGAGACTGACTGACTGTGAGAGAGACTGACTGACTGAGAGAGAGAGACTGACTGACAGAGAGAGACTGACTGACTGAGAGAGAGAGACTGACTGACTGAGAGAGAGACTGACTGAGTGAGAGAGAGACTGACTGACTGACTGAGAGAGACTGACTGAGAAAGAGAGAGAGGGAGAGACTGACTGTGAGAGAGAAACTGACTGAGAGAGAGAGAAAGAGAGACGTCAGTACTTTGTGAAGTCAGTACTTTGTGCCAGAGGGAGGAAACAACAAAAGATTGCTGTAGGGAAGAAGCAAGGGAAAGAGCATGAGCTAGAAAAGGGCAAAGCTAAATAAAGAGAGAAATATAGGGGAAAGAGCAGGAAATGCACTTCCCTGGACTGGTAAACAAAAATGGTAAAGAAATAAAAGAAAAGTTGTTTGCTGATATCAGCATTTCAAGGAAACAACTCATTCAATCAGGGTAAAGCCAAATTCCTCTAGGAGTGGGACCAGCACAAGGATAGAGAGAAAAGACAAAATCAGGATCTGGCAATGGAATGGACAAAAAGCCTTGCAATCATGAGCAGGGGGCTGAACCAAAGCCCACTCTATGTAATATTGTATGCAAAGCTGTGAAAGACTTCTGAAGCTGTCTATAGCGAGCCCACAAAAATGATCAGAACAGTCAACTACACTGATAGTGGCTATGGGTAGTAGATTCAGGGTGTGTGATGGCAGTGTGGTAGCGCGGATATGAAGGTGTCCGCCTTGTAGGATGCTGTGGCACCGGAACTGCAGCCAACAAAAAAGTCACCTGTCATTTTGCTAATTTCTAAAAACCTAAAGCACAAAAGCACAATGCATGCTAACAATTATTTGTTATGTATTTAAAGCTTTTCTTATATGATAGCATATCACAGATGAAGATGCAGTAAGTAACATTAATATTTGACATACAGCATTTCTACTGACAAAAGGAAACCCTTACACATATCAGGGAGAAAGGATGAAGTAAACAGTGAAAGAAGGGATGGTCTTCTTCACCATGGCAGTTTGTCGTATTTCTATTGCTTCAGCATGGCTGGATCGCCATCCCCCGCCTTCCAGCAATGGCCAGGGCATTTCTTAGAGTCTGCATTATAAGAGCATAAAGGGAGAAAGGCCAGGCGGAAGGGGAAGAAAACAGCTAGACACGGCTTGGCTCACAACAACAACTTACTCTGGGTTTAAAAACGCTGCGAACAAAGCCATCAAGCATCACTCACTGATAATAGATAAAGTCGCCCTGGCCCAGAAACCTCATGCATGGGCCGTAATGCAATCCTACAAAATGTTGAAACCCCAACCGTACTTGTCAGAACATTTTTCATATAAAAAAAAGCGGAACCTGACACTACTAAGGCTGGGATCATTTCCTTCGAAAGATCTCACTCCAAAAGGGAAACGGACGTGGACGACAAAGGAATGCTCCCTCTGCGGACAAGGAGAGGAGTCACTATTACACCTCCTATGCATTTGCCCTGCGCTATTAGACACTCGGAAAACACTCCTTCGGGAAACACTAAGGAGAGAACAAATAAGGACCTGCAGAGCGGCTGTCATAAAATGTCTTAGAGGTTCGTCAGTTCAACTGTCCTGCAAGGCTATAAAACTTTGGAACACAGCGGCAAAAGAACTAGACAAGAACGAGTGCTGAATTGAACTAAACAAGACGGAACTGCTATTCTTACTCATTTCCATTTACTCATTTTTTAATCTGGTTGTTCATTCCTTCTTATTCATCTAGAAGTTTGTTCTTCTTTACATATACGAATCCTGACTTGCTTATATCTTTTTTCTTTTCTTTTTTCTCTACTCCAAAGTCTTTTAACCGGATTAATAGTTTTGAAGTTTTATGTATCCTGGTGGATTGTTCCACCCTTTTATGATTTAAAAAAAATCAAATAAAAGTATTTTACACACACTGTCACTCCTGTGACAGGAAACCTTGCCCCTAGAGGGATAATATGGCCCGAATATAGATGATTTTGACCCGTAGCAAAATTTATGTGCGGAGTTGATGTTTGCTCAATTTCCGATTATTATGGCGGGAGATTTTAATGTGGTGATGGATTATCAACTAGACAGGTCTAGTAAAAGTAGATCTATGTTTTGCTCCAAAATGCATGCCTACATTAGATCTCCGATGAAACAACTTGGTCTAAGCAATATTTGGAGCGAAGAACATGGCACTGAGCAGGAATATACATTCCACAATAAAAAGTACAATCACCATTCTAGGATTGATAACTTTTTGTTGGACCAATCCCTAAGAGTATGTGTTAAGAGTATGAAGCATCTACCCGCCCACTTGTCGGCTCATATGGCAGTGGTTTTGGAACTGAAAGCAGAATTAGGAAATAAGGTGAGAAGGTGGACGTTGGACCGTTCTTTATTAAATGACCTAGTTTTAATAGATACTTTAAAAGATAAAACAGTAGAATTCTTTAAGAATAACGGTTCATCGGCATCTAAATAGATAGTTTGGGATACGTTTAAAGCATATATTAAGGGGATCCTGATTAGCTTGTCTGCACAAAGAAATAAACAATATAGGAAAGTGGATGAGGACCTGGAGCAAGACATAGGGGTATTAGAAAAGAAATGTGAAGAACAAATGGTTGAGAAGGAATGTATTGAGAAATGGCGAAAAGAAATCCAAGATCGGAAGTTTAAGCTTAATGCCACTTTGGAGGAAAGGATCCGAGCACATGGGGAAGCTAGTAGTGCACTTCGAGTATAGTGAAAATGCAGGGAAACGTCTGGCATGGAAAACTAAAACAGAAGTGATAAGAAATGAGATAACTGAGATAAAGTGCAAGAGAACAGGAAATAGGTTAAGAGGAACCTATTATATAGAAGAATTAAATGTATCAGAAGAACAGGTTAATAAATGGTTAGATGGCCAGCCCATGCGAGAGCTTTCAGCAAAAGTTGCAGAAACCCTTAATGAAGAGTTAGTCCAGGACGAGGTCCTCCAAGTGATTAAGAGAGGTAAAAAAAGGCAAGGTGGCTGGGCCAGATGGGATCCCTAATTAATTTTATCAAAAGCTGAGTGATGTATTATCTCCAGTAATGACGCAGCTTTTTGCAGTGATTTGGGAGGAAGGATTCTCGATCCGAAACTCTTGGGAAGAACCGGTAATCACATTAATTTTAAAGCCATGGAAAGATCCAATGTCTTGCGAGTCGTATAGGCCAATTTCACTCCTGAATTGTGATTACAAATTTTATACAAGTATTTTGGCCAAAAGACTAAGCAGAGTAATAGGAGGGCTGATAGCAGAAGACCAAAAAGGGTTTGTGAGAGGCCGATATATGCACCATTTGAGTCACGAGTTAATAGGGACAACTGATCTGGCAACGGAAAGTAAAGCGCCACTTGCGATTATTACGCTTGACGCTACTAAGGCCTTTGATAGAGTAAATTGGCAGTACTTGTATACCATGCTAGAACATTATAACTTGGGTAAAAAGATCTGTAGGGGCATATGAGGCATTTATAGGGCCCCATCAGCAAGGATTCTATTGAATAGGAGTCTTACGTCACGTTTTAGGATAACATGAGGCACTAGACCGGGGTGCCCTCTTTCCCCGCTGCTCTTCAATTTATATATTGAACCTTTCGCTGAGAAGATAAGGTCAGCGCAAGGGATTATCCCCTTTTCATATGGCACATGGTTGAAGAAAGTATCTCTTTATGCCGATGATGTTATGGTATATACACAAGAATTGATTTCTGCCTTGGGAAGTTTAGACTCCCTGGTGGTAGAATTTGAGAAGGTAGCGGGGTATGAGGCTAATCCTTCTAAGACAGAGGCTATGGTATGGAATATAAATGAGAACCATCTTCCATTGACGATACTGGGGAGGAATAATCTAATTAAGATGTTGATACTTCCAAAATGTACCTTCCTTTTTAATATGATCCCTCTCCACTTTGAGAAGAACTGTTTGCAAAAGTTACACACTAGAATAGATTCATTCATATGGGCATCTAAGGGTTCAAGAATAGCAAGACGGAAGTTAAGGAGAAAGTATGATACAGGGGGCATAGCATGCCAGATTTTCAAATATATGCATTGGCTTTTCAATTAAAGAACTTTAGGTTTTTAGTAACTGAAAGAGCGGGTCAGGGAGTGAACACCTATGGGAGGCCTTGTTAAATGAAGTGAGAAATGGGGGGGCAAAATGTATGTATAAATTTGGAGACCAGAGTTCTTTAAAACAATCTGACTGAAAGTGTTACAGGCGGCATCTCGATTATGGTCTCAGATTCGGCGTGTAACAAATCTGTCATATTATAGCAGGTATGCTCCAATATGGGACTCGCCAGGCTCCCCGGAGTACCTGAAGGATGGACTTGTGGTGAATTTAAAGGAAGCGGACATAACTGAATGAGGTCAGATCCTCCAGGAAGGGAAGCTCTGTTCCTGGACACAGTTTCAGCAATTAACTAACCAAACTGTCTCTAAGTTTACATTTCTCAAACTGCAGAGCTGGTCCCGAACTCTTGGAGAAGATAAATATGATACCAACGACCTAGAAGAACATCTGATTAAAAGCGCACAACAAAAGAAGGTGGTGGCAACATGGTGTGCTGTAATCATGGATAATTCAGAAAAGGGACAGAGCATATCTAACGCTCTGTGGGGAGAAATAATACTGGATGCGAATCTCGTTCCTCTTCGGTAAGTATCCTTTCGAGTATTATACAGCATCATTAAACCAGCATACCTAAGGCGGAATCATCTCTTCTCTCTCCACAGAGCTTATTGGACACCAAAACGGTTGGCAAAACTGGGGGGCTCTGTTGAGCCTTGCTGCGAGAAATGTGGCCTGAGGCACGCGGACGATATCCACATGTTTATGTCTTGTCCCAATCTCCAAGATTTGGAGATCTCTTGCACACCCACATTCAGGTAAGCCTAGAATTAATTATTTTTGGGCTACCATCAGATGTGGGAGAGCATATGGATTATCAAAATAAATTGATTTTTACTTGATTTTGTTTGGAAGAAGTCAGTTTTGTAAAAATTGGATTCAACCGTTGCCACCCTCAAAATCAGAATGGCTGGAGTCAGTACTCTATGTTTATAGGTTGGGCATCAATCGTATGGCCACTAAAAAGTGGCTAAGTTATGGGAACCCCTGACTGTATGGCTGGAGGGGAGAGATGGACTGTAGCTATAAAGCCTATCCAGGAAGGAATAAGTTGATATACCATCAGTCGGGTCCAATGATTACAGACATTTGGGGAGAGGACGTGGTAGTCAAGATTCCCCTTTCCACAAATCTGTGGTCTCAAAGGCCTTCCGGTTGGATAGATAAAGTCTGGAGGTTTCAGCTGGAAAAATTATTATGGCAAATGAGGACACACAAAAAAAATAGTTATATGTCTTCCTGGCACTCCCTATCCACACTGATAGCACCACGCTAGACAATCTGGAGAAAAACTTGATAAAATGTATTTGGCAGGGGAGAGAACCAAAGGTTCAAGGAAAATTTTGTGAACTCAAAGGACACGGGGGCAAGATGCGAATAATAGGGGAGTGGCCAGTAAACGAATCTGATAATCATTGGCGATATACGGACAGCGCAGTAGTGGGCAGTTCTTTATGGGATTTAATCTGCCTCTACCATAAACACAGATAACAGAGCAAACTCAATCACTAGCTCACTGATGGATAAATGGGACAAGATGGTTTTTAGATTCAATATTACAATTCCCAGAAAGGATTAGAAATAGATCACCTCATGTCTTAAAGATACAAAGCGTTTGGTGTACCTGTCACCTTTTACATCAGGCCCTCACACCCAACATTGTGTGTCTTACAGGGTTCCATCATATCTCTCCTGCTGTTCAACTTGTACTTAACCCCTTACCAGACTTCATTTATTGTTAAAACTCACCTTTTACAGCAATGCAGATGAGATGCAAATCATTATAAAAATGGATGGCCCAGAAGACAATTGCAAGTCAACACCTGAAACTGCCTCCGTACCTTACATGCATAGATGATCAACAGCCACCTAAAGCTCAGAACCACAAAGACAGAGATCTGTGGATAATGGCACAAACACCAGACTAACAATAAATGTCCCAAGGAACTCTATGCTCTGCCAACTACATCAAGAGAAGTAAGAAACCTAGGCGTAACAATAGATTCAGACCTATTCTTGATAAGACTTGTCAAAAAGAGAACCTTCTACACAATGGAAATACTGCAAAGCATCTTCTCATACCTTGCATACCAACAAAAGCGACAATCTGTCCTCACACTCGTAATCTCCAATGTTGACTTTGACGAGTCTATACATTTGCATCCCCAGTTGTATCTGTAGTGACTGAGTCCACATAAGCTTGTAGTACACAGAAAGTTTATTACAGTATATAGACCCCAGCAGGAAACATACAACCAGCTTTGTCGGTTCTCTCCCTTCTCTGCTCCATGCGTTCTATTTGACATCATAGGCTCTCGTGCCAATGTTCCACAACTAAGGCAGCAGAGAAGGGACAGCAGACATTTAACATCCCAACCCAACACATCTTTTCCCTTAAATCAAGAAGACAAATGTATTACTTTTTCATGACAACAGACACCTATAAATGAATGAGAACAATAAATATAATACAACTTAACATCTAACTAAATTATTCACAAATAAAATCTTGCAACTTCTTTGGCTTCCTTATACTTCTTCCCACCCTACTCTCTAGGGGAATGGATAAGGATTTTTCCTCCCTACCCTCCAACCTGGAAGTAGAAGTAACTGCCCATCATCTACACAAACGGCATGAAGATGTGGGAAGGAAACTACTCTCCGCTCTTCCCCCGGAACAATGCCACCTTCTCCTTGTTGTTGTGTCTCATCTTTAGATCCATTATTAGTGGCTTCATCTAGCAACCAACTGGACTTTAAAACACTGTCCAAACTTGACTTAGCATGCCCAATCTCACCTTTATGTAAAGAAATTTGTCCCATGTGCCACATTTTCCCATCACTCAACACCACTGAGTTGCATAAAACTTTTTCCACTTGCAAGGGTTTGGAAACCTTCCTCCTGATTTTCCACTGACACTGAGTTTTTTCACTCTCACCCAATCTCCAATGCAGGCACTAACATCCTTACACTTGTTCTTTTTATCATAATACAATTTACATTTGCTTTTGGCTTTAAGCAACTGTTCTTTAATGGCTAAAGGAGTCCACTCACTCTTCTTAGTACACTTCATCCAACCCACATTGTCCTTAGTATAAGGAGTTCTTCCCTCATAATCTCAAAGGGGCTAAATCCTGCTACACATGGTGTAATCCTGTATGACCACACTAGCTTCCAAATCTCCTTTATCCAGCAAACATTAGCCTCTTTTGCTAAATGTATTGCGTTCTTGAGCACTCTATGAAAGCGCTCAACAGCGCCCTTAATGGCTGGATGGTAAATAGACGTAGTTATGTGCATGACTATTTCTTCTCAAAAATTCCCTGAATGTCTATGAACAGAACTGAGGACCATTGTCAGTTAACACTGCCCTCAGTAAACCTTCTCTTAAAAATAACTTGTCGGGGCGTGGCCTGGAGGGGAATGGAGTAGGATGCATGTTGCCTGCTCTCCGGTGCCCCGGGGCCTATTGGCTATCATAAAGCACCCCAGAGCGGCTTCACATAGCGGACAAGCAATAGTGCGGGTGCCTGGCGAACTGACCTTGCTGAGAGGGTGTCATCGGTGGGCTGGGAGCCGCCTTCTCGCTGACTGCCCGGGGCTTGGCGCTTGGCCTGGGAGTCCGGGCCGCCATCTTTAGCTGAGGTCTCTGTCCCTGCCGCTGAAGACAGTCGCGGCTGGCCCTGTGGAGTTGGCTGCCGGTGGGCTGGTGACAACCGACACGATACTGCTGCAGTGAGGCGAAAGGAAAAATAAGCATGGAGTGAGGGTCCATCGCTGTAGCCGAGTGACGGCCCCCGAGACCTACAGCACGGAGCTGATGCCCTGCTGCGAGGTCCCGGGGCCTGGTGCTGCTACCCACGGGTGAGAGATCCTGCTGTCGCCTGGTTCTGGATTTCAGCAGGGGGGATCGGCCCGCAACGCCTCCTGGCTTGAGGGTGTGAGGTGACCCGCGAGAAGCTGAGGTTGGTGGCGCGGACCTGAGTTGCAAGGGCTAGGGCTGACCTTGCCCGCCTTTGGCCTGGTGGACTGAGTGCGACAGGCAGTGTGGCCGAACTCTGCGCCAGTGGCCTCCAGAGGTGCGGCCCTGCAGAAGACCCCCGAGACCTGGCGATCAGTCTGGCAGTGGGGGGCTCCCACCTGGCGACATTGCGGGCCTCCTGGAACCCCCCCGGCCCTCCAAGCAACTAACAGGAAACAGGTACGGGCCCCGGGGGGGCACCTCTCCCCCCCGCCGCTCCCTACACCACAGGCGAATTCAGCAGGTGTGATCGGCCCCCGGGGAGGCTGAGTTGTGTGGGAACGCAATAGTGCTGCTGGGCCCAGGGGCGAGCTGCTTCTGGTCTGCAGGCCTGGGCAGCTTTGGAGATCCCAAGCCCCCCTTTGCTCTACCTGGTGCAACAGACTCTGCCTTCTTAGCTTGCCTGGATCTCTCCACTGGTGGAGTAGTGGGGGCCTTTGTAACAAGTGCCTAGAGGGAGGTGTGCCTCACCGGCTCGTCCACCTCCTCCCTCATAACACCCTTGGGACTATATTATTGGAGGCCTGCAGCTACAATTTGTTTATGTCGTGGGCGACTGCCCCGCTAGACCTCTGCCCTGGGGCTCTCGGACTGAAGAGTCTTCAGGTCCACGACCCTTGATGAAGTTTCCCTTTGGAAGGGGGTCCAGTTGGAGAGGGAGCGGGCAAGACAAGATCTGGCACATAACGCCCAGTACAACAGTGGCCGCTTGAGGAGCTTTGCTTTTGCCCAGCGGAGGGCGCTTTGAGAGAGGATTGCCCCCCTGGGTCCCGGTCTTCGGACTGGCTGAAGCCCCTGCAAACTGGTGGGCCCTGAACTCCATGGATACGGTGGTCCTGAGCCGGGAGGGTGGGGAGGACCTCGTGACTGCCTCTTCTTCTCCGTGAGATCTGAGACCCCAAGAACTCTGGGACAGTATACCTTGGACAGCGGGCTCTGGCCCGCCCTCTCCCTCACTATCTCTGCTAGAGGTTCTACTCTTGACTGAGGGCTCTGCGAAATACCCCGCGGGCACACACCTGCAATGCCACGTTCAAAAACCTCAAAAGAAAATCCATTGACGTCCCTCTGGTCTAAAGTATCTCCCGCAGATCCCGGAGAGGTCAGCGCCCCCCCGGCCACGACAATGGAACCCTCAACCACGGCGCCAATCACACAAGGCTACATGGACTGCTTCATACACGAGATCCGCTCAGATATTAGTTTCCTCAAAGAAGAGTTCAAAGTTGGTCTGAAGGATATACGTAAAGAGGTCTCTGAGATAGGAAAGTGGGTAGATGATCTCGAACGCACCGTGGATGCCAGATCAGAAGACCAGAAGGCGTGTGGCGCCGGGTTGCAGCCCTTGAAGACCAGAACATTGAAATCCAATCCAAGCAGGAGGACTTGGAAAACAGGAGCCGGCGTAACAACATTCACATACGGGGGGTGTTCAGAGGTGCTGAGGACGCTGATATCCTCTCATACACGGCAGATCTCCTCCATGCGATTCAAGGAGACGATGATGCTTCCCCCCAACTCTGGATAGGGCCCACCGTGTGGCTGTGGCACCGGGAAAGAAAAACTCAGTGCCTGACATCCTGACTAGAGTGCACTTCTTCTCTGAGAAGGAAGCAATAATGCAGGCTGCTAGGAGCAAACATGACATAACCTTTCAAGGTCACCCAGTACAACTCTATCAGGATTTATCCCCCATCATGCTGCAGAAGAGACAAGACTTTAAGCCGATTACTGACAAGCTGTGTGAATCGGGGATTCGATATCAGTGGGGGCATCCTTTTGCCCTCCTCTTCCTGTGGGAGGGTAAGCGCAGGTCATTGAGATCTCTGTCGGAGGCGCAGCGCCTGTTGGGTCTCCCTGGCCACTCAGACAGCCGAGCTGATTCCCCGATCCGTGCTCCCGCTGGAGCGGACCGTCACCCAGCCTGGACCACAGTCAAGCCTAAACACCCCAACAAATGGCAAACAGAAGCATCCACACAAGAAGAAAGCGGGACATTATACACCACCTCCACAGTCTTGGGGGTGGATCATCCCCCGTACGGTCGATGACGAGCTCCCATTGAACGCATCGCTTTCCTCGTTTGGTCGGCTGCCACTCACCATCACCACCGTCCAATGACTCACTGCCGTGTCTTCAACCTTGCTGGGCCACGGGGCCCGGAGGGCTTTCCCCCGTTGAATCTTGAGAGACCTCGGCCTTCCCTTGGATGGCCACCTCCCGACGACTGTCTCTCCAGGAGGAGGACCCCTTTGCAGAGCTTGAAGTACAACGTGCTGGCTCCCATGACGAGTGGAAGTCACTGTTGGGCCCTGCTGGCCCCCTGGTGACTTTTATTGTGTTTTTTATCTTGTTCAGGTCAAGTTGCAGTGGAGGTGGCTCTGTCGCGCTAGGCATGTGTCCCCCGCAGGATAAGCTCTAGTAGATGTAAAAGGCGCGCGCTGATGCGCCCCGCCCAGCTCGCACTTGCTGGGAGGTCCGCGCGACATGTGGTGGCACTGGATTTACGGGGACTTTACTCTTCTCTGGGGATGGGAGGGGTGGTCTCACCATTTCCTATCTTAGGGTGCTGGAATATCTACTGGAGTGGGCCCCTTATTGGGGGGGGGTATTACCCACTCAAAGCTCTGCCCGCACAGGCATTAATGGTGGGTGGAATTAAATTGTTATCTCTGAATGTGCAGGACCTAAACTCCCCAAATAAGCGCAAACAAATATGGCGATATATACTGCACCATGACCGCGATGTCCTACTGCAGGAGACCCACCTGTTGAGGGAAGACTGTCAATGCATGGTACACCCGAAATACCCTAAACGTCGCGGGGCGTACACTATTATGAAAATTCTTAGGGTGGGCATATTGTGTAAGGCAGGTTTCTACACTTCAGTAGTAAGGGTGGTGCGGGATAAGGAAGGCTACCTTGCACTTCATCTTCTCCTAGGGCAACGCAAGCTTACTAGTCTCAACATGTATGTGCCAAACACATCTCAAGATGCATATCTTAGCCAGGTCTTCAAAGAACAATTGGAGGGAGTGGAGGGCAACATCATAGTGTGTGGGGATTTTAATTTGATATGGGACCCCAACCTGGATCGTAGTGGAGCCACATTCCAAAGTATGGGAACCATGTTGCAGCGTCTTAAACGTGATATCGACAACTTGGGGCTAGTGGATACGTGGCGATATAAGCACCCAGATACGAGGGACTATTCCTTCTAATCTCATTTACATGCCTCCTATTCCCGCATCGACCACGCACTGGTCACCTACTCTCTCATTCGTTGCATGCGCTCTATTGAAATCTCGGACTTATCAATCTCAGACCATGCACTCATAGAACTGTCATGGGAGGGCGGAAGACACGATGCAGAAACCCCTCCGCCCTTACGGAAAGCCATTAGTGAACATTTCTCTCTTAATACCTGCCCTGAGCTTTCACTGCATTCTATTTGGGATGGTTTTAAGGCCACCATTCGGGGTGTAATCACTTCCATTGCTATTGCCAGGGGGAGGGAAGCCAAACTTGTTTAATCATCTCTTACAGCAGACATTCAGCAGCTGGAACAACAAGATAAAACAACACCCTCCCAGCGTGTCAAACGGCAACTGGCTGTCCTGCGAGGACAGCTTTGCGCATATAGAACAGGGAAGGCAGAACAGGCACTTCTCGCATTAAAACAGTGCTACCATGAAGGTGGGGATAAAGTGGGCAGACTCCTAGCTCGCAGGCTTCACAACGCACTGGCTAATACACACATTGCTGGGATACGTCTGGAGGATGGGGGTTGGGTGACAGCAGAGAAAGATACTCCAGTGTTTCTGCGACTTTTACCAAACGCTATATTCCCAGGAAGAGCCGACTTTGGGGGGGATTGATTCATATTTGGAGATTTGTGAGTGGGAAGCACTGCTTCCCCAGCATTTGGAGCTTTTAGACGGGCTGATCACTCTCGAGGAGCTCCAGGCAGCGGTGGAGGCCCTTTCCTTGGGCAAAACCCCTGGCCCAGATGGCCTCCCAGCCTCTTTCTACTGTCTCTTCCACCCTGAACTGCAGGGCTTCCTGATACGCTTATTCAATTCTTTTACAGATGAGACAGGGTTGACACCTTCCATGGCTTCGGCCGAAATCTCTCTTATACACAATGAGGGAAAGGACCCCGCTCTTTGCTCTTCGTACCGTCCCATAGCACTGCTTAATCCAGACGCAAAATTATTCACCAAAATACTGGCCCATCGATTGGAACCCTTCCTTCCGGGACTCATCGACCCTGACCAAGTGGACTTCATAAGCCGCAGACAATGTGCACTGTATAGGCCACCTGGTGGAAAAGGCGCAACGTCATAGTATCCCTGCATGCCTCCTCTCGCTGGACACGGAGAAGGCCTTTGACAGGGTAAATTGGTCGTTCCTCCAAGCTGTTTTAAAGAAGATTGGGCTTGGCCCGGATCTGCTCTCTAAGATCATGGCTTCCTACAGGGCACCGGTGGCGTGGGTTCAGGTAAATGGGCAACTCACGGAACCCATCACCATTCTGCGTGGAACGTGACTAGGGTGCCAGTTTTCACCTTTGCTCTTTGCCCTAGTGGTGGAGCCATTGGCCATCATGATTCACAACACGGCAGAGGTACAGGGCATTCCTTTTGGGGGCGACAACATAAAATCAGTCTCTTTGCAGATGACTTGCTCCTTACACTCACACAGCTTGAGACATCATTCCCAGGGGTTGTCCGCTGTCTACAGGCCTACGAAGTAGTATTTGGCTTTAGAATAAATTTGTCTAAGTCTTCGGTGCTTAATTTAATTGTTCCAGCCCAGAATCTCCCGGCCCTACAACAACTAGCACCGTTCCAATGGTCCCGGGATGGCATTAAATACTTTGGTCTGCGCATCACGCCCACACTTTCTTCCTGGCCCCCCGCAAACTGGGCCCAGCTACGCCGGGCCATCAAGACAGACTTGCAGAGATGGAAATCTTTCTATATTTTTCGGCTGGGGTGGGTAAATGTTGTAAAAATGAATATTCTCCCCAGCGTTCTTTATCTATTTCAAACGCTACCAACACCGATCCCACAGGATGATATTTTGCAACTCAAGCAGGACGTTTGGGAATTTTATTTGGAATGGTAAGTGCCCTCGGACAGCGAATTCTCTGCTGATGCCACCTCGGGACAGGGGAGGCCTAGCATGTCCCAATCTTTTGGAATATTATTGGGCTGCTCACTTACGTTATATCTCAGAGTGGGTGGTGCAGGAGAGCAAAAAGCACTGGTTCCACATGGATCGAGCAGTGCCGTGACGCTCTCTGTGGGATCTGGTGTTGTTGCCCAAGCACGCCCGTCCCCGAAGTGCATACATCGCAACACCTACCCGGAAGGTTCTTGATATCTGGGACAAGGTGGCCTCAAAAAAGGGCCTTACTACCTTCCCCTCCCCAAACACTCCGATAGCAGGCAATCCCGAATTTCCCCCAGCCCTTTCTCCTCTAGCGTTGCGGCGTTGGAGCGAGGGGGAATGCCGGACGCTTAGTGATTTATTCATGGGAATAAATCTGAAATCTTTCGACCAGTGCAAGATGGAATTTCAGCTTCCTGAAGCAGCACGGCTTCAATACTGCCAACTCCGGCATTGGGCCTTACACCCGTCAGTATTCTCTGCAGCCACTCGCCCTCACACACCTTTTGAAAAGCATGTCCGTACCTTTGCAGGGTCCAAGGGTCTCATATCCAACACATATCGAGTGCTACAACACTCCTCCCCACTGCACGCCCACTCCTATCAGACGTCATGGCAGAACACCTCCCAGGTAGAATTATCATCTAAACAATGGGAGACTCTATGGCAAGATATCCCTAAAACATATTGAAGTATAGCGTTGAGGGAAACGGCTTATAAGCCGATGTTTCAATGGTACCATACGCCAGCACGACTCTCAACCATTTACCCAGGATCTGCTCCCAACTGCTGGAGATGCAGAGAGGAAGTGGGAGACTTTCACCACATCTGGTGGTCCTGCAAGGTGATCACGCTCTTCTGGAAAGAAATTCTGGGTCACATCACAGAGGGGGTGGACTACCCTGTCCCATCTCCATATCTCATAGCTATCTTAGGCATTAGACCTCCAGATTTACAAGCCATGACCCACGCAGAGTGGAAGCTTATTAGCCATCTCCTCTTAGCGGTGCATCAGTTTATAGCCCTCAAGTGGGAACAGGCGGACCCCCTTCACCAGCACTATGGTTCACCCGCGTCGGGCGTATCCTAGCTATGGAACAGGTGTCCCATAATCTAGCAAAGACGGAGAAGCAGTTTCAACACATATGGCAACCCCTTGTACGGTACCTGATGCGCCTAGGATTTACTTGCTTCAGCCCTGTGAAGCTGCGTTTGTTACAACTCTTTGACTAAAATGTTGCCGCTTCCCGCGCAGCAGTGCCGTAGCCATCCTGGGGGAGAAGAGTACGCTACACAATTACTCATGTGGAATGACACAAGCCACTATCTAGCCTTCAATGCCGCATACTGTTGACCTACCCTTCCCTTGGTTAAAATGTGTTTTTTATACAGGTGCTGGATAGCACATAATCTAGCCTCTTCAGATTTGACAACATACATGGCCCACCATAGGCACAAGTGGAAGTTTGTGCAAGGGACAACCTCTTCAATGTTGCCACTTGTAGTGCTTGAAGTGTTGTATTGTATTTAGCGAAAGCAAAACTAGCGTATACACTAATGTACAGCTCTTCTTAAATTCCTAGGCGCTGGCAGATTATCACTCTGGTGCAGCCTACATTGTAATTCACATGCTTACAATGTTACTGATTACTAACATGAATTGTAGTAATGACGTGTCATGTTATGCTACAACATTCTGAGATTGTTTTCTGTTGGTCGGTACGGAAGCAGACAGTGTACCAAGTTCGCACTCTGTTTGTATCATTTGTTGAATAACAAATAAACAGATTTTGAGTAAAATAAATAACTTGTCTAAAAAACTTATAACAGTACGCGCATCCACTTTGTTAACCACTTCAATCTCAGGCCATTTAGCAAAATGATCAACTAACACAATTACATATTTCGGCTAAAGACCAACTTGAACGGGACCTATAATGTTCAGACGTAACTTTTCCCAAGGCATTCCAGGACACGTTGATGGACACATAGGTGGTTTTAACGTGATCAGGGTTTTCTCCGCATTATTACATGATGTACATTCTCTCACTTGCCTTTCTATTTGTAGGTCCATACCTGGCCACCAGTACAATAACTTCATCCTTGATTTGGTTTTAGCAATCCCCAAATGACCCTCAGGGCAAATGTCTAACAATCTCCCTTTTAACCCTTCTGGGGGAATTATCCTCCCTCCACACATCACTTTGCCATCTTCAACAGTTAATTATTGTCTCAACTCCCAAAATGTGCGCAAATCCTCTTTAACATCCTTTTTGACAGGCCACCTTCCTATAATGTAGGTAGTTAGTTTTTGCAGTATGTTATCATTTCTAATTTCCTCCAACCACTAAAGTCCTTGTATTCCATCAGTAATTTAAGCAACACACCAGTCATCATAGTCAGTATATGGTTTAGTGTTGAAGGGTAAGGGTGATATGCTCAAGAAATCCACAATTCTGTTCTTGACCCCTGGTATGTAACATACGTCATAGTTGAAATCTAATAACCTTATTGACATATGTGCCAACCTGGGAGAAGCGCTCAAAAATCCCTCTGTGGTTAAGACTTTCATAAGTGGCTTGTGTTCACTTCTTAATGTGAACCTAGAACCCCAAATGAAAGCTCTTTAGTGTTCCAAACCCCAAACGCAAGCAAGGACCTCTTTTTCTATAACTGAGTACCTTTCTTCCGTTGAGGTAATCACACGGGAAGCAAACGCAATGACCAATTAATTTCCTTTAGCATCAACTTGGGTATGAACAGCACCTAAACCCTTACAGCTGGCATCGGTAGTCACTATGCTCCTTAAAGTTGGATCAAAACCCTGAAGGGCTGGGGCAGTGCAAATACAATCTTTGATTAACTGACATGCAGTTTTACACTCTTCAGACCATATAAATTCTGACTTGACTTTAAGCAAACTGTCTCAAAGGGAATGTTGTGCTGGAGAAATGTATGACATATTTAGCATAATATTCTGCCATCCCCCCAAAAACTCTCACCTTATCCTTATTAGACAGTAAGGGGGCATTCATGATGGCGCCCACTCAAGATGTTTTAGGTTCTATACCCCTTCCACTCACTTCATGTCCCAAATATGTGACTGGATCACAAGCAACCTTACACTTTGTCAGTTGCGCTGTTAACCCATTCTCTTGTAATAAACCCAAAACTTTCCTGAGATTAGTATTGTGTTCCTCCTTGGATTTCCCCATAATTAAAATGTCACCCTGGAAAAACACAACTTTCTTCTGGTTCCCAAAGATCTTGAACATCAGCCTCTGAAACATCGCAGCTGCGGATGCCAACCCAAATGGTATCCTTACAAACAGGAAACATCCAAAAGGAGTGGTAAAGGCTGTCAATCTTCTACTTTCAGGATGTAAAGGTACTTGGTGGTAGGCGATGTAAGATCAATAGTAGAGAACCACTGAGCACCTTTGGTAGAAGCAAGTATTTTGTTGATCCTCAGTAAGGGGAACTGGTCAACGAGAATATTTTTATTTAAATCTCTTAAATCTATGCAGAACCTAAGTTTCGTATTGGCTCGTCTCGCAATAACCAAAGGCGCAATCCAATCAGAGGATTCTATCCGCTCTATGATCCCAGCCTCCAACAACGTATCAATTTCTTTTGAAACATCCTCTCTGATGGAAATAGGTATATTCCTAGCTCTGTGAATGCATGGAACGGCATTCTCTTTCAGAATAATGCTATGTTGGAAACCTTTAAGTTCCTCCATCCCATCAGAGAATACAGATCGAAACTCCTTGAGAATTCCATCTACCCCTTCATTTTCCTTCTGTATTATAAGTGCCGGATCCGGGCTATTAGGATCTAAGATTATACCTAATTCCCCCTGGTCCCACCACCCTAATACCAATGGACCAGACTTGGCAACGTACAATTTGCATTCTGCTTTACGATCCTTAAACTGAAACATCAATTCCCTGTAACCTACTAACGAAATCGATTCACCTTTGAAGTTCTTGGGAGAAATGCCAGGAGCTTCCAGATTTTCACCTAACACTGCTTTAAATTTCACATCCTATACAGATTCATTAATTATAGTATAAGGGGAACCAGAATCAGCAGTAATAGTGAGTAAAATACCACCGATGTTAATTTCACATTTAGGTTTCTTCCTTGCACCATGTACTCCCAAAACTGCAGAGTCCAATTCAAACTCCACGCTAAGGACACACATGTTAGTGTCTTCAGTGTCTGTGTCCTGGGAGTCTGACTCTGAGAGTTCTTCCAATGTCCAAACTTGACTTAGCATGCCAAATCCCACCCTTGTCACCATATGTTGTAGTGACTGAGTCCACACAAGCTTGTAGTACAAAGGAAGTTTATTGCAGTATATAGACCCCAGCAGGAAACATACAACCAGCTTTGTCGGTTCTCTCCATATCTGCTCCATGTGTTCTATTTTACATCATAGTCTCGTGCCAATGTTCCACATCTAAGGCAGCGGAGAAGGGACAGCAGACATTTAACATTCCAGCCCAACACAATCATACAATAAATACTTTTCCAACTCCTCACTCACACTTCAAGGCACTGCACAACGTATGACTCACCACCAAAACCATCGCATCTCTTTCCACCATCCACCCAGACCAGCCCTCCTTGGGACTCCTACTCACACACATCCCACACATACACATAGGTAGAACAGGAGTACGTGTGTCCTCTTATATCTGAAAGAGACACGTTAGTGACAGATTCCTTACCTTAGAATATCCCCAGGCGTCAGGCTGGATCCGGAAAGTTTTTGCGTAGCAGTACCCTTGCGCGTCGGTAGGCGGCGTCGTGCGGCTCTGCATCCGTCGTCGGCGTCGTGATCGCCGGGATGACGTCACGGGCAGTACTTAGACGCCGCCCCTGCGCGCTGACGTCAGTTCTTCTTTTTCCGCGCCAGTAAGCGCAGATCCGGGAAGCGCAGTGCCCTAGTCAATTTTTGACTAAATTTTGGGTGATTTTTTCACTGTTTCTTTTCGAGTCGTCTCGACTCCAAGGTGTTAGGGATGCCCGGCTTCAAGCCATGCGACGTCTGTGGTCGAATGATGTCGATCACAGACCCGCACTTAGAGTGTCTCTTCTGTCTCGGCCGAGACCACGACACGAAGTCGTGCCCTGACTGCTGGAAACTTCACCCGAAGGCTTTGCGAGAGCGGTCTCGAAAGCTACTCGAGGTCCGGCAGTCGGCTCCGCGCCGCACCAAGCCCCGGTCCCGGGAGAGGTCGAGGGGCCGGTCGCGGAGTCCCCGCCGGTCGTCGGAGTCCAAGTCTTCGCGCTCCTCGGGTAAGTCGAAGCACAAAAAGTCTAAGAAGCATCATCGCTCTAAGACTTCGCCTCGCCGGTCTCACGACTCGGCTGAGGCCCCTGTCGGCACCGTCCCCGCCCCCGCGGCCCCGGACGTGCCTGTCGAGCCGCCCCCGCATTACCCGTCCTTTCCGGGTTCGGGGGCGACTCCGGCCCAAATACAGGAATTCCTGTCGGCCATGGCCCGCCTCTTCGGGCCTCAAGGTCCCTCCGGTGCGCCTTTGGGCCCCGCGGGCCCTGATGGGGTTGCTCCGGCATTGCCGACGACTCCGGTCCCGGCGTCGCCTGTCCCGCCAGCCTTGATCCCGGCCTCGGCTCCGGCCCCGGCCTCGATCCCGGCCCCGGTGGTACCGCAACCCCCATCGACGCCGGTTGACCTAACCACGCTTCCGCCGATGCCGATGTCCCCGGTGCCGTTCCTGACGCCGTCCGGGGCTCCGGACGGCGTCGTTCCCCAGCTCTTTTCGGGTCCGGACATGGAGCCGGACCGGCGTCGCTCGACGCCGGCGCCGATGAGACCTTGGGTCCCAAAAGTCCCTCCTCCTCCATATTTTTCACCAGAGGAGGACCAGGAGAGCTGGGAGGGGTCGGAAGACCCTCTCACACAGCAGTGTGAGTATGATCAGGACTGGGCAGAGGAACTTGGGGATGCCAGTGGTCTAGATACTTCCCCTGACACTGGCATGCTGTCTCCTCCCGTGGCTACGGAGGAGGGAGCAAATTTCGCAACGGTGTTGCGTAGAGCAGCTGGAGCCTTGCACCTCCAATTGCCTACTCTGGCTGTCAAGACTAATCTCTTGACGGAAGTGCTTCAGCCGGCAGCCTCCTCCACGGAGACGGTGCTGCCGTTTAATGATGCACTGACTGACGTTCTTTTGGGCGCCTGGTCCAAGCCCACCACAGGGGCTCCTGTGGATAGGAACGTGGCCCGACCCCATCGCCCTGCTCCGGGCGACCCCTTGTTTCTCTCTCAACATCCCACCCCGAGAGCTTGGTTGTCCAAGCCTCTGCCTCCCAAACCGCCTTCCCTACCGCCCCTCCGGATAGGGAATCCAAACGCCTGGACCAATTTGGGAAGAAGGCTTTTTCTTCCTCCAGTGCTGGCTTGCGGTCCGTCAACACCGCTTGCCTTTTGGGCCGATATACCCACTCCTTGTGGGATTCGGTGGCGACTGTTTTGCCCCAGTGTTCTGAGGAGGTCCAGACACTGCTTACCCGCACCATTGCGGAAGGTAGGGATGCGGCAAAGTACACCCATACGTTGTGGCCTTGATACCGCCGACTCGCTGGGCAGATCGCTTGCAACGACGGTGGCGCTGCGTCGCCACGCCTGGCTGGGAACAACTGGTTTCTCGGGTGATGTCCAGAATACACTCATGGACATGCCCTTTGATGGAGTCGGTCTTTTGGTTCCAAAGAAGACCATGCGCTGGAGCGTTTAAGGACTCGCGGGCTACTGCCAAGTCCCTGGGCCTTTCTGTTGTACGCCCTCCGCTAACCTCTGCTTTTCGCCCCTTTCGTGGCCACGGAAGGGGCGCCCAGTCACGTCAGCTGCCCAGCCACCGGCCCGCGCAACAAGCGTCTACGCGTGGCCGAGGACGTGGATACCGCCGTGGCGGTTCGGGCAACCAGCGTGCGGGTCAGGCCACCACCTCCAACCCGTCCGCGGCCTCCAAGCCCTCCTAGTCCATCCTTTCCGGTGCACAGCACGCCAGTAGGGGGCAGGGTCCGCCATCACCTTCACCACTGGCGTGCCATCACCTCGGACAGGTGGGTCTTGGACATTGTCCGAAGGGGCTACTCCCTCCCCTTCGAGACCACTCCCCCAGCCATGCCACCTCAATTCCGCCGCATGTCAGGGGATCACTTGGTGCTTCTACAGAAGGAAGTCACGGCCCTCTTGGCCAAGAGGGCCGTCGAGCATGTTCCGACCCCAGAAGTAGGACGTGGTTGCTACTCCCACTACTTTCTGGTGCCCAAAAAGGACAAGGAGGACATGCGTCCTATCTTGGACCTCCGGAACGTCAATCGCTTCCTCCGGAAGGAGAAGTTCAAGATGCTCACCCTAGCTCAGGTCTTGACTGCCCTCGACCCTGGAGACTGGTTGGTAGCGTTGGACTTGCAGGACGCTTATTTCCACATCCTCGTCCTGCCGGCCCACCGGCGTTACCTGCGGTTCACGGTAGGCCTCGAGCATTTTCAGTTCACCGTGCTCCCCTTGGCCTTACCAGTGCCCCTCGGGTGTTCACGAAAGTGATGGCGGTGGTCGCAGCTCATCTGCACCGGGCAGGGGTTCCAGTCTTCCCTACCTCGACGACTGGCTGCTGAAGGCGGGCTCGTCCCAGGCAGTCGTCTCCCACCTCCAGACTACGGCCGAACTCCTGCACTCGCTGGGGTTCTCCATCAATGTGCCAAAGTCGCATCTGATTCCTTCTCCACAGCTCCTTTTCATCGGAGCAGTTCTGGACACGACGCAGTTTCGGGCCTATCCTCCCGAACGGCGAGTCCGGGATATTCAGGCTATGATTCCGATCTTTCAGCCTTTATCCTGGGTTTCGGTACGGATGACCCTGAGGCTGCTGGGCCTCATGGCCTCCTGCATCCTGCTGGTCGATCATGCCAGATGGCATATGCGGGCTCTGCAGTGGGACCTGAAGTTTCAGTGGGCGCAGCACCAGGGCAACCTGTCCGATCATGTCCAGATCTCGGAGGGGACTGCAAAACAGTTGCAGTGGTGGCTCTTGAACCCGCAATGGGTCATGGGCAGATCCCTCTCCCTTCCCCAGCCAGAGCACACAGTTGTGACAGACGCGTCCCTTCTGGGATGGGGCGGTCACATGGGAGAGGCGGAGATCAGAGGCCTCTGGTCTCCGGGCGGAGTCCCGGCTCCATATCAACCTTCTGGAGCTCCGGGCGATCCGACTTGCACTCAAGGCATTCCTTCCTCTGTCAAAGGGAAAGTAGTGCAGGTGTTCACAGACAACACCACCGCCATGTGGTACTGCAACAAACAAGGCGGGGTGGGGTCGTGGACCCTCTGTCAGGAGGCTCTGCGCCTTTGGACATGGCTGGAACATCAGGGCATGTTCCTGATGGTTCAACACCTGGCAGGTTCCCTGAACGCCAGGGCGGACGAACTCAGCCGCAGGTGCATGATGGATCACGAATGGCGTCTTCACTCGGAAGTGGCGCAAGGACTCTTTCTACAGTGGGGAGAGCCTTGGTTAGATCTATTCGCCATCGAAGAGAACGCGCAATGTCATCAGTTCTGCGCGTTGGAATTTCCAAGGCGGCACTCGCTCGGCGACGCTTTTCGTCGCGAGTGGAGTTGCGGTCTGTTGTACGCCTTTCCGCCTATACCACTTCTACCCAGAGTGTTGAAGAAGATTCGGCATGACCGGGCCCAAGTCATCCTTGTGGCTCCGGACTGGGCTCGAAGAGTTTGGTATCACGAGCTACTCAGTATGAGCGTCGATCCCCCGATCCGTCTGCCTCTTCGGGAGGATCTTCTGTCGCAGCAGCAGGGGACGGTCCTCCACCCGAACCTGTCCAGCCTCCACCTGCTTGCGTGGAGATTGAGCGGCAGCAGTTGATTCCTTTCGACTTGCCTCCCGAAGTTTGTGATGTGATTCTGGCAGCCAGGCGTCCCTCCACTAAGGTGGTATACGCCTGCAGGTGGAACAAGTTTGTGGCATGGTGCACAGCAAAGGCTGTGAATCCCCTCTCTGCCCCTCTTTCTGAGGTTCTTCTGTTCCTTCTTTCCCTGGCCCAACAGGGTTCTGCCCTGGGTACCATCAAGGGCTATCTTTGTGCCATTTCGGCCTTCCTCAGGCTTCCTGATCAGCCCTCCCTTTTCAAGTCCCCTGTTGTTAACAGGTTTCTAAAAGGCATTACACACCTCTTCCCTCCTGTTCCGTTTGTCATGCCTCAGTGGGACTTGAACTTGGTTCTTACTTTTCTCATGTGCGCTCCCTTTGAGCCTCTACATAACTGTCCTCTTCGTCTTCTGACTCTGAAGACTGCCTTTCTGGTGGCCATCACCTCCGCTCGGCGGGTGAGTGAGCTCCAGGCTCTATCATGCAAACCTCCCTTTCTGTCTGTCCATCCAGACAAGGTTGTTCTTCGGACGCGTCCGTCCTTCTTGCCAAAGGTGGTTACTGCCTTCCACATTGGGCAGACCATCACTTTGCCCACCTTCTTTCCGCCTCCGCATCCTTCCAGAGAGGAAGAGAGGCTCCACCGTCTGGACCCAAAACGTGCGCTTTCTTTTATATCAACCGCACACAACACTTCCGGGTGGATGACCAGCTCTTTGTTGGCTACGTGGGCGCCAAAAAAGGTCGGGCAGTGCACAAGAGAACCATCTCCCGCTGGGTGACCTTGTGTATCAAAGCCTGCTATTCTTTGAGCAAGAAGGAGCCTCCTGTTGGGCTGCGTGCCCATTCCACCAGGGCAACGGCTGCTACCACGGCTTTAGGCCGCGGTGTTCCGCTGCAGGATATCTGTCAGGCAGCTACGTGGGCCTCGCTGCACACCTTTACAAAGCATTACTGCCTTGACAGTCAGGTCCGGAGGGACGGCTTCTTTGGCCGTTCTGTCCTCCGGGACTTCCTTGTCTGATCTTTGTTCGCAGACCCACCACCGGGGTTGGTATTGCTGGGGTATCTATTCTAAGGTAAGGAATCTGTCACTAACGTGTCTCTTTCAGATGCACAAGTTACTAACTTGTGTAACGATATATCTAAAAGAGACAGTAGTTAGTGACAGATTCCTTACCGCCCCACCCATCCTCCCCGTTCTGCGAACTGATTTCTAGGGTTAAGGACATCCCTTTCAGGGCCCTAGTATTTTTCAGACACCTATGTCAGCTTCTTGCATGGCTCTGCGTTCCTGGAGCGGAAAGTCGTGTACAGAACTGACGTCAGCGCGCAGGGGCGGCGTCTAAGTACTGCCCGCGACGTCATCCCGGCGATCACGACGTTGACGACGGACGCGGAGCCACACGACGCCGCCTACCGACGCGCAAGGGTACTGCTACGCAAAAACTTTCCGGATCCAGCCTGACGACTGGGGATATTCTAAGGTAAGGAATCTGTCACTAACTACTGTCTCTTACAGATATATCGTTACACAAGTTAGTAACTTGAGCATCGCTACTAAAGCGTGGGACAGCCTCCCACTCCACATCATAGCCTCCTCCTAGCTTCTTGACTTCTGCTAGAAGCTGAAGACCTGACTTTTTATTTAAACAACCTACTGCAAGCAGATCTAGGCACACACACCTGGTCAGCACCAGGATACCCTCGCGGGTGATTAGCCAACCTACTGCAGGCAGAGCTAGGCACACACACCTGCTCAGCACCAGGATACCCTCACAGGTGATTAACCAACCTACTGTAAGCAGAGCTAGGCACACACACCTGCTCAGCACCAGGATACCCTCACGGGTGATAGCGCGTTTTACTAATACACATAACACCTAATCCAAAATGCGGCCTCAAGACTCCTTCTCCACCTTCATCCGAGGAAACATGACATCAGTCCTGCAAGCACTCCACTGGCTACATAGCGCTTGAAAATCAATGCTCAAGGCACTGTACATCATCTGCTTAGCCTCCCAAGAAAAAGGATCACTACACCCACAAATAAACTTCAAGCCATACAATCAAAATTCGAAACTGTACTCGTGTTTTGCACCGCGGATCATCATAAATGTCTGTTATTAGAAATCCATTGAAGGCACCCCTTTCCAAGTACAATCTGCCAGACTCCGGAGCTCACTACCAGGTAAGATGTGTAGCATCAGAGCATTCACAGTTTAGTAGAGAGGGGAAAACATGGTTTCCAAGGTATCTACACCAATCCATAACCCCGGATAGAATCTGAAACAATAATCACTCCCTCAACTACAACTACAGTCCCCAAATTTGCAACAACCCGACCAGCCCACTCCCCCGATGTTCACAAACACTTTAATAGGATTGTATGCCTGGTGAGCTGTGAAGGGTTGTCCTGTGCCTAGTCTGTGTTTTATATTATAAAGTAAATTCATACGTACCCCTTCTGGTCCTCACTAATACTACGCCTACAACACTCAGCGGTCCTGCAGCAGAATGTAGTTCAAACACGCTGCATAACAATTCTCTCGTAGAGCATAACCCTCCTAAACTACATAAGACAGAACTGCTACAGGTCATGTCAATCACCCAGTACTGGACCAGTCCACAGCAACAAACCAACCATCACCAACTCAAAAGGCAAAAAATAAATGAAGAGATCTACCACACACCGCTGGCCACCAGAGGACTCTAACTTAATCCAACACTGCAGGTCCAAACTAACTATATGCTATGACTGCTGGCAGAGATTTCATCATGAGAATCATATAAGGGAAGATTGTAACACAGTCCATCCCTGCAGATCTCCTGACCTTCTCTCCCTCCAGGCTACTCCTGCTCAGGACCACGAAGATGTCAGAATAGACAACCCTGTGCGTTAACCAACTTAGGCCCTCATTAGGAGTGGCCGCTTAATTCCAGTGGTGCCGGTAACACAAGTTAACCAACATGGGCCCTCATTAGGAGTGGCTGCTTAATTCCAGTGGTGCCGGTAACACAAGTTAACCAACTTCGGCCCTCATTAGGAGTGGCCGCTTAATTCCAGTGGTGCCGGTAACACAAGATAACCAACTTAGGCCCTCATTAGGAGTGGCCACTTAATTCCAGTGGTGTCGGTAACACAAGTTAACCAACATGGGCCCTCATTAGGAGTGGCCTCTTTAGTCCAGTGGTGCCGGTAACACAAGTTAACCAACATGGGCCCTCATTAGGAGTGGCCTCTTTAGTCCAGTGGTGCCAGTAACACAAGTTAACCAACATGGGCCCTCATTAGGAGTGGCCTCTTTAGTCCAGTGGTGCCGGTAACACAAGTTAACCAACTTAGGCCCTCATTAGGAGTGGCCTCTTAATTCCAGTGGTGCCGGTAACACAAGTTAACCAACTTAGGCCCTCATTAGGAGTGGCCTCTTAATTCCAGTGGTGCCGGTAACACAAGTTAACCAACCGGATCCTCATTAGGAGTGGCCGCTTAATTCCAGTGGTGCTGGTAACACAAATTTCCGGTGCTATCATAATAATGAGTTCCACTGTTTTTCCCCAGATCTTTTTATTTTTACAAAGAGATTTCAGCTGGTGGAAGCAGTCAAAATCTACATGTGAAAATCTGGGTGAAAATGATGAATTATCAAGAGAATGAGACCAAAAATGCCAATTCCCATAGTAATTCCTCATTTCTTAGGGAGCCACATGGTCCAACTTGTAATGGCTAGATTTTCCCTATCCCTGTTATTGGTACTCCGGAGGTGGGGAAAAGCTGGGACATTATCCAGGCCACTTATAATAAAGACCTCAGTGTACTGTGACCATAAGAAATATCGTAAAGAGACCTACAGAGCTGATCAAAACTGCCAGATCACTGAAAACCATCAACTGCGCTCCTCTTGATCAGACTTGTTCATTCATCACACTGCAAAGCACTGCGTCCCGTAACACGATAACCAAACCTCGATGGTCATTGCTCATGACATGAAAACACTTCCCGTATAGCTTCAAAAAAAAGATGACGAACGTCCATCCACACTCCTAACATGGGGTGCTGTGCTGCCTATGTAAGCAAGCAGCTTCAGGCCTCATTAGGAGTGGCCTCTTTAGTCCAGTGGTGCCGGTAACACAAGGTAAGCAACATGGGCCCTCATTAGGAGTGGCCTTTTTAGTCCAGTGGTGCCGGTAACACAAGTTAACCAACATGGGCCCTCATTAGGAGTGGCCTCTTTAGTCCTGTGGTGCCGGTAACACAAGTTAACCAACATGGGCCCTCATTAGGAGTGGCCTCTTTAGTCCAGTGGTGGCGGTAACACAAGTTAACCAACATGGGCCCTCATTAGGAGTGGCCTCTTTAGTCCAGTGGTGCAGGTAACAGAAGTTAACCAACTTAGGCCCTCATTAGGAGTGGCCTCTTTAGTCCAGTGGTGCCGGTAACACAAGTTAACCAACATTGGCCCTCATTAGGAGTGGCCGCTTAATTCCAGTGGTGCCGGTAACACAACTTAACCAACTGAGGCCCTCATTAGGAGTGGCCTCTTTAGTCCAGTGGTGCCGGTAACACAAGTTAACCAACTGAGGCCCTCATTAGGAGTGGCCTCTTTAGTTCAGTGGTGCCGGTAACACAAGTTAACCAACTTGGGCCCTCATTAGGAGTGGCCGCTTAATTCCACTGGTGCCGGTAACACAAGTTAACCAACATGGGCCCTCATTAGGAGTGGCCGCTTAATTCCACAGGTGCCGATAACACAGGTTAACCAACTTAGGCCCTCATTAGGAGTGGCCTCTTAATTCCAGTGGTGCCGGTAACACAAGTTAACCAACTTGGGCCCTCATTAGGAGTGGCCTCTTAATTCCAGTGGTGCCGGTAACACAAGTTAACCAACATGGGCCCTCATTAGGAGTGGCCTCTTTAGTCGAGTGGTGCCGGTAACACAAGTTAACCAACATTGGCCCTCGTTAGGAGTGGCCTCTTTAGTCCAGTGGTGCCGGTAACACAAGTTAACCAACATGGGCCCTCATTAGGAGTGGCCTCTTTAGTCCAGTGGTGCCGGTAACACAAGTTAACCAACAAGGGCCCTCATTAGGAGTGGCCTCTTTAGTCCAGTGGTGCCGGTAACACAAGTTAACCAACATGGGCCCTCAATAGGAGTGGCCTCTTTAGTCCAGTGGTGCAGGTAACAGAAGTTAACCAACTTAGGCCCTCATTAAGAGTGGCCTCTTTAGTCCAGTGGTGCCGGTAACACAAGTTAACCAACATGGGCCCTCATTAGGAGTGGCTGCTTTAATTCCAGTGGTGCCGGTAACACAAGTTAACCAACTGAGGCCCTCATTAGGAGTGGCCTCTTTAGTCCTGTGGTGCCGGTAACACAAGTTAACCAACTGAGGCCCTCATTAGGAGTGGCCTCTTTAGTCCAGTGGTGCCGGTAACACAAATGAACCAACTTGGGCCCTCATCTGGAGTGGCCGCTTAATTCCAGTGGTGCCGGTAACACAAGTTAACCAACATGGGCCCTCATTAGGAGAGGCCGATTAATTCCACTGGTGTCGGTAACACAGGTTAACCAACTTAGGCCCTCATTAGGAGTGGCCTCTTAATTCCAGTGGTGCCGGTAACACAAGTTAACCAACTTGGGCCCTCATTAGGAGTGGCCGCTTAATTCCGGTGGTGCCGGTGACACAAGTTAACCAACATGGGCCCCTCATTAGGAGTGGCCTCTTTAGTCCGGTGGTGCCGGTACCACAAGTTAACAAACATGGGCCCTCATTAGGAGTGGCCTCTTTAGTCCAGTGGTGCCGGTACCACAAGTTAACCAACATGGGCCCTCATTAGGAGTGGCATCTTAATTCCAGTGGTGCCGGTAACACAAGATAACCAACATGGGCCCTCATTAGGAGTGGCCTCTTAATTCCGGTAGCACAAGTTAACCAACTTAGGCCCTCATTAGGAGTGGCTTCTTTAGTCCAGTGGTGGAGGTAACACAAGTTAACCAACCAGGCCCCTCAATAGGAGTGGCCTCTTCATTTCAGTGGTGCCGGTAACACAAGTTAACCAACATGGGCCCTCATTAGGAGTGGCCTCTTTAGTCCAGTGGTGCCGGTAACACAAGTTAACCAACATGGGCCCTCATTAGGAGTGGCCTCTTTAGTCCAGTAGTGCCGGTAACACAAATTAACCAGCATGGGCCCTCATTAGGAGTGGCCGCTTAATTCCAGTGGTGCCGGTAACACAAGTTAACCAACTGAGGCCCTCATTAGGAGTGGCCTCTTTAGTCCAGTGGTGCCGGTAACACAAGTTTCCGGCGCTATCATAAGAATGAGTTCCACTGTTTTTCCCCAGATCTTTTTATTTTTACAAGAAGAATTCAGCTGGTGGAAGCAGTTAAAATCTACATGTGAAAATCTGGGTGAAACTGATGAATTACCAGGAGAATGAGACCCAGAAATGCCAATTCCCACGGAAATTCCTCATTTTTAGGGACCCACATAGTCCAACTTGTAATGGCCTAGATTTTCCCTATCCCTGCTATTGGTACTCCGGAGGTGGGGAAAAGGTGGGACATTATCCAGCCCACTTATAATAAAGACCTCAGTGTACTGTGACCATAAGAAATATCGTAAAGAGAACTACAGAGCTGATCAAAGCTCCCAGATCACTGAAAACCATCAACTGCGCTCCTCTTGATCAGACTTGTTCATTCATCACACTGCAAAACACTGCGTCCCGTAACACAATAACCACACCTTGATGGTCATCGCTCTTGACATGAAAACACTTCCCTATAGCATCAAAACAAAGATAACACACTTCCATCCACACTCCTTACATGGGGTGCTGTGCTGACTATGTAAGCAAGCGCTTCAGGCCTCATTAGGAGTGGCCTCTTTAGTCCAGTGGTGCCGGTAACACAAGTTAACCAACATGGGCCTTCATTAGGAGTGGCCTCTTTAGTCCAGTGGTGCCGGTAACACAAGTTAACCAACATGGGTCCTCATTAGGAGTGGCCTCTTTAGTCCAGTGGTGCCGGTAACACAAGTTAACCAACATGGGCCCTCATTAGAGTGGCCTCTTTAGTCCAGTGGTGCCGGTAACACAAGTTAACCAACATGGGCCTTCATTAGGAGTGGCCTCTTTAGTCCAGTGGTGCCGGTAACACAAGTTAACCAACTTAGGCCCTCATTAGGAGTGGCCGCTTAATTCCAGTGGTGCCGGTAACACAAATTAACCAGCTGAGGCCCTCATTTGGAGTGGCTTCTTTAGTCCAATGGTGCCGGTAACACAAGTTAACCAACATGGGCCCTCATTAGGAGTTGCCTCTTTAGTCCAGTGGTGCAGGTAACACAAGTTAACCAACATGGGCCCTCATTAGGCGTGGCCTCTTAATTCCAGTAACACAAGTTAACCAACATGGGCCCTCATTAGGAGTGGCCTCTTTAGTCCAGTGGTGCCGGTAACACAAGTTAACCAACATGGGCCCTCATTAGGAGTGACCTCTTTAGTCCAGTGGTGCCAGTGACACAAGTTAACCAACATGGGCCCTCATTAGGAGTGGCCTCTTTAGTCCAGTGGTGCCAGTAACACAGGTTATCCAACTTAGGCCCTCATTAGGAGTGGCCTCTTGATTCCAGTGGTGCCGGTAACACAAGTTAACCAACTTGGGCCCTCATTAGGAGTGGCCGCTTAATTCCGGTGGTGCCGGTAACACAAGTTAACCAACATGGGCCCTCATTAGGAGTGGCCTCTTTAGTCCGGTGGTGCCGGTAACACAAGTTAACCAACATTGGCCCTCATTAGGAGTGGCCTCTTTAGTCCAGTGGTGCCGGTAACACAAGTTAAACAACATGGGCCCTCATTAGGAGTGGCCTCTTTAGTCCAGTGGTGCTGGTAACACAAGTCAACCAACTTAGACCCTCATTAGGAGTGGCCTCTTTAGTCCAGTGGTGCCGGTAACACAAGGTAACCAACATGGGCCCTCATTAGGAGTGGCCTCTTAATTCCAGTGGTGCCGGTAACACAAGTTAACCAACAAGGGCCCTCATTAGGAGTGGCCTCTTTAGTCCAGTGGTGCCGGTAACACAAGTTAACCAACATGGGCCCTCCTTAGGAGTGGCCTCTTTAGTCCGGTGGTGCCGGTAACACAAGTTAACCAACATTGGCCCTCATTAGGAGTGGCCTCTTTATTCCAGTGGTGCCGGTAACACAAGTTAAACAACATGGGCCCTCATTAGGAGTGGCCTCTTTAGTCCAGTGGTGCTGGTAACACAAGTCAACCAACTTAGACCCTCATTAGGAGTGGCCTCTTTAGTCCAGTGATGCCGGTAACACAAGGTAACCAACATGGGCCCTCATTAGGAGTGGCCTCTTAATTCCAGTTGTGCCGGTAACACAAGTTAACCAACATGGGCCCTCATTAGGAGTGGCCTCTTTAGTCCAGTGGTGCCGGTAACACAAGTTAACCAACATGGGCCCTCATTAGGAGTGGCCTCTTTAGTCCAGTGGTACCGGTAACACAAGTTAACCAACATGGGCCCTCATTAGGAGTGGCCTCTTTAGTCCAGTGGTGCCGGTAACACAAGTTAACCAACATGGGCCCTCATTAGGAGTGGCCTCTTTAGTCCAGTGGTGCCGGTAACACAAGTTAACCAACATGGGCCCTCATTAGGAGTGGCCTCTTTAGTCCAATGGTGCCGGTAACACAAGCTAACCAACATGGGCCCTCATTAGGAGTGGCCTTTTTATTGCAGTGGTGTGGGTAACACAAGTTAACCAACTTAGGCCCTCCTTAGGAGTGGCCGCTTAATTCCAGTGGTGCCGGTAACACAAGTTAACCAACATGGGCCCTCATTAGGAGTGGCCTCTTTAGTCCAGTGGTTCCGGTAACACAAATTAACCAACTTAGGCCCTCATTAGGAGTGGCCGCTTAATTCCAGTGGTGCCGGTAACACAAGTTAACCAAGTGAGACCCTCATTAGGAGTGGCCTCTTTAGTCCAGTGGTGCCGGTAACACAAGTTAACCAACTTAAGCTCTCATTAGGAGTGGCCGCTTAATTCCAGTGGTGCCGGTAACACAAGTTAACCAACATGGGCCCTCATTAGGAGTGGCCTCTTAATTCCAGTGGTGCCGGTAACACGAGTTAGCCAACATGGGCACTCATTAGGAGTGGCTTCTTTAGTCCAGTGGTGCCGCTAACACAAATTAACCAACTTAGGCCCTCATTAGAAGTGGCCGCTTAATTCTAGTGGTGCCGGTAACACAAGTTAACCAACATGGGCCCTCATTAGGAGTGGCCTCTTAATTCCAGTGGTGCCGGTAACACAAGTTAACCAACATGGGCACTCATTAGGAGTGGCCTCTTTAGTCAAGTGGTGCCGGTAACAAAAGTTAAGCAACATGGGCCCTCATTAGGAGTGGCCTCTTTAGTCCAGTGGTGGCGGTAACACAAGTTAACCAACATGGGCCCTCATTAGGAGTGGCCTCTTAATTCCAGTGGTGCTGGTAACACAAGTTAACCAACTTAGGCCCTCATAAGGAGTGGCCGCTTAATTCCAGTGGTGCCGGTAACACAAGTTAATGAACAAGGGCCCTCATTAGGAGTGGCCTCTTTATTCCATTGGTGCCGGTTACACAAGCTAACCAACATGGTCCCTCATTAGGAGTTGCCTCTTTAGTCCAGTGATGCTGGTAACACAAGTTAACCAACATGGGCCCTCATTAGGAGTGGCCTCTTTAGTTCAGTGGTGCCGGTAACACAAGTTAACCAACATGGGCCCTCATTAGAGTGGCCTCTTTAGTCCAGTGGTGCCGGTAACACAAGTTAACCAACATGGGCCTTCATTAGGAGTGGCCTCTTTAGTCCAGTGGTGCCGGTAACACAAGTTAACCAACATGGGTCCTCATTAGGAGTGGCCTCTTTAGTCCAGTGGTGCCGGTAACACAACTTAACCAACATGGGCCCTCATTAGAGTGGCCTCTTTAGTCCAGTGGTGCCGGTAACACAAGTTAACCAACATAGGCCTTCATTAGGAGTGGCCTCTTTAGTCCAGTGGTGCCGGTAACACAAGTTAACCAACTTAGGCCCTCATTAGGAGTGGCCACTTAATTCCAGTGGTGCCGGTAACACAAGTTAACCAGCTGAGGCCCTCATTAGGAGTGGCCTCTTTAGTCCAATGGTGGCGGTAACACAAGTTAACCAACATGGGCCCTCATTAGGAGTGGCCTCTTTAGTCCAGTGGTTCCGGTAACACAAATTAACCAACTTAGGCCCTCATTAGGAGTGGCTGCTTAATTCCAGTGGTGCCGGTAACACAAGTTAACCAAGTGAGACCCTCATTAGGAGTGGCCTCTTTAGTCCAGTGGTGCCGGTAACACAAGTTAACCAACTTAAGCTCTCATTAGGAGTGGCCGCTTAATTCCAGTGGTGCCGGTAACACAAGTTAACCAACATGGGCCCTCATTAGGAGTGGCCTCTTAATTCCAGTGGTGCCGGTAACACGAGTTAGCCAACATGGGCACTCATTAGGAGTGGCTTCTTTAGTCCAGTGGTGCCGGTAACACAAATTAACCAACTTAGGCCCTCATTAGAAGCGGCCGCTTAATTCTAGTGGTGCCGGTAACACAAGTTAACCAACATGGGCCCTCATTAGGAGTGGCCTGTTAATTCCAGTGGTGCCGGTAACACAAGTTAACCAACATGGGCACTCATTAAGAGTGGCCTCTTTAGTCAAGTGGTGCCGGTAACAAAAGTTAAGCAACATGGGCCCTCATTAGGAGTGGCCTCATTAGTCCAGTGGTGGCGGTAACACAAGTTAACCAACATGGGCCCTCATTAGGAGTGGCCTCTTAATTCCAGTGGTGCCGGTAACACAAGTTAACCAACTTAGGCCCTCATAAGGAGTGGCCGCTTAATTCCAGTGGTGCCGGTAACACAAGTTAACGAACAAGGGCCCTCATTAGGAGTGGCCTCTTTAGTCCATTGGTGCCGGTTACACAAGCTAACCAACATGGGCACTCATTAGGAGTGGCCTCTTTAGTCAAGTGGTGCCGGTAACAAAAGTTAAGCAACATGGGCCCTCATTAGGAGTGGCCTCATTAGTCCAGTGGTGGCGGTAACACAAGTTAACCAACATGGGCCCTCATTAGGAGTTGCCTCTTTAGTCCAGTGGTGCTGGTAACACAAGTTAACCAACATGGGCCCTCATTAGGAGTGGCCTCTTTAGTTCAGTGGTGCCGGTAACACAAGTTAACCAACATGGGCCCTCATTAGAGTGGCCTCTTTAGTCCAGTGGTGCCGGTAACACAAGTTAACCAACATGGGCCTTCATTAGGAGTGGCCTCTTTAGTCCAGTGGTGCCGGTAACACAAGTTAACCAACATGGGTCCTCATTAGGAGTGGCCTCTTTAGTCCAGTGATGCTGGTAACACAAGTTAACCAACATGGGCCCTCATTAGAGTCGCATCTTTAGTCCAGTGGTGCCGGTAACACAAGTTAACCAACATGGGCCTTCATTAGGAGTGGCCTCTTTAGTCCAGTGGTGCCGGTAACACAAGTTAACCAGCTGAGGCCCTCATTAGGAGTGGCCTCTTTAGTCCAATGGTGGCGGTAACACAAGTTAACCAACATGGGCCCTCATTAGGAGTTGCCTCTTTAGTCCAGTGGTGCAGATAACACAAGTTAAGCAACATGGGCCCTCATTAGGAGTGGCCTCTTAATTCCAGTGGTGCCAGTAACACAAGTTAACCAACTTAGGCCCTCATTAGGAGTGGCCTCTTTAGTCCAGTGGTACCAGTAACACAAGTTAACCAACTTAGGCCCTCATTAGTTGTGGCCTCTTTAGTCCAGTGGTGCCGGTAACACAAGTTAGCCAACATGGGCCCTCATTAGGCGTGGCCTCGTTAGTCCAGTGGTGCCGGTAACACAAGTTTCCGGCGCTATTATGAGTTCCACTGTGTTTCCGCAGATCTGTTTAGTCACAGAGATTTCAGCTGGTGGAAGCAGTTAAAATCTACATGTGAAAATCTGGGTGAAAATAATGAATTATCAAGAGAATGAGACCCAGAAATGCCAATTCCCACTGTAATTCCTCATTTCTTAGGGACCCACATGGTCCAACTTGTAATGGCCTATATTTTCCCTATCCCTGTTATTGGTACTCCGGAGGTGGGGAGAAGCTGGGACATTATCCAGGCCACTTATAATAAAGACCTCAGTGTACTGTGACCATAAGAAATATCGTAAATAGACCTACAGAGCTGATCAAAGCTGCCAGATCACTGAAAACCATCAACTGCGCTCCTCTTGATCAGACTTGTTCATTCATCACACTGCAAAGCACTGCGTCCCGTAACACGATAACCACACCTCGATGGTCATCGCTCATGACATGAAAACACTTTCCTATAGCATCAAAACAAAGATAACGCACTTCCATCCACACTCCTAACATGGTGTACTGTGCTGCCCATGTAGGCAAGCGCTTCAGGGTAATAAACACTATATTAATGTTAAAATACAATAGAGCCTGATTCAAGAATCAATGACAGGAGAATGGTGCTGAACCCTATCGATCCCCAAGTCTGGGACGAGGGGCTGACACTGACCGAAGGACTTAATGTTAGTTAAATCCAGTGCTTTACTGTGAAAGCGCTATAAATACATTTATGGTCAAATCCAGCATCTGAAGGTGCCAGGACCTCCTGGCTTTTAACATCTGCCTTATTCTAACTGCGTAACTTCACTGGATGTAAATAAAAGACTGATTATTGTTTTTAAGGTACAGCTCTGTCTGGACAGTGAGTTTATTAAGTTTGATAACCAAGTTGTAACTGTAGGTGACTTCCAAACCCTCTGTCTCTTCCTACATCTAGTCTTGGCTACTCAATCATGTTACCATTGGAGAACGCATCATAGAAACTGCCAATAAAACACAAACTGCCAAAGGGCCCAGAGAAAAGGCCCCACATGCCCCAAGTGAGTTGTATGTGAGGTCACATGTGCCTCTGTTAAACTGCATGAATGCCTCTTGTCAGCCATGTGTGAGTCTCATGTCCACGGCACTAGAGCCTCGTGTCCGCCTCATGATCAGTCACATTAAAGCCTAATGTCAACCACACTGGAAGCTTGAGTGAACCTCATGTCACTTTCATGTCAGCCTCACTAGTGCATCATGTGAGTGTCATGTTAGCCTCTCGGGAGCATTGTTTAAGCCTCATTACAGCCTCGTGTCAGCCTCATACTTGCGTGTGAGGCTCATGTCAGCTTCTTTGCCTCATATCATCCACACTGGGGCTCATGTGAAGCTTACGTCTGGCTCTTGTTGGCCTCATGTTAGCCACCCTGGAGCCTTGTGTGAGTCTCATGTCAGCCTCTTGACCTCATGTCAGCTGCCCTGGACCCTGTGTGAGTCTCATCTCAGCCTCTTGGCCTCATGTCATCCACACTGGTGCCTCATGTGAGGCTTACGTCAGGATCTTGTTGACTTGGAGCTCTTGTGAGCTATTGATCCTCCTTAACCACAGTCACAGTCGGCGATCCCCCTCGGTGAGATGTGCTGAAGCTGCTGGATGTTTCCAGTGAGATTGTCATCAGATCTGTGGTGTTGATTCCTTTTCTGCTGATCAGTCACATTTGAAGAAACAACATCCTGGCTTTTTATTTCCGTAGAAAACTATAGTTTTCATTGCATGAAGTGTGAAACCTCTTATCTAATTAACACCTTTATCACATTTATGTATGTATATATGTATGTGTGTATATATATGTATGCATGTATGTAAGTGTGTTTAGTGAGAACAATGTGTTGGAATGCTACCCCGAGTGATTGCTAGTGGTAAGACCTATTGCAAGCAGCCTTCCATCACCTTTTGTGTGTTTGAAGTAAAGCCCTAAGTGGCACGGGTTAAGCACAGACCTGGGTCCCGTTCTCACTGTGTCACTGGAACCAAGGTACTCCCGACTGACATCTCAGGGAGGACTTGGCTTAGCAGTTTGGGCTGGACTGTTTCTATTGGAGCAGGATCAACATTGATTTGGATATAACCGGGTCCAAACTGAGGTGGCTTGGTGGGCTCAAGAACAAGGGTTTGGAGTGTTACCCTGAGTGATTTGCCAGTGGTTAGACTTATTGTAAACGTTCTTCACATCACCTTTTGTGTGTTTGTTTTAATGTCCTTAGTGGCAAACGTATGCCCAGACGTGGGTCCAGTGCTCACTGTGCCACTGAAAACATGCTGCAGCCAAATGATGAGCCCCAATCAGTGCTTAATTTGAGCTGGTGGTTTCTGGTGCTCAGGACCAGTCCTTAATTGCCAACATGGCTCTTGGGACAATTTGCAACAAGGTGGCGCTGTCTGGCTAATTTAGAGATGATCACAACAACAGTTGTTTATTAATTGAATATACATTAACTATGGCTAATAACTACCATCTAAGCCATTCTTATAGCTTTAGGGGCCTGGAATAGTCTGAATTGTCACACTTGTAGGAGTGTGATGATTAGTTAGTTGTGTTGTTACGATCATTGGCAGCATGGCAGGGGCAATGTGTGATGCAAGCTGTAGTGGTCTCCTGACAAGAGCCCTGTCACTCATTTTTTACAAATTAAGCACTGGCCCCACTCAGGGCGAAATCGACCTTGAGTTGCTTGCATTCTGGTTCAGGGAGCACTTGGCCTGGCAGTTCACAAACCATCCATGCAGATCTCCTGCCCGTATCTCCATACAGCCTACGCTTGCTCAGGACCACAAAAGTGTCAGAATGCACAACCCTTTGTGTTGCCCAATGTAGGCTCTCATTAAGAGAGGCCTTTAAAGTGCCCTAGAGACAATAACTCAAGTTACAGGCGATGTTGAAATTATGATATCAACAGTCTTTCCGCAGATCAGTTTATTTTCACAAAGAGATTTCAGCTGCTTCAAGCAGCCAAAATCTTCATGTGAAAATCTGTTAGAAAATGAGGCAATACCAGGAGAAGCAGACCCCAGTGAATTATAATTTCTAAGAAGACTCTCAGGGGCTTATTTACAAGCCTTGTGCGCCGCCGGAACGTCACTGTTTGTGACATTATGGTGGTGCACAGGGCTTAGCCATATCTACAAGGCCATGTAAAGCCACCCTACGTGGCTTTTCATGGTCTTGTAGATATGGAGTGAGGCAACGCAGCGCAAGTTGCTGTGCTGCCTCACACTGCTTCGGGGAGGCGTGCCATGGGCGTTGCAGTGGGTGTTCCCACTCAGCGCCCATAGGTTTTGACAAATTCCCAGATTTACAACATGGCGTGAATCTGGGAATGCGTTGAAACCGTGCGCCTCCCCAGGGGTGGCATAACAAGGGGAAATTTTTTCATTTCTCCTTGTTTTTTCCTTTTTCCATGTGTGCTGCAGTCTGCCGCACACATAGAAAGAGGAACACACCTACAATGATTGTTTTGTGCAGGAAGGTGCCCCTTCCTGAACCAAAAACAATCATGCCAACAACACAGACACCCTTGCACCATGGTGTAGGGCAGTGCAACAAAATGACTTGTGGAGCTGCCCTAGGCGAATTCTTTGTAAATATGCTCCCCAGTGTCCAGCTTGTAATGGCCCAGATTGTCCCCACCCCGGGGAATGGTTACTCCGAGGTGAATAAAATCCAGGCCATTTTCCAGGCAGCTCATAAGAAAGACCTTTGGGCCTCACTCAAAAGAACTGACGCATTGCTGCGTTGCGTCATTGATGTGTCAAAATGACTTGCTAATCGCGAAGTCATTTTTAAATGCCATGGCAGCACCGTATTTACGGTATGGTGCACCATGTCATAAGGAAGAGGCTGCGTAAAAAAAAATTGACGCTGTAACGGGCTTGATGTCGCAGCAGAAACTGAATTGCTGGGAGCTAAACTGACATAAGGCTGGTTAGCAGCGCGTAGAGTGACACTAACCACCTAGCATCACTTTTCAGTGTGCGAAGCATCACATTTGTTTTTTAAATTAATCTTTGGAGAATATAAATTGGCACACTTCACAAAAGGCAGCCTTAGAGTGGGGAGAACAGAGCAGCAGCCAGGACAACAACTCCAATAACCTCAGCACCAGCCAGGATGTCCAGACAGAACCCCAAGGCCCTTCCCAGCAAAGGACCAGCATACATAAACAAACGCCTGACCCTCCACCAACCAACCAGACACCTTTGATCAGCTTCCCTCTCCCAGGCAGACACCTCACGGATCCTTAGAGCCAACAGCGGAGGGCGCTCCTTCTCGTACCTGGAAGCCAAAGCTTGGAACAACTCCCCCCTGCATCTCAGGACCGCACCGTCGCTCCAGCAATTCAGAAGAGGACTAAAGACCTTGATGTTTCAATGATCAAATCTACATGCAGCAGCAAACAGCTCCAGAACCTTGAGACCCTCACGGGTGATTTGTTGCGCTCTATACATATTTAATTGATTGAGGGGAAGAGCAAGAGGAAGTGCAACTTCAGTGAGGAGGAGAATTACGTCATCAGCTCTTCGTCACCTCAAAATTGCAATCAAGAAAGAAAGAGGCCATTTGGCGTTCCATAGTGGCCAAGATCAACAGTGTGGGACAACAAAGAGGACGGTCACCGACTGTAAAAAACTCTGGCATGAATATAAGCCCAGGACGAAGGAGAAACTGGCCAACAACCTGAAGGCAGCCATGCCAACCAGAGGAGGAAGCCCGGCTCCACAGGAGGAGCTGGATGCCTTGGAGGAGTGGGTGCCAGCTGTCCTCCCAGAGAAGTTGGTGGCAGGAGTTCAGAGACAGGACAGTGCAGCCTGTGAGGAACAACAAGACCTACAGGGTAAGTTGCAACAAGGGCCAATGTGGGCAAAAAGGTCATGTTGTGCAGTGCAGTTAGCTATGTCCCTGCGCTCCACTACACTGTGTGTAGGGTAAAGGGCAGGAATCTGGGTCATGTACCGTTAAACATCACATAAGTGTAAGTCACACTGACTAGTTACAGTGGCACAGCTCAGTCCAGATCCCTCACGTTTCTCCCTTCCAAGTGTGAAATGCAGCACCAGTCCAGGGTCACCTTTGTATACTGTCACTGGTAGTGGAAAGTAGAACATGACTCACCAGAACTACAAGTCCCAGAATACAAAGCAAACACATGGAATGGATGAACACATCATGCATGGACACATTAACCCTGCCCAACCTGACTGTTACAATGCAGTCCACCTTGCACCATGAAGCCACTGTGGCTTACTTGGACCCATGCACACAAATCTGCACTGTAAAGGATTGCAATGGAATGGGCTTGTCAGAAGAGAAACTGCACATCTGAGAAGGGGGTCAGGGGTGGGGCTAATGAAGGATCAACACATATGAACATGCCAAGAGTCACGTGAATAACAAACTGCATGAAACTACATAGCACGCAGCTGTCCTGACCTGCGGGGTGAGAGCACACAGGTGTCAGCTGCCATGGTAGGGACCTGCTGGACTCCTGTCATGAACTACATCAGACTGGGTGTGGGGTGAATGCAAGTGATGCACCCCAGAGGACCATGTGTGTTGAAAGAAAAGATGGCGTGTGGGCCCCTGCTAGTGCGGTGCATTGAAGGTGTGGCTGAGCACATTGGACTGGCACTGTGACTGGTTGAGGAGACATTGCATAGCAAGGAGGTGAGAAGGGAAATGTGTACTGCAAGGTAGCCTGACCAAGACACATGCACTGCTGTGCCTGACAGTGTCACACTTGTGTCACAGCTGGGAAGGGATGACACAGAAAAGATAATTGTGGAACCACATCCTACATGTGATGTGGTCCTGGGTGAAGATGAAGCACGTGGCAGGAGGGAGTCAGAAGGCAAATTGTCTCACCATGCCACATATGTCAAAGTGGGATGATGTGAAACAGGGATCTGTGAAGTTAAAGGATGAACTAGTTTGCCACCACAAAGGGACAGGGACGGTTGGTGGCTGAGGTGGATGGGCCCAGTTGTGTGGCAAACCTGGGTAATTGCATATCACCAATTCCAGCACTACCACCGTGTGGGCTACAACTTGTCCCATTGCCCTCAAAAACAGCCAGCCATTTCAGCCCATTGGATATGGTAACGCATATTGTTGGTGGTGTAGGCACATGAGAGTCAATGTATTATCTGGGTTACATCAGTGTGTGGCAGTAAGTGGAGTCCCTGGCCCAAAATCAGGATTTCCGGAGGAGGCATATACATGTACAAGTGAGCAGGGCTGGGTTAAAATGATGTGTCAAACTCGGCAAATTACCAACTCTGGCAATGATGAAATGAGGTGAGCGTCAGTTCTAGCAATCTACCTAGTTTGACTGGGCCCATCCCCTCAGAGTTGGTACGGGTCGAGTTTGCGCTATATAAATCCAAAAAAATGTGGACCAGAAAGTGAATTAGTAGGAAGTCTGAATGTCAACCAGATGTCTCATGTCACCATCTAACATAGCTCAACATCAACATATATCTATTTCAATGCAGAGGATGTACCTACTTCTCCTGACCAGCTGCCTGTCCTGGATGAGGATCCTACTGAGGATGACTCCATGGCTTGGGGCAGTCCATGGCTGACATAGCTGGTGTCATGAACCAGAGGCACGAACAACTGCCCTGCCGAAGTGGCACCAGCAAGGTTGCCAACCAGCTGGGGGTGATCTGCAACACCCTGGAGTCCGTGGAGTGGAAGCAGGGCTTCTACATAGCAGTAATGGGTGCCTTACACCGCAACGTTGCTGTGCTGGCAAACCAGCAGGCCCTTCGTAGTGCTGTGCTGCCTTACTTGTTGGCACAGAGAAAAGGGCAGGAATGTACCGTATCTATGAGATACTGTGCCTTCCTGTCCTCTTCAACTGTGCTGGCACACATTTTGCTGCCATGCGCAAAAACGGAGGCACCCTTGCACCATGGTGCAAGGGTGTCTGCTTTGTAGGAATGACCCCTTCCTGCACACAATCACACGGGGTGTTTTCCACTTTCTATGTGTGCTGAAGAATGCAGCACACATGGAACAAGGTAGAAACAAGGATTAACAAATCAATTACTGCATGTTATATCATTAATTAAATCTGAGCCAAGGTAAATATCCATGGGTGTTGGTGAGACTATCCACCGCAAGAACCCTAGAACGCCCCCTGCTGCAGAGTAAACAAACACAGCGAATTGCACTGCCTTGCCCCACTCCATAGCTATGAGGCCATGGAGAGCCACACAAAGTGGCTTAGCGTGCCCTCATACATATGTTTGAGAGGCTTGTGACACCCGAAAGGAAGTGAGTCACCGGCAGCACAATCCTTTCGTAAAGATGTCCATATCTGTATCCATTGCTGACCTGGGATGTGTTATGGATGCCAACACACTCGGGAATGACATACACTGGCTGGTTCGGCCAGTCTATAGTCTACAGTGTATGTGGCATCCTGGGGACAGATTGACTGCCTAGATATGTAAGGTATGTGGCTAGGCCTATATGACGCATGTTGAAATGTACTAGGGCTGGGCGGTGAACTCTGAAAAACTCGCGTAGTGGAACAGCGTTTTTCCTTGCTCGCCAACGTCAAGTTGACAAGCATGAGTGAGGAAAATCACCTCCCAGCAAGATTTCTCAACACAGTAGTCAGATTTCTCAACACGAGCGGTCGTGTATGGTCGCGACCACTCGCATTGAGAAACCTTCCGTTTGCGTTGAGAAAGCTGCCATTCGGGTAGAAAATCTACTCAACCAGCAAGAAAAGAAGCAGCGCCCTCTTTCACTGCTTATAGTGCCATTCTAAATGATTTTACAGTGTGGAACAAACACCCAGCACTGAAAATCAACGCGAACAGCATTACCAAATGCACTCCGATGCTTGCGGAACTACACGTAGCCCTGCAGAGTTGTTTGGTCACTTTTTGGCCCATTATGTACAAGACAACATTTACCATACAGAAGTACCCAAAAAACACCATCTCATGTTGTGGGACACACACATCTGCTGGCGGGGCTTGGTGTCTGCACAGTGCCACTGCACATTAGTGTTTGCCTTAATTATTGCCTTAATTATTAGCCTATATGTTGGTAATCACCAGGCCAGCTTGGGTAGCCAAACAACTCTGACTACTTCCAAGGAGGTATATGTTTGACATAAGCATGCATCACATTATCTTGCAAAAGTGAGCTTAGTATGTGGGTAGGCATCCACACATGATGCTCACCTGGTTATTTAATGACACATTATGCCACTATAATCTGGAATGCATCAGAAGTCATCCTGCATGTAGTCGTCACTTCAAATCTATTGTTTTATTTCCTATCTCTTCATGTCCTGTTTTTACCAACACACATAGATGGAACTGTACGAGTGACAGCACTGAGTGAGACACATCAAAACGGTCACAATCATCCATGCAGGTTATAGTTGCATCCTTGCCTAGTGGGGCAAGTGTGCCGGCATTGGGCCTAGGTAGCCAATCCGGCACCAGCACAGTTAAGGAATCCACATTTATATGTGCTTTGTGAGATGGCATATTGATTTTTCTCTGTGCTTGCAAAAATTGATATAGCATATGGTAACTATATGGGTTGGAAGGTGTGGCTATGCACATTCATATGTGGCTCTTGTCACAGTCATCGAACATAGGTTCACTATAATGGCCTCCATGAGTGTGAGGCAGTACAAATGGCTAGGGGCCAGATGTACGACCGTTTTTGCATGCGCAAACGGGTTCGCGAACCCGTTTGCGCATTCAAAAACCTATTGGGCCATGTACATAGCCTATTTAGCGAGTCGCAATTTTTTTGCGACTCACTAAATAGGTTTTGCGACTAGCTATTAGGAAGGGGCGTTCCCTTCCTAATAGCGAGCGCAAGCCCATGTATGAATGTTTTGCGACCGCAATTGCGAGTCACAAAAAACTCGCAATTTGTGAGGTGCTCTTTTGTGCGTCGTACATCTGGCCCTAGATGTACTACACACACTTAATCATTGCGCACTCTTCAAATTGCCAACCACTTTAGATTGTGGTAGGATGTCTGATGTTCTGTACACTGAGTATGCACATACTCACATCATGTGCACACTGTGCCACAATGCTCGCTTTGTTTGATGTATGTCTTCCCAAGAAACATGCGTATGTCACATGTAGATGTTATGCACACATACTGGGGTCCTGCGGTGTTTGCAACACCTACCTACATACCTTTGTGATGGCCAAAAACTATTAGGTGAGACGTGCGTCTTGATGTTTAAAGTGACAGTGAGATGAGATTGCTTGCACAAAGGCAGTAGGAAATAATTTGTTTACATTCTTCCAGTAAAAAAATTATGTTAGTGTCCATCAAGCTTTTTCATACATCTGTGAAAAGTTCTGGACAGTGTTATTTCTTCTGCGTGCCCCCACTACTGTGGGTTGATTTTGGCATTGGTCCGCATTCTCCTCCTCATTATCATCAGGGCCTTCCCGGCCCTCCTGGCCACGTCCCATTGGACATTGGTCCGCATCCTCCTCCTCATTATCATCAGGGCCTTCGTGGCCCTTCTGGCCTCGTCCCATTGGACGTTGGTCCACATCCTCCCCCTCATTATCATCAGGGCCTTTCCGCCCCTCTTGGCCCTCGTCCCAAGGGACGCTGGTCTGCATCCTCCTCCTCATTATCATCAGGGCCTTCCCGCCCCTCTCAGCCCTCGTACCATGGGACGCTGGTCCGCACCCTCCTCCTCATTATCATCAGGGCCTTCCCGGCCCTTCTGGCCTTGTCCCATTGGACGTTGGTCCGCATCCTCCTCCTCATTATCATCAGGGCCTTCCCGCCCCTCCTGGCCCTCGTCCCATTGGACGTTGGTCTGCATCCTCCTCCTCATTATCATCAGGGCCTTCTGGCCTTGTCCCATTGGACGTTGGTCCACATCCTTCTCCTCATTATCATCAGGGCCTTCTAGGCCCTCATGGCCCTCGTCCCATGGGACGCTCGTCCGCATCCTCTTCCTCATTATCATAAGGGCCTTTCCGGCCCTCCTGGCCTCGTCCCATTGGACGTTGGTCCGCATCCTCCTCCTCAGGTCCTCATTCAGGTGTAATTACCTGAATTCTTCAGGTAATTACACCACAAACATGTTTACCATTTAGTTCATGTAGACCTTCTATTCTGTTTATGTCTTACCTTGTCCTTTGTTGTCTCCTGTAGGAACTTTCCTAACTGCCTGCACTAACACCTGAGTGGGAGACGCCGTGGGACAATTGTTTTATCTTCCTCTCTTCCCCTGTTTACCATTGTCGCTTTGACATAGTTGGGTGCTATAGGTGGATAGTGGAAGTTGGGACCTCTTCATCTTGCATGTTGTTTCTGCGGAGACTTAGATAAGAGCCTGACAGAACGCGAAGCCCATGTTTCTTTCTCTGCCTGAACAACATGGAAGAAAGTCAGGTATCACTCACAGACTTAGCACACATGATTGGTAATCTCCAAAAAGAAACTCAAGCTTTGACTTTACGTGTAGATTCTTTACAATGGGGTGGGAGACCGGATACTATTGTGGGGAACATGGCGGAGGGGGCAGCAAGTCAGTTCTCGCCCCAAGCCCCTCCCAGTTCAAGTGCCCCAATAATTCATGTGACCACTCCTCCAGCTATTCCATTAGCCCTCCTGAGAGATTAATGGGAGACCCCAAATTCGCCACCTTTATCCTCCGTCAATGCCAACTCCATTTTATGTGTAAGGCTTCTAGTTTTCCAACTGAACAAGCCAAAGTGGCATTTGTTCTCTCCTATTTAGGGGGGACAGCAGCAAGCTGGTCCATTCCTCTAATAAAACGAAATTATCCATTGCTGTATAATTATTCCGCCTTTAAAGAGGAACTAAAAAAACTTTTTGATAGACACTCTTTTATGCAGTCAGTAGATACAGAGTTATTAAACCTAAAACAGGGATCAAAGGACCTCATGACTTATATGACTACCTTTAACATATTAGTAGCGGAAGCAGGCTGGCCTGAGGCAAAATGCAGTGCACTGTTCTATAAAGGCCTCAAAGATGAACTAAAAGACCTGTTGGCTCAGTAGTTGATCCTCCCGAATCTTGCAAAGCCCTCATAGACTTGGTGGTAAAACTAGATGAGAGAGTAAACGAGAGAAGGAGAGAGAAAGGGCGCTCAGAAGCACGTACTATGGTTTATACAGAAAGGAAATCAGAACCAGAAAGGGTTATAGATAAATCGGAACCTACGCAGATCTGAAGTATTCGGGGACCCCTTACTGAGGAAGAGAGACAGAGAAGGCGTGATAAGAAATTGTGCATGTTCTGCGGCAAACAGGGGCATTTCCTAAGGGAGTGTTCGGTAAAACCAAAGAAAAGAAGTGGCCCAGAAAACTAAGAAGCCTGAAGTCTGGAGAGACAAGGATTTCGGGCAGGTCAGGGTTAATTGTCTCACAACACGCTCCACAAAGAGACACTGTATTGCCAACACATCATTTTTATCTTTCAGCACAGTTAAACTGGGGACAACAGTCTACTGAGGTGCAAGTAATGTTGGATTCAGGTGCCACAGGGAATTTTTTGGACTTTTGTTGGGCAAAAAGCAAACACATTCCCTCTGTTGATAAGGTGTAACAGCTGCCGTCTTCCTCGGGATCTGCACGACGAGATTGTGGCCCACCTCCAGGCAGCTCCAACTCAGTATGCTGTTATAGCACTGAGGCTTAGAGAGGCCTGGCGGAGTGAAGGGTGTGGGAAGGGAACTGCGGGAAAAGAGATCTGAAAAGGAAAAATCAGTTAACACACATAAATCATCAATAAGCTTAATAGCCTTCAAGATTCGTTTCTGTCTCTTATCTTAAATATCTCTTGGATATATTCTATGATCTGCTATGATCCTTCTCATACAGAAACAGATATGATTTCTGCAATAACATCTTGCAGAACTATAAGAGACCCAAATGTTCTGCAATGACTACTTGCAGCATGGCGATACACGAGCACTACACATAGCAGGTGTATTCCAGCACCCTGTTCAATGCTCACAGGGACTGACTTATGTAACAAGACGTGAATCTCGAGCCCGAGACACACACATACATCAAAACACTCTCCGAGAATATTGCCCTGTAGAGATTCAAGAGAGGGCGTGACCGTAATGCAGAAATAAATGCGTTTCCCATCAGGGGGGTCTACCACTCAGAGCACGGCCTGCTCTGACTATGGCTACCGGAGCTTAGCCGAAAATGGAACTGCAGCAAGCCGAGGAACCTCTCAGCTCTCGATGGAGCACACGAACCAGCGCGGGACCAAGGGCTGAACAATGACTGGAGCGCTGTTGAGCAACAGCAGGACTTCACATCGGAGACGGAATCCAAGATGCGCTCTAGAAATCCCCCAGGGCCTGCCGCCATCACTGGAACCTGAAGGAGGAAGAAACCCAGAGCTCCTACTCTGCCCAAGATCGAAGAATAGTGAGCAGCACCCCAAGGGCGGGGCTGCTTATATAGATCTGGACCACGCCCTAGATGACTGTCTTCAGCAGCAGGGAAAACCCCAGCGGGGAAAACCCAGCAGCTGCAGAAGGAAAAACAAAACTGAAAGCAACAGTGGGGAAAACCCCAGTGGGGAAAACCCCAGCGGGAAAAACCCAGCAGCTGCAGAAGGAAAACAAAGTGAAGCAACACCCTAAACAAGCATTGTAACCTGTAACAGAAAGGTTACATTAAAGCAGGACATTGTAATCACCAACGTATGGAGTGGGACAGATGCCTTTTCCCACAGCATACCACTCCCTTACGGGGCAGGGGGGCCCACAAAACCGTGCACGCTGTGATCGGGGCGGGCCCTAGAACGCGCGCCGCTGCTGCACTGACAAGGTTTCTTGGGAGGAGGTCAAAACCATAGATGGCAGCAACATTAAATCTGGCCCCATAACACATGCCACAGTGGAAATCACTCTTATCATTGAAGGAATCCACAAAGAAACTAAATCTTTTGACCTCATCCAATCTCCTTAGTTTCCAGCCATTCTAGGTTGTCCATGGTTAAGCCAACACAACCTGCTAATTGACTGGAAAGAACCTTCGGTATCTTTTGATTCTGAGTACTGTAACAATTACTGTAAAGAAAGAAGAAACCACACAGGAGGATTGGCGGTGATCACAGACTCCAGTACTCCCAAATTACCTTTTTGTTATCAAGATTTGAAAGTTGTTTTTGATAAGGAAAAAGCTACCCTACACCCACCACATAGATCTTAGATCCTATGATTGTAGTATTAATTTGGTTGCTGGAGCCCGTATACCGTGTAGCAGGGTCTATGCATTAACCAAAAAAGAGAATGCATATCTACGTGAATATCTGGATGAAATGCTGTGTATTTGTTTTATTCAGCCCTCTCGATCCACCGCCTCTTCGCACCTCTTTTGTATCCCAAAACGAGAAGGTGGCCCAAGATGTTGAATTGATTATAGGGCCCTCCTTGAAGTTACGATCAAGAACCGGTACCCTTTACCAGTTGCGGCCGGGGTGGAAGGGCCGCGCGGGGGGGAGGTTAATTTAAAAATAAAATTACCTTCCCGTGTCCCGGTCCATCTGAGCTCCTGGCTGTGTCCCGCAGAACAGGAAGCAGGCAGCCTTCCTCCCCTCCCCTAAGCTAATCACAATGCTGCAATGGCAGCATTGTGATTGTTTGGGACAACGGCTGCACAGGCATCTATGGGGAGGCCATTTTCTCCATGTAGGCTGCATACAGCCTACATGGAGAAAAGGGAGAGTGCGCATGACTGATTTGGTTGTCCTCAGAAGGCCGACCAAACAGTGAGGGCCTGCAGCATTGGCAGACCCGCCCACCCGCACGCCCCAACCAAACCCTTCTGCTTTCTCGCAGTGCAAGAAGCAGAAACATAAAATGGTATTTATAATAAAAGCAGTGGGGCGACGCTCCTCCGCCTATATGGAGGAGCCGGCCCTGCCCCTTACCATTGATTCTATCCCTTCTTGATCAAGTAAAAAATGCTAAAATCTTCACTAAGTTAGACCTACGTGGAAACTACCATCTGGTGAGAGTAAAGGAGGGAGGTGAGTGGAAGACGGCATTTTGTACTAAATATGGCCTCTATGAGTATCTGGTAATGCCTTTTGGCCTATGCAATGCCCCATCTGCTTTTCAGTTTTTTATAAACGAAGCCCTAAAAGACATCTTGGAGTCATATGTGATTGGGTACATTGATGATATCCTGATCTACTCTTCTTCAGTCAAAGAGCACGAAAAACATGTGAGAAGTGTTCTTGAGAGACTCCATGATAGCCATCTGTATTGTAAACTTGACAAGTGTCAGTTTCATACTGATCAAGTGTGTTTTTTGGGATTCATTTTATCCCCTCAGGGGCTCAGTATGGACCCCCAGAAAGTGGCAGCCATAACTCACTGGCCGTCCCCGAAAAACGTAACGGAAGTACAGAGTTTTCTTGGATTCACCAACTTTTATAGGCGTTTTATTGAGGGCTTTTCAGACCTAGCCTCTCCCATAACTAAACTGCTAAAAAAAGGGGTTACATTTGAATGGACCACAGAAGCTGAGGAGGCCTTCCGCATAATGAAAGAGGCTTTCACTCAGGCTCCCATATTAAGACATCCGATCCCTTCTCAGGCCTTTATTGTAGAAGTAGATGCCTCTAAATGGCGGTAGGCAGCATTCTCTCTCGAACAGATACAGGCACTGGATGTCTCCATCCAGTTGCTTACTATTCACACAAGTTGACGCCTGCCGAACAGAATTATGCTATTGGACATAAAGCGCTATTGGCCATCAAGAAGGCTTTTGAATAATGGCGTCAGTATCTATTAGGGGCGCTTCACAGGGTTACAATACTCAGTGACCATAGGAATCTGCAGTTTTTGAAATCCGCTAGAGCTCTATCAATGAGGCAGTTGTGTTGGACACAGTACTTCAGTGAATTTGATTTTACCATACACTTCCAGGCTGGAAAGAAGTATGGGCAAGCCGATGCTTTATCCCGTTTGGGCTACGAACCTGAAGAACCCTTATGTGACCCTCCCCCTATTATAGCTAGGGAGCGTATTATTATGTGCTATTTGTTCTGAAGAGGAATTCATGAAGGCAGTTCTTGAGGCACAAAGTTCTGCAGAGGTTGAGGGTTTAATACAAGCACATAAGGCAACCAGGATCCAAGATCTGCTTTACGTCCAGGAAGGTCGAGTCTTACCTACACGACCCTTACAACAACAGGCCTTAGAGTGGTGTCATTCCCATCCACTCTCTGGACATCCTGGGTATAAAACCACATTAGAACTATTATGACTACATTTCTGGTGGCCTAATATGGCAACTGACAACAAGAAATATGTTCAAACATGTTGTGTATGTGCTCAAGAGAAAGCATCTCATCAAGCCCCTGTAAGTCTACTACATCCTTTGCCTGTACCTCCTAGTCCATGGCATACCATTTCTCTGGATTTCATTGTAGAATTACCGAAAACCACTCAAGGAAATACAACTCTTCTGGTAGTTGTAGACTTATTAACCAAGATGGCCCATTTTGTTCCTCTGAAAACGATCCCTACATCCCAAAAGCTGGGTTCTTTGTTTGTGCAGCACATAGTCCGGTTACACAGCCTTCCTTCTGTTATGGTGTCAGACCGGGAACCACAATTTATCTCTAAGTTTTGGAAAAGCTTGAGTATCTTTTTACATATAAATGCTAGATATTGTTCAGGTCATCACCCTCAAACCGATGGTCAGACTGAAAGAGTAAACCAGTTTTTGGAGCTTTACGTAAGATGTCAGCTTTTGCATTCCATAACAGAGTGGGATACACTCTTATGGATAGCAGAATTTTCTTACAACAACCACTGTTCCTCCACCAACTACTCTCCTTTCTTCTGCAATTATGGGTTCCATCCCCTGTTTCTTCTTTCACCTCCTCCTCTCTCTAACCCTGTTCCTGCTGCAAATGAATTTGTGACAACCTTTCATGAGACACAGAGCATAGATGCAAAGAATCTAGAGAGGGCTAAATTAGCATACAAGGAAAAGGCAGATATCCATTGACGTTTGGATCCTACGTACACCATAGGAAATAAAGTGTGGCTATCTACCAGAGACATTGCAGTAAAAGGATCCTGTAGATTTAAAGCCCGATTTTTTCTTCCTTACAAAATAAGTAAGGTTATTAATCCTGTTGCAATGAAGTTTGATCTCCCAGCTACGCTAAAGATACACCCTGTTTTTCATGTATCAGTGTAAAAATCCAGTAATGGCGGGTACGAAACTGCCTGCTTGCCGGGGTCCGGTGGTAATCAATGACAAACCTGAATATGAGGTGGAAGCTATCATTGATTCTCGAAGAGTGAGACGAAAGTTACAGTACCTCATACACTGGATGGGGTATGGTGTGGAGGAGTGCACGTGGGAACCAGCGAGTCATGTACATGCCCTCAATTGTTGCGACTCTTTCATAGGCAGTAACCTGAGAAACCCAAGCCTGTGGGGGGTGCTATAGGGGGGTTTACTGTCATGCTTGCCGTGGTTCACAGAGAACCACGGCCGAGAAGAATTTAAGCCCCTCCTATCCACATTAGAATGCTACGCGTTCTAGTGTTTTTGCTCCTCCTATTACTTCCGGGTGACTCACCTTGCTTTCGGTACTGGTTGCTGGCACGGCGTCTTCGGCATCCTTGTGGCTGCTTGTCCTCCCGGCGGGTCTCGGTGGCTCCTTCTCTGTTCCTGTGCATCGGTGCTCTTCTCTCGAGGCTTCCGGCTTTTCATTCGGTCCTCGTCAGCCTTGTGGCGGTGTTCCTTCCTCGTTCCTGACCCCTGCTTCCTTGGTTGGCGGTGTCGGCGCGCCTTTTCGGCTCCTGAGGCTCGGGCACCTGCAAAAGAAAACAGAGAAGCTCACTACTGCGGTAAAAGCACATCTACGCTGTCTAACATAGTTAATTATATATATATTACTCACCTGTGTGATTTTCCTTCATCATTTGGGGATCTGCCTGGCCCTGAACCTTGTTATAACGGTCCCCTGGGGAAACACAACATGAATGTTATTACTTCCTGAATTTAAGGAAGCACAAGACAAGGTCATATCCTTAAATAGCAAGTTAGCTTAAGTTATTATTTTATCCTTTCTTTCTCCATCTGTTAAGGCCACTCCTCACATATCATAGGTGGGTGTTACTCGCTCTTCCTTTTTTCTAATATATTTGAGGCTGCAATTGGTCACTGTCTCGCTAATATCTGCTATTCCCTTCTTGCCTTATAGATGATCATAACCATATAATACCTAGGCAAATTGGTCACTAAATGGGAGAGGGGAATTCTTCAGGTAATTACACCGCAAACATTTTTACCATTTCGTTCATGTAGACCTTCTATTCTGTTTATGTCTTACCTTGTCCTTTGTTGTCTCCTGTAGGAACTTTCCTAGCTGCCTGCACTAATACCTGAGTGGAAGACGCCGTGGGACAATTGTTTGATCTTCCTCTCTTCCCCTCTTCCCCTGTTTACCATTATCGCTTTGACATAGTTAGGCACTATAGGTGGATAGGGGAAGTTAGGACCTCTTCATCTTGAATGTTGTTTCTGCGGAGACTTAGGTAAGAGCCTGACATCATCTTATTGGACGTTGGTCCGCATCCTCCTCCTCATTATCATCAATGCCCTACCGGCCCTCCTGGCCCTCGTCCCATGGGACGCTGGTCCGCATCCTCCTCCTCATTATCATCAGGGCCTTCCCGGCCCTCCCGGCCTTGTCCCATTTGATGTTGGTCCGCATCATCCTCCTCATTATCATCAGGGCCTTCCCGGCCCTTCTGGCCTCGTCCCATTGGACGCTTGTCTGCATCCTCCTCCTCATTATCATCAGGGCCTTCCTGGCCCTCCTGTCCTCGTCCCATTGGACGTTTGTCTGCATCCTCTTCCTCATTATCATCAGGGCCTTCTCGGCCCTCCTGGCCCTCGTCCCATGGGACGCTGGTCCGCATCCTCCTCCTCATTATCATCAGGGCATTCCCGGCCCTCCTGGCCCTCATCCATGAGACTTTGGTCTGCATCCTTCTCCTCATTATCATCAGGGCCTTCCCGGCCCTTCTGGCCTCGTCCGATTAGGCGTTGATCTGCATCCTCCTCCTCATTATCATCAGGGCCTTCCCGGCCCATCAGGCCTCGTTCCATTGGACGTTGGTCCACATCCTCCTCCTCATTATCATCAGGGTCTTCCCGGCCTTTCTGGCCTTGTCCCATTGGACGCTGGTGCACATCTTCCTCCTCATTATCATCAGGGCCTTCCCGGCCCTCCCTGCCCTCATCCCATGGGACGCTGGTCTGCATCCTCCTCCTCATTATCATAAGGGCCTTCCCGGCCCTCCAGGCCTCGTCCCATTGGATGTTGGTCCGCATCCTCCTCCTCATTATCATCAGGGCCTTCCATGCCCTTCTGGCCTTGTCCCATGGGACGCTGGTCCGCATCCTCCTCCTCATTATCATCAGGGCCTTCCAGACCCTCCTGACTCTCGTCCCATTGGACGTTGGTCCGCATCATTCTCCTCATTATCAACAGGGCCTTCCTGGCCCTTCTGGCCTCGTCCCATTGGACGTTGGTCCGCATCCTCTTCCTCATTATCATCAGGGCCTTCCCGGCCCTCCTGGCCTCGTCCCATTGCACGTTGGTCCGCATCCTCCTCCTCATTTTTATCAGGCCTTCCCGGCCCTCCTGACCCTCGTCTCATGGGACGCTGGTCCGCATCTTCGTCCTCATTATTATCAGGGCCTTCCCTCCACTCTTGGCCCTCTTACCATTGGACGCTGGTCCGCATCCTCCTCCTCATTATCATCAGGGCCTTCCCGGCCCTCCTGGCCTCGTCCCATTGGACGTTGGTCCGCATCCTCTTCCTCATTATCATCAGGGCCTTCCTGGCCCTCCTGGCCATCATCCCATGAGACGCTTGTCGCATCCTCCTCCTCATTATCATCAGGGCCTTTCCAGCCCTCCTGGCACTCGTCCCATGGGACGCTGGTCCACATCCTCCTCCTCATTATCACCAGGGCCTTTTGGCCCTCCTGGCCCTCGTCCAATCGGACGTTGGTCCGCATCCTCCTCCTCATTATCAACAGGGCATTCCTGGCCCTCCTGGCCTCATCCCATTGGACGTTGGTCCGTATCCTCCTCCTCATTATCATCAGGGCCTTCCCGGCCCTCCTGGCCTCGTTCCATTGTACATTGGTCCGCATCCTCCTCCTCATTATTATCAGGGCCTTCCCAGTCCTCCTGGCCTCGTCTCATTGGACGTTGGTCCGCATCCTCCCCCTCTTTATCATCAGGGCCTTCCTGGCCCTCCTGGCCCTTATCCCATGGGACTTTGGTCCCCATCCTCCTCATTATCATCAGGGCCTTCCTGGCCGTCCTGGCCCTCGTCCCATGGGACATTTGTCCACACACATAGGTTACAGCACACAAGGATAATTTTCCAAACCATTGGTGGGGAGTATAGCATTCGGTACTTGGATATGTCCAAACAGGAAAAGCGAGACTTCAGTACCCCGTAAGTCCACGCCACGATACCCCTGGTATTGCTCAGTGAATTGTTATAGGGGCACCGTGCCTCTGAGGATGTGCAAATGGGTAATGACTCATGACTGCAGACCATATCCGTGATCAGCTGAAAAGACAAAGGGAGAAAATGTAAGTCAATGCTCATGGTGATTGATCAAGCCACTTTCAAGTACATGTCTGTTATGTGTACTGAATGAGTCTTACACACTTTTATACCACTATTGTACGCAATTGGTTTCATGAAGATTGACACAATTAATTCCACATGTCCATTCCTGTTCTCCATTTCAGATTGAAACATGTGCATGGCCTGATACTTTTGACGGTACCACAATAGGACGAACACATTTGGGCAGTGCCTTAGTGTGATAGGTGTTTTTTAGGCCCATTGCCACAGTAGGTGAGAGTATATTGATCACAAATTGGGGTTTGCTGTGATCCATGAGTTGGCTGTACCCGTACTAACCTGTTTCAAACGTACACATACATGTGTCCCTGTGGAACCACTAAAGTTGCTGCTGCACTACCTAGTGTTGATGGAGCCTTCAAATTGTTAACTTCCTTTTGGAAGTGTAATGCGGTGCGTACATGTGATGCATGTTACATTTGGACACACAGACAACAGCCATGGCATTTCTTCCTTGTGCATAGTGTTGCAATACGACATTTGTCCCAGTGTTGCATTGCTCAGGATCTTCCCACTACTGATAGATACACGCAGTGGCTTAGCATGTCTTGACACGTGTGACTTGCACGTTTGCATTGCACATGTACCCGGATGAATGGTGCAAGTATGAGAACCTACATATGCCCTGTCTCAGGTAGCACACACAGATCTGTCCATTGGGTCATTGCTTATTTACAGGTATTACGTCTGACATGTACTTCACATGTACTTACCAAACAATAGACCATTCCCATATGTGCCATTCTCGAAGCGCTCATTGATGATGGAGTGTCTGAAGATGTATGCGTCATGCACACTCCCGGGATATTTGGACAACACGTTGGTGAACATGCCCCGATGGTCCACGATGGACTGGACATTCGAGTATATGTATTTATGGTTCCTGTACAGATGGGATGTAGCTGCAGGGGGGCCAGTTGCACATGTATTCAGTCCATGGCACCCAGCTCATGGGGGAAACCAGCGATGGCATCAAAGCCTTGCTTGATCGCCAGCTGCAGGTGTTGAGGAAGAGAAAGTACTGGGGTGTTAGGTGGATGATGGCATCCAGGACAGAGGGTAAAAAAGCCTGGGAGATTCCAGCCACTTTTCCTGTCGGTGGACCAGGCAGTTGGTGGCTGGAGCCTTGGCACTATCTGGTGTGGCAGATAAACGATGGACTCCCTCCTGAGGAGTTTGTAGGTGATGACTTCATCCTCCCTGAGATGAATGATGGTAGTCCACTGCCAGTAGATGCACTCTTTTCTCCTGCGCTGCCTTTGTGGTGGTGAGGGGGGGGGGGGGGTGCTGGTGGTAGTCGTCTCTTTCTGGTTTTTTTTTATATACCAAAGCCAATGCATCATTTCCTACGCGTGGGTTTAAGAGGAGAAGGAATTTTGACACTATTAGGCATCTGCGTGACACTTGCCGGCGATGTGCCACCTTTAAAAAAACTCGTAAATATCAGTGCATCAGTTTTACAGTATCAATTACGATGGAACACCTACCGTGCATATATTAATACTTACATGACACAGCAGGTTCCAACGCAGGTACATTTTAATGCAGGACTCCAAAGAGTGACGCATCAGCCAAGATATGTCACCTTGTAAATATGCAGTACTGACAGCGCCACCAATACGTCACAAATTATGGTGCATTGCCGGCACAAGCTCCTTGTAAATAAGCTCCTTAGTGTACTATGACCATAATAAGTACCAAAGAGAAACCTGCAGAGGGGATCAAAGTTGGCAGCTTACAGAAGACCATTGAATGCGCCTCTCAATCACACTCGTTCATCCATCAAAGTGCTAAGAACTCGTCTCGTAACACGATAATCGCACCTTAATGGTCCTCGCTCATGGCATAAAACCTCTTCCCACAAAGGATCAAAACAAAGACATCACCTTTCCATCCACACAGCTTACATGGTGTACCCTGCTACCCATGTAGGCAAGTGCTTCAGGGCCCCACATGGAAGTAGTAAGCACTATATAACCGTTAAAATACAATTAGTGGGACAAGCTACTATCCTGATTCTGTTGGACCTGTCCGCCGCATTTGATACGGTTAACCATGCGGTACTCCTGGCCAGGCTCGCCAGAGTAGGTGTGAGTGGACTGGCACTGAAGTGGTTCCAATCCTATCTCTCAGATGGAGAACAGGCGGTTGCTCTCCCCCGTATCAATCTATGTTTAGGAAAGTCCAGCACGGGGTACCACAGGGGTCTGCAATCAGCCCCATCCTATTTATATCTACATGAAGCCTCTTGTGGCTGTCATCAAGTCACATAATATTAGTCTAGTGAACTATGCTGATGACACCCAGTTGATTCTATCTCTGGAAGGCCATCAGGCACTTTCACTGGATACATTTCATAATTGTATGCAAGATACTGCCCTTTGGCTTCAAAACAACTATCTGCAATTCAATGGGGAAAAAACTGAGATCCTGTGCTGCTCAGTGGGGAAGGTTCCCTATCCATTACCCACCGGGTTTTGGCCACTACGGGTGACAGCCTCTTTGACCCCGGCAAAGGTAGTTCGTAACCTGGGAATCAGTTTTGACTGTAAACTGAGCCTGGAGTCCCAAGTGAACCAGACAGTCGGGAGCTGCTTTGCTCTGATGAGGGTGCTACGAAGAATCCTCCTACTGCTGCCTAAGCAGGCTAGGCCGCTGGTAGTAAGGAGTATTATTCTTAGCTGACTGGATTACTGTAATGCTGTACTGCTGGAGTCTCCTAAATATTTGATGGGGAAACTCCAGAGAATTCAGTCAATGGCAGCCAAGCTGGCACTTATGAGATCTCGCCAGTCCTCATCATCTCAGGCCTTGGCTGAGCTCCATTGGCTTCCAGTTGTACAGAGGGTACAATTCAAATCAATGTGTATAGTTTTCAAAGCTCTACATGGCATTGGGTCCAAGCCTCTACAGAGCAGATTTGAATGGTATGTTCCCTCACGCAATCTTCGCTCTTCTTCAGCTAAATTGGCGAGAGTATCCAAGTTTAGAAGAGTTAGATCTGGTGGAAGAGCCTTCAGCATCGCAGCAGCTTCGGCGTGGAACAAACTCCCAGCCGAACTCAGACAGATAGATGACCTGCTGCCATTCAGAAAGAAGCTGAAGACTTGGCTCTTTCCCAGGGTGTAGTTCAGTGTTTCTTATCCTTGCAACCGTCATCACACTCTAGGATAACTGATCCCACGTGCTCAAGCGCCAGGATACCCGTAGGGTCACAGTACGCTCTATAAATTCTAAATACAATACAATACAATACAAGAATAAAGGTGAGGGTAATTATGCTGAACCCAATAGATCCCCAAATCTCGGATCATGGACTAACACTGACCAAAGGGCTTAATGTTGTTTAAATCCAGTGCTTTGCTGTGATAGCGCTATAAATACACTTAGGGTAATAGCTCAGGATCTGCCTCCTCCTACACTAAGCCTTGACTACTCAGTTCCATTACCAATGGAGACCTCACCACAGAAGCTGCCAATAAAACACTGACTACCCCAGGGCCCAGAGAATAGCCCCCAGAAGCCTCAGGTGCGGTGTAAGTGAGGGTCATATGTGCCTCTGGTAAACGTAATGTCAGTCTCACTGAATCCTCACGTCAGCCTCACTGGAGCCTCATGTGAACCTCATGTGAGCCTCATGTGAACCTCATGTCAGCCTCACTGGAGCTTCATGTCAGCCTCACTGGAGACTCATGTGAACCTCATACTAGTCTCATACCAGCCTCATGCGAGCCTATATTAGTCTCATATCAACCTCACTGGTGCGTCATGTGAATCTCATATTAGTCTCATATCAGTCTCACTGAAGCGTTCATGTGAACCTCCTATCAACATCATGTCAGCCTCATGTGTGCCTTGTTTGAGGCTCCTGTCAGCTTCAAGTCAGCCTTGTATTGACTTGGTGCTTTTGTGAGCCGTGGCTCCTCCTTCACTGCAACCACAGTCAGAGATCCCTCTGGGTGAGATGTGGTGACGCTTATGGAAGATTCCTGTGGGCTTCTCACCAGGAGATCTTCGGTATTGATTCCTTATCTGCTGATCAGTCACATTTGCAGAAACAACATGCTGGCTTTTGCATTTCTTTAGAAGACCACATTTTTCATTGCATAAAGTGCAAAACCACTGAGCTAATTTCCACCACATATGCATGTATGTATGTAAGTATGTATGCATGTATGTATGTATGCATGTATGTATGTATGCATGTATGTATGCTTCTCTTTATATACCAAAGCCAATGCGCCATTTCCTACACGTGGGTTTCTGAGGCACAGGAATTTTGATGCTATTGGGCCCTGTGCGACACTTGCCGGCGATGCGTCACTTTAAAAAAAAAAATCTAAATATCAATGTGGGGGTTTTATGGTGGAAATTACGATGGAACGCCTACCTTGCATATATTAATACTTATGTGATGCAGCAGGTTCCGATGCAGGTACATTTTGAAGCAGGACGCCAAAAAGTGACGCATCAGCCAAGATACGTCACCTTGTAAATATGGAGTAATGACAGCGCCACCAATGCATCAAAAATTATAGCGCATTGGTGGGGCAAGCTCCTTGTAAATACGCCTGTTAGTGTACTGTGACCATAATGAATACCGTACAGAGACCTGCAGAGCTGATCAAAGCTGCCAGTTTACAGATAACCATTGAATGCGCCTCTCGATCTCACTAGGTCATCCATCAAACTGCTAAGCGCTCATAACACAATAACCGCACCTCAATGGTCCTCGCTCACGGCATAAAACCACTTCCCACATAGGATCAAAACAAAGACAACACCTTTCCAACCACACAGCTTACATGGTGTACCCTGCTACCCATGTAGGCAAGCGTTTCAATGCCCCACATGGTATTAGTAAGCACTTTATAAATGTTAAAACACAATATAATCTGATTCAAGAATAAAGGCGAGGAAAAGTATGCAGAACCCAATAGATCCCCATGTCTGGGACCGGAGGGCTAACAATGACCAAATGGATCAATGTTAGTTAAATCCAGTGCTTTGCTGTGATAGCGCTTGTTAGACCTGGCACCATTGGCGTGGGTCTCCCTTCCATTTTTCGCTGTTGTCTCCTCTGTTTTACTGGTGTTAGATGCTCTGGGCGCTGTGCCACTGCCATTCAGTGTCACAGCGCAAATGCTCCCTGTGTAAATATGTCTATGTGAATTGGTATACCCCTGATTGGCTTATTTGGTTTACCTGTTAGTCCCTAGTAGTGTGGCCTATGTGTGCCCAGGGCTGGTAAACCAAATGCTGCTGGTGGGCCCGCAGCACTGATGTGTGCCACCCACAGAAGCAGCTTGTAAAGTGTGTCTCAGACCTGCCACTGCAGTGTCTGTGTGCAGTCCAGAACTGCCATCTTGGCTATGAAGTGCACTCACTTCCCAGCCCCTGAACCTTCCCTTGGCATCCTGTAAGTCACCCCTATGGTAGGGTGCCTTGTATGTGTAAGGCAGGACATGCCTTGGTGTGTGTAGCATGTCCTGGTAGTGAATTATGCCCCATTTCGTTTTTCACTACTGTAAGGCTACCTGTTCCTCATAGGCTAGAATGGGCAGTTTGACTATTACATTCTATAGTCCTAACTGACCCCAGGAACATGGTAGAAAAACGAATTTAGTATGCCTGAGCTCAGAATATTAAAATACATCTTTTAGTGAAGTTTATTTTTATATTCTGTGTTTGAAAATACCACTTTTAGAAAGTAGGTATCTTCTTGCCTAAGCCTTCCAGTGTGCTCTGCCGTTATGTGTATTGGCTGTCTGGGTTTAGAGGGACAGGACAGGCTGAGTCAGACCTGGGTGGAATAGAGAGATCTGCATTTAGAGTGTGGGGAGGGGTGGCTCTTTGATCTGAACAGGGCTGTGCCTGGCAAGGTGAATGCTGGCTCCACCTCCCACTGTGTGTCTGCTAGCAGACCCCTCTTTCTGAAAGGAAGGACGCAGCCTGGTAAACAAAGTGCTCCAGGCCTGAGCAGAACTGGTTCTGGCTAGGTTCAGGGACTGGTAGCTTCAAGGATCAAAGGTTTTTGGGGTATAAATATCTGTGCTCAAACCCCTACTTTTGTATTGCTTTTGGATCTGGAGAGGAAACTCTGTCCGTGCCACTGGAGGAATCTGCAGGAAGTGACTGTCCCTGTGCTGTGTGTTGTTTCTTGCACTGGCCTGCAGCAGTGACCACTGGACCTTGAAGAAGAGGAAAAGGAACTCTTGAGAGAACTTTTATTTTTGTACAGCAATCACCCAAGGGCTAGGAAAAGAGCTAGCCTCCTGCTGGAGTCTCAGGCACATCAGACTCCACCACCAACCTCCTGCTTCCTCCCTGCGAGGACTGCTATCTGCTGAGGAGGCTCCTGTGAGTTCCAGGGCCTCTAGTCTGCATCAGAGAAAAGAGGGTAAGAAATCGACGCTAACGCATCTTTGCGGGCCGCTGCAGTCGAGAGCGCTGGGAAAATCATCGCGCTACTGCCGCCGAGGGCCCGCAACCCGAAACCATCGCTGACGCCCCTTTGCGAGCCGCTGCAGCCGAGACGCGCTGGAAAGATCATCGCGCTGCTGTCGCCGCGCACTCGCAACCCTGAAGGAAATCATCGCTTCGAGACATCGCAGTGCGGACGCCATGCGTTCGCCACTTTGATCGCATCGCACCGAATTTCGTCGCTCCCTCGCGGAGCGTCTTGTCTTCGCATCGCAACACGATCGCACAGCGCAACAGGATGACCGCATCGACTTCTCCCACGCGGCAAGAAAGTCATCGCATCGGCGGTCCAGCGTGCAGAAGTTTGTCACATCGTCTCCGCACGCATCCCGCAGATCGGCGCATCATCCTCCCTTGCGGCAAGGATTTCAACGCATCGCCGGCCTCGCGTGCCGAGAATCATCGCTACAGCTTATTTGCGACACTTTGTTGATTTTGCTACTAAACCCAGGTACTTTGTGAAAGAAAGGGTCGCAGAGACCACTGCTTTGAACTTGAACCTTATTTTTGCAACCTTTGAACTATTTTTGCCAGCCCTTCAACAGCTATCCTATTTTTGACAGTATTGTGGCTTTTACAGTTATTGGTCTTGTGATAAATCTGCCTTTATATAAAGATACTTATTTTTTATAATAACTACTTGTGTGGTGTCCCTTTGTAGTGTTCCTCACTGTGTTACTGTGTATGATCATAAATGCTTCACACCCTGCCTCTGAGATAAGCCTACCTGCTCGTGCTACGTTACCACAGGGTTGAGCAGGGGTATTAAAGAGGGTAGCCCTCTCACTCTGACTTAGGAAGAAGGGTCCCTACTTGGACAGTGGCCAGCCATTGCCAACTAGAGACCCCCATTTCTAACATTGGTGGTCAGCGGTGAGGATCTGGACTTGCATTTATGATCGCATACAGTAATTATAGTGTACACTACTAGTGAGTGCAGACCATAACGTACCACATACATTTTTTTGGGAGAATTTTTTTGCTCCTATATTGTGATTGATATTGCCGGTGATTTTTCACCCGCGCACATTTTCTGAGAGTTTTTGGGATCCTATATTGTGATTGATATTGCCGGTGATTTTTCACCTGCGCCCATTTATTGAAAGTTTTTTGATCCCCTATTGTGATTGACATTGCTGGTGATTTTTCACCCACGCACATTTCTGAGAGTTTTTGGGATCCTATATTGTGATTGATATTGCCACTGATTTTTCACCCGCGCCCATTTATTGAAAGTTTTTTGATCCCCTATTGTGATTGATATTGCTGGTGATTTTTCACCCACGCACATTTCTGAGAGTTTTTAGGATCCTATATTGTGATTGATATTGCTGGTGATTTTTCACCCGCTTACATTTTTTGAGAAGTTTTCTTCTGTCCTTTATTGATATTGCCAGTTATTTCTACAATGGGCAAGCCCAGATCCAATGCCTCAGAAGATCTCTCCTGGGAAGAAGAGAAAATAGAAACCTACAATGCCAAGCAGCTCAAATATTTTTGCAAGCAATTCACAGTCCCTATCACAGGTCTCACTAGAAGGGAGGAGTATTACAAGGCGCTGAAGGCCTGGCTAGAAGCCAGGGATGCCCCTAAGGATCTAGGAGAGCTTGTGGAGGGAGGAGAGCAGCAGGGCGATGTAGTAGACTTAGTAGGAGATCCAGCCCTTTCCAACCCGGGCTCTAGTGTGTCCGCTAAGGGTCTGTCCCCAGAAGAGCTGGAGGACAGGGAGAGAGATAGGCGGCATAATATGGAGATGGCTAAGCTTAAAATGGATGGTCACCGGGACCTAGAGAACAAGAAGTTAGAAATTGAGATTATGAGGATGAAGCTTGAGCATGAGAGAGTATTGAGGGAGTTGGAGATTAAAGCTAAGAGCATGGAAATCTCCCCCTCTGGTGGCAGCGTACCTGTAGTGCACCCTGAGAGTAGGGTGTATATACCCAAGGAGGTTATTAAAGATTTCCACAAAAGTGAAGATATTGGGCAATGGTTTGCCGCTTATGAATTAGCCATGGTGTCCCACCGGGTCCCTGAGAAGGATTGGGGAGCGGGGTTGTGGGGACGCTTTGTGAGTGAGGGGAGGGATACCTTGTTGGACCTGCCCCCAGAAAGTAGGATGGTTTATGCCCACATGAAGGAAGCGTTGATGACCCGCTATGGTTTGACCCCTGAGATGTATAGACAGAGGTTTAGGGTCTGTAAGAAGCTAGAGGGTACCACGTGGGTTGAATATGTGTCCTTTTTTGCAGAGCCATGGAACGCTGGGTAAAAGGTAGCAAAGTAGAAACTTTTGCACAGTTTTATGATTTGATTGCATGGGAGCATTTATCTAGTAATTGTTTTCCTGAGCTACGCCAGCACCTAATTGATTGCAAGCTGACGAACCCTAGAAAGCTTGCTGAGGAGGCGGACCGCTGGGTGAGCACCCGGGTCCGCAAGGGTCCAGTGGGAGACGTCGCCAAAGGTGGGCAGGGTCCCCAGCAGAGGAGTGGGGGGACAAGGGTCAACAGAGGGAGTTCCACCGAGGGCCCCAAAGTAATCCCCCAGGGAACCAAGCAGTGGTGTCCCAGCCCCCCAAGAGAGGAGGACCGGGCCCCCAACAGGTAGGCCTGTTCCCAGGGGGCCCCCAACGTGTTACAACTGTGGTCAAGTGGGCCACAGATATTTTGATCCCCAGTGCCCCCAAAGGGGGGCCAGTGCACCCTCCCGTGCACCCCCCCGCCAGATTGCTAGTGTAGCCCTGGGAGAGGAGGAGATGGGTGCCCAAGAGGGTGGGATCCCGTAGAATTGACCCTTGTCTCATTAGGGGACTTTGAGATGGTCCCTAAGCCTGCACTGCCTGCTAACACTAAAAAATACAGGCAGTGGGTGACCATCAATGGCCATAGGGTGGAGGCTCTAAGAGACACAGGGGCCAGTGTAACTGCTGTCAGCTCCCGGTTGGTGTCCAGAGAGCAGGTTGTCCCTCATGCATTCTACCCAGTAGTGTCCGCCGACAACTCAGAGAGCCAATGTGAGGTGGCTCAGGTTCCCTTTGAGTGGGGGGGTCTCAGGAACTCTTCAGGTAGCTGTGAGGCCCGCCATGCCTGTAGACTGTCTGCTGGGCAATGATTTAGAGGACTCCCCGTGGGCTACGGTGGAGAGGAAGGCTCACTTAGAGATGTTGGGTCTGCCTGAGTGGGCGTGTGCTACCACTCGGTCCATGGCAGCCAAGGAGGGTGTTGAAAAGGATCTGGAGCCTGAGAGTAGGGCCCAGATCCCTGCCTTAGAGAGAAGGGGCAGGGGCGCGGGAAGCCGGCCCCCTTGGTTCCCACGGCCCAGGAAGGAGCAGACCCTGAGGGGGATGCCCTGGAGCCTACCGGGGAGCAGATCACCGAACTGGGGGACCTGCCTGAGCTGACCCATTGGCAGCAGGAAGGGGGACCCACCAGGGAGGAATTTTGTGAGCAGCAGAGAGTTTGACCCTCTCTTGAGGGTATGCGGCGACAGGCTGCAGCCCAGGCAGAAGGTGACATGTCTGGTTCACATCTGATTTATTGGGAGAACAGTCTCCTGTATAGTGAGCCTAAGGTTGCTGAGCCAGGGTCAGCCCGTGTGCTGGTGGTACCCGAGTGCTTCAGAACCTTCCTACTGGGGTTGGCTCATGACATTCCATTGGCAGGACATCTGGGGCAGACCAAGACCTTTGAGAGGCTGGCCGCCCACTTTTATTGGCCCCAGATGCACAAGAGTTCAGACTCTCATTGCAGGACCTGTGAGACTTGCCAGGCAAGTGGGAAGAGTGGGGGAAGATCAAGGCCCCACTCCAGCCCTTTCCAGTTGTGAGTACCCCATTCGAGCGAGTGGGCATTGACATTGTGGGGCCTCTGGACCCCAAGACAGCCATGGGCAACAGGTTCATCCTGGTCTTGGTGGACCATGCCACCCGGTACCCTGAAGCCATCCCGCTCAGGACAGTGACGGCCCCCGTGGTGGGACGTGCACTGATGGGGATTTTCTCCCGTGTGGGATTCCCCAGAGAGGTGGTGTCTGACAGGGGGACCAACTTCATCTCCCAGTACATGAAGTCTCTGTGGAAGGAGTGTGGGGTAACGTATAAGTTCACCACTCCTTACCACCCCAAGGTAATGGTCTGGTTGAAAGGTTCAACCGGACCTTGAAGGAGCATGATCATGGGCCTAGAAGAGCCCCTGAGGCGTAAGTGGGACGTCCTCTTGCCATGCCTGTTGTTTGCCTACCGTGAGGTGCCACAGAAGTCCTTAGGGTTCAGTCCCTGTGAACTCCTCTATGGCCACCCGGTTAGAGGACCTCTGAGTCTGGTCAAGGAAGGCTGGGAGCAATCTCCCAGGAAGCCTCCCCAAGATGTCTTTAGCTACATGTTGGCCTTCAGGAACCAGACTCGGCGTTTCAGAAAAATTGCTGAGGCAAATCTGGAAGCCAGCCAAGAAGAAATGAAACGTTGGCACGACCAGAATGCCACTCTGGTCTAATTTCAACCTGGTCAGAAGGTTTGGGTACTGGCCCCAGTGGAGCCTTGTGCGCTCCAAGATAAGTGGACCGGTCCCTTTGAGGTGGTGGAGCGCAAAAGTCCAATTACCTACTTGGTGGACTTTCAGTCTCCCAGGAACCCCTTGCGGGTCCTGCATGTGAACCGCCTAAAGCCCCACTTTGAGAGGTCTGAAGTGGGCATGCTTCTTGCCACAGATGATGGGGTTGAGGAGGAGAGTGAGCCTCTCCCTGACCTCCTGTGTGCAGAAGAGAAGGATGGGTCAGTGGAGGGTGTGATCCTCTCCACCACACTGACCCCTGAGCAGCAGAGAGATTGTCACCACCTGTTGGGGCAATTTTCTGATTTGTTCTCCCTGGTACCTGGTGTCACTGATTGGTGCGTCCATGAGGTGGATACCGGGGACAGTTCTCCTGTCAAGCACAAGGCTTACAGGGTAACTGACAGGGTCAGGGCTTGCATTAAGGAGGAGGTCTCCAAAATGTTCGCCCTAGGGGTGGTTGAGTCCTCTAGCAGCCCCTGGTCCAGCCCCGTGGTCTTGGTACCAAAAGCTGCGACGCCTGGTGCCACTCCTGAACTTAGGTTCTGTGTGGACTACCGAGGTCTCAATTCGGTCACCAAGACCGACGCGCACCCCATCCCCAGAGCTGATGAGCTCATAGACCGGTTAGGGGCTGCCCGGTACCTCAGCACGTTTGATCTGACGTCTGGGTACTGGCAGATCGCCTTAACTGATGGGGCAAAGGAGAGGTCAGCATTCTCCACACCAGATGGGCACTACCAGTTCTGTGTGATGCCCTTTGGGATGAAGAATGCCCCTGCCACCTTCCAGAGATTGGTCAACCAGGGGTTGGTTGGGCTGGAGGCTTTCAGTGCCGCCTACCTGGATGACATTGCAGTGTTTAGTTCCTCCTGGGAGGACCACTTGCGCCACCTCTGGGAAGTGTTGATGGCGCTGCGCCGAGCAGGCCTCACAATCAAGGCCAGTAAGTGCCAGATTGGGCAGGGTTCTGTGGTGTACTTGGGACACCAGGTGGGGAGCGGCCAGGTGGCGCCCCTGCAGCCCAAGATTGAAACCATCCTGGCTTGGGAGCCCCCAAGGACCCAGACCCAGGTGAGGGCCTTCTTAGGACTCACGGGTTATTACAGAAGGTTTGTCAAGGGGTATGGCAACATTGTTGCACCCTTGACTGAGCTGACTTCCAAGAAGCGGCCAAAGATTGTGAACTGGACTGACACCTGTCAGAAAGCCTTTGATGCCCTCAAAACTGCTATGTGTACAGCACCCGTACTCCAGGCGCCCAATTTTGCTAAGGAATTTGTTGTCCAGACAGACGCTTCAGAGCATGGGGTGGGGGCCGTTCTGTCACAGATAAATGAGGAGGGACTAGACCAACCTGTAGCCTTCATCAGTAGGAGGTTACTTCCACGGGAACAGAGGTGGAGTGCAATTGAGCGTGAGGCATTTGCTGTGGTCTGGGCACTGAAGAAGCTGAGACCATACCTGTTTGGGACTCACTTCCGGGTTCAGACAGACCACAGGCCCCTCAGATGGCTGATGCAGATGAGGGGTGAGAATCCCAAGTTGTTGAGGTGGTCCATTTCCCTACAGGGTATGGACTTCACGGTGGAACACCGCCCTGGTACAGAACACGCCAATGCTGATGGTCTGTCCAGATTTTTCCGCCTTAGCGATGAGAACTTCCAAGGGGATGGGTAGTTCTCCCCACATTTCAGCTGGAGGGGACGTGTGTTAGACCTGGCACCATTGGCGTGGGTCTCCCTTCCATTTTTCGCTGTTGTCTCCTCTGTTTTACTGGTGTTAGATGCTCTGGGCGCTGTGCCACTGCCATTCAGTGTCACAGCGCAAATGCTCCCTGTGTAAATATGTCTATGTGAATTGGTATACCCCTGATTGGCTTATTTGGTTTACCTGTTAGTCCCTAGTAGTGTGGCCTATGTGTGCCCAGGGCTGGTAAACCAAATGCTGCTGGTGGGCCCGCAGCACTGATGTGTGCCACCCACAGAAGCAGCTTGTAAAGTGTGTCTCAGATCTGCCACTGCAGTGTCTGTGTGCAGTCCAGAACTGCCATCTTGGCTATGAAGTGCACTCACTTCCCAGCCCCTGAACCTTCCCTTGGCATCCTGTAAGTCACCCCTATGGTAGGGTGCCTTGTATGTGTAAGGCAGGACATGCCTTGGTGTGTGTAGCATGTCCTGGTAGTGAATTATGCCCCATTTCGTTTTTCACTACTGTAAGGCTACCTGTTCCTCATAGGCTAGAATGGGCAGTTTGACTATTACATTCTATAGTCCTAACTGACCCCAGGAACATGGTAGAAAAACTAATTTAGTATGCCTGAGCTCAGAATATTAAAATACATCTTTTAGTGAAGTTTATTTTTATATTCTGTGTTTGAAAATACCACTTTTAGAAAGTAGGTATTTTCTTGCCTAAGCCTTCCAGTGTGCTCTGCCGTTATGTGTATTGGCTGTCTGGGTTTAGAGGGACAGGACAGGCTGAGTCAGACCTGGGTGGAATAGAGAGATCTGCATTTAGAGTGTGGGGAGGGGTGGCTCTTTGATCTGAATAGGGCTGTGCCTGGCAAGGTGAATGCTGGCTCCACCTCCCACTGTGTGTCTGCTAGCAGACCCCTCTTTCTGAAAGGAAGGATGCAGCCTGGTAAACAAAGTGCTCCAGGCCTGAGCAGAACTGGTTCTGGCTAGGTTCAGGGACTGGTAGCTTCAAGGATCAAAGGTTTTGGGGTATAAATATCTGTGCTCAAACCCCCTACTTTTGTATTGCTTTTGGATCTGGAGAGGAAACTCTGTCCGTGCCACTGGAGGAATCTGCAGGAAGTGACTGTCCCTGTGCTGTGTGTTGTTTCTTGCACTGGCCTGCAGCAGTGACCACTGGACCTTGAAGAAGAGGAAAAGGAACTCTTGAGAGAACTTTTATTTTTGTACAGCAATAACCCAAGGGCTAGGAAAAGAGCTAGCCTCCTGCTGGAGTCTCAGGCACATCAGACTCCACCACCAACCTCCTGCTTCCTCCCTGCGAGGACTGATATCTGCTGAGGAGGCTCCTGTGAGTTCCAGGGCCTCTAGTCTGCATCAGAGAAAAGAGGGTAAGAAATCGACGCTAACGCATCTTTGCGGGCCGCTGCAGTCGAGAGCGCTGGGAAAATCATCGCGCTACTGCCGCCGAGGACCCGCAACCCGAAACCATCGCTGACGCCCCTTTGCGAGCCGCTGCAGCCGAGACGCGCTGGAAAGATCATCGCGCTGCTGTCGCCACGCACTCGCAACCCTGAAGGAAATCATCGCTTCGAGACATCGCAGTGCGGACGCGTGCGTTCGCCACTTTGATCGCATCGCACCGAATTTCGTCGCTCCCTCGCGGAGCGTCTTGTCTTCGCATCGCAACACGATCGCACAGCGCAACAGGATCACCGCATCGACTTCTCCCACGCGGCAAGAAAGTCATCGCATCGGCGGTCCAGCGTGCAGAAGTTTGTCGCATCGTCTCCGCACGCATCCCGCAGATCGGCGCATCATCCTCCCTTGCGGCAAGGATTTCAACGCATCGCCGGCCTCGCGTGCCGAGAATCATCGCTACAGCTTATTTGCGACACTTTGTTGATTTTGCTACTAAACCCAGGTACTTTGTGAAAGAAAGGGTCGCAGAGACCACTGCTTTGAACTTGAACCTTATTTTTGCAACCTTTGAACTATTTTTGCCAGCCCTTCAACAGCTATCCTATTTCTGACAGTATTGTGGCTTTTACAGTTATTGGTCTTGTGATAAATCTGCCTTTATATAAAGATACTTATTTTTTATAATAACTACTTGTGTGGTGTCCCTTTGTAGTGTTCCTCACTGTGTTACTGTGTATGATCATAAATGCTTCACACCCTGCCTCTGAGATAAGCCTACCTGCTCGTGCTACGTTACCACAGGGTTGAGCAGGGGTATTAAAGAGGGTAGCCCTCTCACTCTGACTTAGGAAGAAGGGTCCCTACTTGGACAGTGGCCAGCCATTGCCAACTAGAGACCCCCATTTCTAACAGCGCTATAAATACACCTAGGGTAATAGCTCAGCATCTGCCTCCTCCTACACTAAGCCTTGACTACTCAGTTCCATTACCAATGGAGAACTCACCACAGAAGCTGCCAATAAAACACTGACTGCCCCAGGGCCCAGAGAATAGCCCCCAGAAGCCTCAGTTGAGGTGTAAGTGAGGGTCATGTGTGCCTCTGGTAAACTTAATGTCAGTCTCACTGAAGCCTCACGTCAGCCTCACTGGAGCCTCATGTGAACCTCATGTCAGCCTCACTGGAGCCTCATGCGAACTTCATACTAGTCTCATATCAGCCTCATGTCAGCCTTGTTTGAGCCTTGCTTGAGGCTCCTGTAAGCTTCATGTCAGCCTCGTATTGACTTTGTGCTGTTGTGAGCCGTGGTTTCTCCTTCATTACAACCACAGTCAGATATCCCTCTGGGTGAGATGTGGTGTTGCTACTGGAAGATTCCTGTGTGATTCTCACCAGGAGATCTTCGATACTGATTCCTTATCTGCTGATCAGTCACATTCGCAGAAACAACATGCTGGCTTTTGCATTTCCCTAGAAACTAAATTTTTCATTGCATAAAGTGCAAAACCACTGAGCTAATTTCCACCAAGTATGCATGTATGAGTGATTGGAAGGAATGCTGTGCCCTGGGTGCAGAAGTGAACTGTTTCTGCATCATGATGAGTGTTCTTTAAAGAGATGTCCTCAGGTCTTTCCTAAATGGAAACAGGAATGATGCTGTCCTTAGGGAAACGGAGACTTACATTTCATTAATGCAAATTGCACATTTTTGTTGAAAATCACTTGGAAAACCAAGAGTTTGATTCAATAAGTAAATGTGTACTCCAAAGAGAGCTCACGCAAGCTAGTCACACAAATTCACAGACTCAGTTTGCAGAAAAAAACATGTAAATGTTGATGGGATGCGAGAGTGTGAGCATTGATCGAATGAAGCTAAGAGGTTCGTTCACTAAGAATTTGCGAAAGAGTGCGGAATTGAAGCATAAATGTTCAAATAACACACATTCCTAAACTATGCAGAAGTAACAACCCGTGTACGTGGTTGGTTTCCAACAGTATGTATTTGCAAGAGAACACATGGGGTTGGATTAAAGAAGGGGTGCACTGCCTCACTGTGCTTCACGGCAAACCCTTAACATGGCACGTCGAGCACAGACTTTAATAGTGCATCTTATACTGGTGCATGTGCTATTCAGGTACATGCACAAACTTGCCCCTGCACTGTGAACAGCGTATTAGGAAAAGGCAGACCAGATGTTATAAGCCACTGATTTACTTTTCACTGCAGGTGGCAAGCCAGCCTGAGATTCAAAGGGGCCAGAGATCTCCCTCCAAGGGGATATGGTGTGTGGCTAAGCGTAAAGATGGATCTGTGATCAGTTGGGAGGTATTTGGGTGTGTCTGGGTGTGGTCAATAAAGTCTATGAAGCAGTGTGTTCAGTTTACGGTTGCCTACCGAAGAATAAAGACATGCATTACAGAGCTCCGTGTGTGGCGTAGTCATTTGCATGCACCAGCGTTTGGGTGGATGCTACAACTGGCGACAAGTAGGGGATCCGTGCCCCGAAGAAACAAGATTGCTCTTCTTGAGAGTTTGCCGAGGTCCAGAAAACTGCTTGTGTGTGCTTTGGGCGCAGAATATCGGATCCAGATGGGCTGCATGCATTGAAACATTCAATGACTTCACAGATATGAAACATAAAATACTTAAAGAACCTTGCAGGTGATAGAGTGAAAGAAGTGAGAAAGAAAATATCACGAGCTGATGAAATATCAGGAAATCAAGGAAACGTTGGAAGCCAAGTTCAATCCAATGCCGAATGTCGACTAAGAAAGGTACATTTTCAACCAGGCAAGACAACGAGCGGGAGAAATGATGGATGAGTTTGTTGAAAGCTTTGATACCCTCATCAAGCACTGTAAGTTCAGTGAATTCAATGACAAAGAAACCATGCGTCTCAGAGTTATCGATGTTTGCCTACTCAATTCATTTAGATGACGCATGCTGAGAGAGACACTCAGTCTAGAAAAGGTACTTATGGCTGCAAGAGCTGAGGAATGTACAGATCGACAGGCTTCTGATATGGAAGCTGGAACAGCAAAGAATGAATCGGCATTCAGCATGAAAAGTAAGCAGAAACACAAAATGGAGGCCCAGAATATGATGTCTCAGAAGAAAAAGAAATTGTGTTTCCAATGTGAATCCTCGTTTCCACATGAAACTAAATGTCCCGTCATTGGACAGATATGCAAAGGTTGTGGGAGAAGAAACCATTTCATAACGATCTACCGAGCGAAAGAGAAGAGAAAATGGGCTCCAGAAAGTTCTAGAAGCATTCTAGTAACGCCCACAAGGCCAAACATCAATTGAGGCAAGGAGAGACTAAACAAAGTCATCATCAAATTCATCTTTCACAAGCTCTTCTGCATCATCATCAAGCAACAGTGAAGAAATGGATGTGTAATAGTGATGTCGACCGCTGAACGACGAGCACATGTAGGATTGGCTGCTTGCAAAAAAGAACACAAGTCAAAGAGAGATCATCCTTTACTTCATTCATGAGGCTCACTCCCAGCTCACATGAGGTTCACAGCAAGTTCACGACTCATCCTGGGCTTCATTCATGAGGCTCACTCCCAGCTGAAATGATGCTCACAGTAAGTTCACGACTCATCCTGGGCTTCATTCATGAGGCTCACTCCCAGCTCACATGAGGCTCACAGCAAGTTCACGACTCATCCTGGGCTTCATTCCTGAGGCTCACTCCCAGCTCACATGAAGCTCACAGCAAGTTCACGACTCATGCTAGGATTCATTCATGAGGCTCACTCCCAGCTCACATGAGGCTCACAGGAAGTTCACGACTCATCCTGGGCTTCATTCATGAGGCTCACACCCAGCTCACCTGAGGCTCACAGCAAGTTCATGACTCATCCTGGTCTTTATTAATGAGGCTCACTCCCAGCTCACATGAGGCTCACAGGAAGTTCACAACTCATCCTTGGCTTCATTCATGAGGCTCACTCCCAGCTCACATGAGGCTCACAGCAAGTTCATGACTCATCCTGGGCTTCATTCATGAGGATCACTACCAGCTCACATGAGGTTCACAGGAAGTTCACGACCCATCCTGGGCTTCATCGGCTCACAAGTCGTGAACATGAGGCTCACTTGAGGCTAGAGTGAGGTCCACAACAGGATCACATGAGGTCCACAACAGGATCACATGAGGTCACCAGGATACTCATAGGCGTGTCACATGAGGCACAGACAAGGCTAAAAGGAGACTTACATTTGCCAGACATGAACCTCATATAGTGCGTATAATTCCTCACATGAGGCTCGCATAAGATGCTTCTTTTGATATTAACACCACCATTTCAGATGTTCATATGCTAGTGAATGTGCATCAGGAAAAGGACTCTCTCCCTTAGGGTGGTTCCTACTGAATTACTGATAAGCAGATATCCTTTGGAGACAGAACTCCCACTGAGGCCTTGATCCTGTCCCCTCAGTAGGATTGTCCATTCGCACCAAACCTGCACACTTTACTCTGTCTTCTATGAAATTTCTGATCAGATCTGAATACGTCCATTGATGACTCTTTCTTTGAGTCTCTTCCTGAAAGTCGAGAAGCTGTCTCACCGGTCCCCCCCATCCCCAGAGACTTGCACTGGATTCTAAACCCAGATATGGGGATGTAGGAAACACATCTCACCTGCTCCAGGAATCTGTATGGGGCACCCACCCACTGACTTCTTGGCGACCCTCCTGAGCTAAAGGAATCATCATTGAATAAGGTAAACCTCTCTGTAGGTGTTTTTTCTTTTATCTTCTGACAGCTGAATAATACAGGGGACCAGTGAAGATGGTTGCGTCTTCCATATACAGGCCCCCATTGACAGGGCAGCAGCAAGGTCTGAGATGAGGGCTGAGGTCCTAGACCATCTACAGCAGATGAAGTGGCCTCAACCAAAGTGTTAGATACAAAGGAACATAGCTGGGTGCTCAGAAGAGAAAGAAACAAGGTAGCAAGACCCTCAGCCGCCTGGGTACAATCTAACCAAGAAGAAACGAATCTTCAAGGCAAGAGGCATCTCAAGTGGACGCCCAGCATCAGAGACGCCTTAAAGATGCCACCCGGCAAGTGATACAAAGTCTCTGATCACAGAAGGAGGAAATTAATGCAAATACAGTGAAAAGACACTCGCATTCTCTTTCACAGTGTCAGAAAAAACATAACAGACACTAACACAAAGCACATAACACACAAAAAGCAGCAAGAAAGGAGGAATCTATAGGTGACAGCTCCTATGTATAGTTCATGTTGTCCTTTCTTTGTGTCTACTTCTTGCCTAGTGGAGCAGGATTGTAGTAAATGTAGTGTGTCGTAGAATGTATGTGCTGCTGTATTAAAGTAGTAAGAAGGGAGACTAAATAACAGAGCCTCCTGTCTTGTCGTAAAATTATATTTTTCCTTCATAAATTAGCACCAGTGAACAATACTTACATTAATCTAGCCTAAATCATGCTTTTTAGGTCGAGCCTAGGGAGCGCGCATGCGCTGTCTGGAAGACCTGGTGTAATCCCTATACGGAGAGTAATCCCGCCTGCTGCTTGCCATTGGGTCGCTCCTGCGTTGCCTAGCTTTCCTAGTTCTTTATTGGCTCGCGCTCCCAAGACGTCACTTCTGTTTCATGGCAGGCAGCACCGACCAAGTACAGTTTTGTTTCGCTGCAGGGCCGTATCTTTTCATTTAGGGACTACTTCATTGGTTTTTTTTTTAAGCACCATGGCGCCTGGTTCACCCATAGCGGCCCGCGCCTTTCTTTTGTTTACTCTATTTTTTAAACAGTGTATGTTTTTTTTCTCACAACGCGGCACGACGGTAATGGCGCCTGTGTGTCTTCTTTTTAAAATGTGTGGCTCGCAATGGCGCCCGTGTGTTTTCTTTTAAAAATGCGGGTTAATTTAACAAAATATATATATATTTATTTTTGCAGCGCGGGATTCTTTAAGAATAGCGTCCGCTCGCCTTGCTTTTGTTCGGCTTTTATTATGCGCACACTAGGATCCCGCTCTATCCGGGTCAGCCGACGCTGCCTCACAGCCCCCCTCCATGCCGATTCCACAACATCAAGAGGGCGCGAGGCACAGGATGGAGCGCGCATGGCTCTGAGCAAGCTCCCCCTAAAACAATATTCACCGGTTGGAGACTCCTGGGGACAATGGCGCGCTTCGTAAAGGGACGCTAATCACAAACCCAGCGAAACCCAATGAAGATCCCGATGGCTAGCCATACAAGGTTGTGGGAACGTACATCAGGTTAGTAGTATCATGGTATTTAGTGTGGACTGCAGTTATTTCCGTGTACGGTATATCTTGTTGTCTAATTGTTGTTGGATGGTAATTTTTATAATAAAGTGACTGGTGGCCTTTGGTACTTTCAAAAGTACTGAACTGGAAATAAATAGAGAAACGGGGAATCTTTCGAGCATTGTCTGTGGTGCTTCTTGCTAAATTTTGTAATTTTTCATGCAGCTCTCCGTTGCATGTAGGATATTAAATGTGTGCCTACCTGTTATGTCATCGATCTCCTACTGCGAGATGTTGGGCGATAACCTTGGGTTACAAAAGATCGCCCTCGTACAGATGGCGGAGGCCTAACAACTAGATGCGCCCCCATAAACATCTTGCTCAGTGTTTGGCAGTAATACGCAATGGCGAGATGGCTAAAAAAAACTGCGTCTGTATTAATAGGCTTTAAAGTAAATTATTTGTATCCCTTTTTGTGATTTGAGCGCGGGGAGCCGCCCGGACAGGTTAATGTTTTGCCGAGAGGGGGTAGTAGTGTTGCCTAAAAGGTGCTCTTTTTGTTCATGCAGTTATTTTAGATGTGCCCTCTTCACACTCTCCTAAATCAATAAATGTCCTTTTGCTCCCATCCCCACCTAGAATCTGTTGCTCATACAGTTTTTATCATAGGCGTTTACCAAAGCAGACCAATAGGCTTTGTCAATGGTTGCTTTAGCTCCGGTTCGCCAACCTTATCTTTGTCACTGACCTGCATCCTGTCTGAGCCCTAAATCAATAAAGTGCCCAGAAGTTGACTCCTCGACAGAAGTACCACAAAATTGGGGGTGCGGGCTACATTCCAACCCTTCCCTGACTCCATGGCATTCATAATAATGGAAGTGCTGGACACATTGGAGAAAATAACACTTGATGCCAACAACCTTGGGCCAGATTTACAAGCCCCTTGCGTCACTTTTGCGTCACTTTTCCCATGTTAAAAATGACGCAAAAGTGGCGCAAGGGCCTTGTAAATAAGCCCCCTTGTCTCCTAAAATTGGATTAAGTCTACCGCTCAGCCTGTCCATTTGAACACTTATAGCGCCTATATATACTGATTGTAACCAAACACTGTGGAAGTGCTGTCTCCATGGGAAACAATGTTTCCCAACACAGAAAACAAGCATTTGCAATGCAATAGGTCTCGCGTGAGTTTGAGCTATTGGCATTGTAAATGACAATGCCTTTTATTTATGTGTTTTGAAACTCTGCAAGCGGTGCGTAAAGCAATGACTATAAATACAAAGTGCGTGTTTACGCACCGCTTGCAGGTTTTTAAAACAGATAAATAAAAGGCATTGTCATTTACAAGGCCAATACCTCAAACTCTTGCAAATGCGAGACCTATTGCATTGCAAATGTTTGTTCCCTTTCTAACTACATCTGAACAGTTTCCAACTATTGTTTGCCATCTTGGGGGGCGGGGGGCGGTTTGGGGGGGTTAGAGGCAGCCAAAGAGATCTAAAGTTGGTCCTTCCCATAAGATGTGCTGTCTTGTCGTCGGAGTAACTCTGGTCATTGCATTGTGTTCTACTCTCCAGAGCTGCGGGTTATCTGCCCTGATGCTGAGGCGCGCAGGCGTCTCTTCCAGCGAACAGCCCTCTGATAAGAGACTTCCCACCCACAGATAAGGTTCAAGGCCACTGGGGTGCGATAATCTGGGTTAAACATTCTCACACTGTCTTCCCACGGGTGCAGCACGTCAGTCAGTTGCCCCTGTTCCAGGCTTGCATCAGTCCTCTGTACCTGTCAGTCATTCCCAAGTCCCTTTGTGCTGATTCCTGACAATAATGAGTTGATAAAGTCCTTTTACATTTCTACTTCATAATTCTGATTCCGTTCCTTTCGTTTCTGGGGCTTCAAATTTGTAAATTGACATTTTGAAGCTTTGCTCTTTGTCCTTCTAGATCAGTTTGAGGGTCTGTATTCATTCATGGTCCACGGAGGAAGCAGTTCTGAGTTTCTCTTTAGAGGCTGTGTGCAGACCTGGGATGTGAGGTGTCTGTGTAGTCACTTCTGTCAGACTCAGGCCCACCAGCTTCTCAGATATTTAGTTTAGTCTTAGCAGAGGCTGCTTCTTGTTTTAATCTAACTTGGTTTTAGTTTTTGTCTCACCTGTTCCAATCTTTTTTACTCATTTATATCCGCCTGAAGCTGCAGCACAAACTTACTTTTCATCTCGAACTGTTGCAGCTCATAAAAATAAATGTCATGTCTTAGATACAATTTCTTTCCACATTAAGGGGCTTCTCTTGGGCTGGGGATTCTACGGTGCAGGTGGTCTTTTCTTGTGAGGTACCTCATAGACCACTTTCTCCCGCTGTAATTATTGAGAATAACAAGGAGGGTGTTTCTACACAAGCGATAGAGTCTGGCAGTATTAACAATTATAGGTCACCAGAAATACATCGTAATGTTGGCCCCTCACAACAACCAAGGGTGGCTCCAAGGTCACGTGGGAGTATAAAAAGAAATTTGAAGTCCATTGGGAGTCAAGCCAAAAAAACCAAACTAAATGTATCCACCAAGTTAGCTCCTAAAATCCCGGCACCTGTATCATCGGTAGTAAACACAGTTCACCCGGCCTTGATGGAAGCCTTTAAATCTACCATGAGTTGCATGTTGGATGCTAAGTTGAGTCCCATTTTGGATAAATTAAATCTTATTGAGAAAATTTTAGCAGAACAGAACAGGTCTGTTCTACCCGTCCAATCTACTCAACCTATGGTCCCTAACTCATCTAAGGACAACATAATCCCAGGTATTACATCTACGCCTGGGTTAGTATTAGCCCCGTGGCCTGCCAGTGGAATTCAGCCTCATGGTGTAAATATAGTGCCCAAAGATCTGGGGGGTTTGGCAAATACCTCAAGCGAAAGACAGGCTCCTAACTTTCATCCCCAGGGTTTGATTTCTCAAACTTCAGGAACATCAATGGAGGGGGTACAGGGTCATCAGGTAAATGCCACAAAGAACTCAGTGGTTATCAATCTTCCACCTCAATCAACACCCCTCGTAATAATTTTGGGAAATGTTCCTCCACTTTCGCCAGGGTCCAATGAAGATTTCAGTCAACTTAAAAATAAGGTTACTCATTGGCTGTCGAATAACACCTCTGTAGGTCCAATGGTGGAACGTAATATTATTATGGTGCGCCGCGTGGGCTGGTTGGGGAACAGGAGGAAACCCGGAGGGGGATTGTATTGTTGTGAACTTCAATGGATCTCCCCTTGTGGATAGAATCTTACGGGATGCTTATTTTGACCGTGCACATCGTGATTCTGGTATCCAGGTCCTCCCGTTGGGTTTCTTCTACAAGGTTGACCCTATAGGGCCCCCAAACACCAATATTTTTTGTGATGGGTGGTCTCATGGACCCCGTGAGGTTGCGGGTGGAGGTTATCCGCGGCCCCAGGGGGTACAATTTCGATCGACCGTGCACCAGCCTGCTACTCGGTTAGCGCTATCCAATAGATTTTCAGCTTTATCAAGGTTGGATGAGCAAGACTGACTGAACATGAACACAGAGCCCGTTGGAGAGTTATCGCATCAACAGGGGTCCCCATCAATCTCTGTGCGAAATATAGTGCCCAGCGCCGGGGAGCCGTCTGGGAGGATTAGCCCTCAGCAGCAGGTGCTTTCATTGATTGTACAACAGGGGATGATCGAAAGGGCAGACATTTATAATGTCTTGTCTTGGAACATCGCAGGGTTGTTAGGAAAATTTCAGGATCCCGTATGGATGCAGTTCATTAGACAATTCTCCGTGATTTGTCTCCAGGAGACTTGGCTTGTGAACTGCAACCTGTTTCTGGAGGGATATAAAGCATTCTTTGTCCCTGCAACCCCGTCACCTTGTGGCAGAGCGAGGGGTGGTTTAGTGACCTACATATCGTTGGCTGTGACCTGTAGGATTCAGCAACTTCCTACTGCTAATAAGGACTCTCAAGTAATTGTCCTAGGGAGAGGAAATGACTGTATGGGCATTATTAATTTCTATAATGCACTAAGTGTGCTGGGGGAGTGTAAGATTGCCCAGCTAGGCTGCCTTATAAGACAGTCCTGTGATTCTGTTGCTCATAATCTTATGGTGGCAGGGGATTTTAATATTCATCCTTGTGGAGACCCTAAAATAAGATGTATGGCTGAGATGGGATGTGCCAGGATGCGGGGATTCCATTTTGAGCATTCCGTTCAGGGGGATGCATTGAATGGTCTGCTTAATGAATTTGATTTGGTATCATCTATGTCTCTGGTTAACCCCTTAGCACACAGTCCGTTCCTTCTTTTAAAGGATGTAGTGATGGTTCATTTATAGATTACATCTTGATTTCCACCGGACTCCAGTCTAGTTTACGTGGGTTTACCATCATGGATAGCGCTTTAGCGATCATAATCCCATCTGTGTCCACCTTGGAGGTAGGCTGTTGATAACACAAGCTAGGGTGACATTCCCAGGCATGCTGAGACCGGTGGATGGTAAACGCCGCCTAAAATGGTCACAGATATCCCCAGACTCATTTTTTGGCAAGGTACAAGTATCGTGTGCTACCGAATTAGCTTCTTGTGTGTCACTTGGTTTCCACCCGGGGGTTCTTGGGGCTTTTGATGTTATTGTTTTAAAGATAGGGGCACTTTTAGTGCCCCCTCTCATGGGACGGTGTTATCTGACCCTAGATGGTTTAATCCACAGTGTTCTAAGGCAGCTAAACTTTTGAAAGATGCTTTAAAAGCTACCCCGAGAAATCAGTCTCTGATATGTGCCCGTCGTCGTGAATATAAACGGGCATTGGTTAACCGTAAGGGCGAACTGAAGGAGGAAATGTGGAGGGACTTACTGGAGGCAAGCACTTTGGGGAACAGTGCAAGGTTTTGGGGCATTATTAATCGACCTTTATTTGAAAAGGCTAGGGATGGAGAAGTAGGCACTAATATATCTGAGGATGAATGGGTGTCTCATTTTAAATCTATTTTTAGACGCCCCATGGAGCCTCATCAATCCCAAAGTAGGGTTAATATTACTGCTCCAATAGTGTTTGAGCAGAAAGAGGTGGAGAAGGCCATTTTAGGGCTAACGTGTAATAAGGCCCCAGGTCCGGATGGTATACCTCCAGACCTTTTCAAATCTAATCCATCTTTTTGGGCCCCAGTATTGATGGCTGTCCTCAACGCGGCGGCCAGGATTGGTTGTCCGGACTCCTGGAGCATCTCAACCATTGTGCCGGTATTCAAGAAGGGCGATCGTAATAGCACTTTGTGTTATAGACCGATCTCCCTTCTTGACTCTGTGGTCAAGGTTGTGGGTGGGGTATTACTGGGAAGATTATCCTCTTGGGCGGCAGAGAATGAGATCATCTCTGATATACAGTATGGGTTCCGCCCAGGGCGCTCCACCTTGGCCCAATGCCTTAATTTATATCTGATCCTGGGAAAGTATACAATTGCCCGCCAAGGTACAATTTACATGGCCTTCATGGATCTTTCCTCTGCCTTTGATTGTGTCAATCGGGGAAACTTGTGGCAATCCATGCGGGCCATGGGGGTGGAGGAAAATTTGGTTGACTTCCTGGAGGATCTGCACAGGGATACAAAGGCTAACATCAGATATGCACAGGATCTTCGTGTATCCAGAGATTTTAAAATAGAGAGGGGGTTCGGCAGGGGTGTATCTTGGCCCCCTTTTATTTAATTTATATATCAATGACCTGGAAAAACTTTGATAAAAACAGGGGTTGATTTCCCATATGTGGGGCAAAGAGGTCTGCCCGTCCTGCTATATGCGGATGATGCGGTCCTCGTTGCTAGGACGGCAAGGGGACTTCAGACATTGTTAGACACCTTTCGGAGTTTTATGGAAGCCCGTGATTTGGCAATTAACAATTCCAAATCCTATATTATGCAGGTTGGGATTCGCCCGAAGAAATCGTTCCTTTTAAAGTAGGTAATGAGAAAGTACCAACGACTTCGGTATTCTCTTACCTGGGTGTTCTAATAGATGACCGTCTGAATTGGGGGCCCTGATCCAGAGGAAAAAGGGGAGGTTACAAGGGCGAATGCGGCAATCTTCAACTTTGCAGCGAAGATGGGTAAGCGCCCAATTGCCGCAATGTTGAAGATATTTCAGGCCAAAAGTGTTGCTATAGCTGGCTATGGGAGTGAAATCTGGGGCTATGTAGCAACCGATGCTCTACAGGTGGTGGAGAACACCTTTCTAAAACGTCTCCTAGGAGTGCCCACTGGAACATCAAATCTGGTGGTACATGAAGAACTGGGGTTGCCATTTTATGCGACACCTTGGCCATGCGCCCTTGTTGTTTTGGCTCAATTGTTGGTTAAACAAGGAATTAGTTCTCAACCATCAGATTTTAAGAGAAATTATGAGTCTCGATTACATGTCTCGTATTCCATGGTTAAAATATATTAGGGGTTGTTTTGAAGAGCTGGGGCGGCCGGACCTTTTTAAAGCCTGATTCTATTACCATGAAGGATGTGGAATTTGTAAAGAAAACCTTTATTACCTTAAAAAGCATGGTAGAGACGATTTAGAAATTGGGAAATCAAGCGTCCGTAAATATGTGATGCTTAAAACAATCCCATCTATTGAGCCTTATCTTCTGTGGCCATTGTCGCCCCATGAGCGGTTTTTATTAATCAGGTTTCGATTGGATTATTTTCATTTGTTATTAGCTGTCCCAAAAGGGAGCCGCAGAGGCCAGGTGTTAGCATCCTGTGGCTGCGACGGAGTGTCTCCTCAGGATTTGCTACACTTTATGTTTTTTGTAAATTTTATGATGTACCTCGCAGATATTTTTTAACACCCTTTTAAAGAAGTTGAATTTTACTCAGGTCCGCCCAGCTCTTTTTTATTTACAACTGTTGAAATTAGACTGTGTGACTTTTATAGTAGGCTTTCTGAAATCCTCTCTGAGATCTAGGATTTGTATGGAGAGATAGTAAACTTCTAACGTTGGTAGGTACCCCCCATTACTATCCATATTGATGTAATTTGGTCCTCTGGTGTAGTGGTTCCCCCCCTATATAATTTTATGTATTAGATGTATATATCTTTGTATTTTAGGGGACAATTTGTTTTAACATTATTGTTATGAATTATATGTCTTAACTGTTATATGGAGTTGTGTAACTTTTATGGTTTTAATCCTAAAGCCGAATAAAGTATTTTGATTGATTGATTGATTGAGTTGATAAAGTCCTTTTACATTTCTACTTCATAATTCTGATTCCGTTCCTTTCGTTTCTGGGGCTTCAAATTTGTAAATTGACATTTTGAAGCTTTGCTCTTTGTCCTTCTAGATCAGTTTGAGGGTCTGTATTCATTCATGGTCCACGGAGGAAGCAGTTCTGAGTTTCTCTTTAGAGGCTGTGTGCAGACCTGGGATGTGAGGTGTCTGTGTAGTCACTTCTGTCAGACTCAGGCCCACCAGCTTCTCAGATATTTAGTTTAGTCTTAGCAGAGGCTGCTTCTTGTTTTAATCTAACTTGGTTTTAGTTTTTGTCTCACCTGTTCCAATCTTTTTTACTCATTTATATCCGCCTGAAGCTGCAGCACAAACTTACTTTTCATCTCGAACTGTTGCAGCTCATAAAAATAAATGTCATGTCTTAGATACAATTTCTTTCCACATTAAGGGGCTTCTCTTGGGCTGGGGATTCTACGGTGCAGGTGGTCTTTTCGGCCACAACATAAATGGGTTAATGCAGAATATTCCAAAGTCAGCTTTCATGCATTGTATTTACGGAACCGTTGAGGGATGTTGATAAAATTGTCCGGTGACCAGCTCTTTCCCCTTATTCCAGAGGCATCTGGTCATCTGGTGGACACTACCAGCGGCGTCACTAGGGTTGGTGTCACCCAGTGCGGTAACTTACCCCATGACACCATCACATGGGGTGACACCTTTCCCAAATGAGACTATTTAGTAAATAGTCTCATTTGCGGTCCGCACCCCCCACACCCCCCTAGTGACGCCACTGGACACTACCAGTTTCAAGTGTCTCCAACCAGTCGATAGCGAGCTACCAGTAGCTCACAGACGCCTCCAGAGTAGCTCACAACCTTGAGTTCACTTTTAAATAAGCACAGGGTCAAATTTTTTATTTAAAGATAATGGAAGGCTGTGTTTATTATGCATTATTATCGTCAGGCTGCCGATAGCCGGGCCTGATAATGAGCAGTGCTCAGTCAGATTCATGCCCCACGCTGGGGCACATAAATGAAGAACTGCAGCACTGAGGTATTTAACTCTTAGATACAAGTTCTTGACAACTCAATATTGGAGTGTGTGAACAAAATGATGTTTCTGAATGTTTTTAAATTGGAGAAAATGAAAAGTTACCTTAAAGATTAAGTTAACTCTTCATTTAAATTTTCTCCCATTTGAAAGTGTTGCATTTGCAAACAGCAGGCCTCTAGCCCCCAGTTGCCAGTAGACACTATGTCATATGTATAACTCAAAAATACTGTATTTTTGTTTTCTGTGGAGAAATTTAAAGTGCAGAAAAATTTTCCATTCTTTGAACATTTATGCAGAACATTTTTTGTGCACTTTAAATTTCTCCCAGCAAAAAAAAAACGATTGTATGTTTGTGTTATACATGTAACAGAGCCACATATGGTGAATGGTATGTCCTGTGCCACAGGTACATATGACACAGGCTCCCAGTCACCCATATACATATATCTCATTTATACAGACACATGGTCAAATGTCACTTGGATATGAATTTACTTTGAATAAATGAAAAGATAAGAGGCGTTTGGCAAAACAGGAACACGAAGGTTTAATTGAACGCAGGGGCCGGGAGAGTATCGACAGAGGCGTGTCTGAAGACAGTTTCGAAGTACAGAAGTTTTGATCGCACATATATACATTTTGTGAGTGAAATAAAACAATCTGACATTCTTCTTAGTCATAAACAACAAGTACAACCATCTGATAAGGGGGCACAGATGTCTCTCGACTTTGGGTAGAGCTAGTGTGGGCCAGTGTGTGCGTGTCCAGATGTTCGGTGTGGTGAGCGCACAATCATCCCGTGCAGTGTACATGTCGTGTCTTGATTGACTGAGTATTCCTGACTACATGTGGCATCTAACTTTGTGGTATTTTGGGAACGCGAGCCTTTGGCCAAACGGGTTTTATTGGGGTCAATCTCCTCAGTCCTGTTTGTGGTGTGACTACCTATCTGTGGGATCAATCAGGGTTTTCCCTGGGTGCACGTTTGTCTTCAGGTTATGTGTAACCCCACCTGTGACCTGCTAATAGGTAGGCTTGGGTTTGGGTCACCGGGCCTGTCTGACCACGTATCTCTGACTCGGAGTTGATGGGGAGGACATCTCGGATGAATCCGACAGCAATGATACGAGTTTGTGAGTGTGCGTACGTGTAACATGGTGGTTATTGATATCAGATTTACTGGCATTCTCATTATTATGTGTACAGTTATTAGAAGGACTTTTGTCACTCCTTATCCAGACATTGGGTTTTATCAGTCCTCATCCAGACATAAGGTTTTATTATGCTGTAGTTTTCCATATGTTAGCCTAACTGTGCACGTTGTAGGCATCATTTTCCTTTGCACACGTTACTATGTAAACACGCTTGCTTTTGTGCCACATTGTACTTTTGCATGGAACCTGCACATGTTTTCGCATTCTGTTCTTTTCCTGTGATTTAGTCTGAACACCATAGACAAGGTCAAACAACAATGTCCCTTGTTATTCTCTCTGGTCAGGCACTGGCACCTAGTCATAACACGAGAATGCAGCAGTTGTTTATGTGCACACATGTCTTGTCATAGAGATGAGCACAAAAAAACACATGGAGAGAGAGTTCTGAGACAAGATCACTGCGTCAGCTGAGATGCAGAACGTCCATCTGTGAATGCTAAGGTCTTGGGTCTGCCAGTTCTCCCAGAGATTTTTGATATATAACCATTTAGCTTCAGTAGCAAGGGATGGGTTTTAGGTTACTCTGTCCTATAAAATGACCAGGCTTTTCATGATATATAGATTATTATGCTAACAGTATTTTTAGTATGCATTTGTTTACTAACTGTGTCATGTATACTGAATTTCAGAGCTCAATAGTTTAAATAAATATTCTAAACTTCCTTTGTGTCTTCTTGTTATCTTATTGTGGGCGAGTACGAGTGAGAGAGTGAAAGGGTATGTCCTGTTACCGTGATCCCTGAGAGGGTAGAGAGTGTTGTGTTCTAGAGGTGCAATTCACTTGTTTCTCTGGTAAGGTTAGGAGAGCAAGTGAGGCACTATAGCTAGTCAGACTCGGGCTCATAAACACTAAGGTAGTATGGTGACTCAGTCCCTACATACTGATGTTCTATGGTCGCAAGCATAGTTCTGTTCCAGAGCTGAAACCCTGCAACATGGTGCCGCCAACATTTGGTCTGGTACTTACTTGCAGGAACCCTGAGTAGTGCTTTTGCTTGCCCACAATACCCCAGGACCTTTTCCCGGAGATGTCTGTGGTGCTGGAGATTTTACCTCCGCAGTGATTAGGCAGCACCGAGTTCTGGTGGTTTTTCAAGCTTGAATATTAAAAGGTTTTTAACCCCTTGCATGCTCACGACGGCTCCCGGCCGTCATGCGTTACGGTGGGCATGTGCTCACGACGGCCGGGAGCCGTCAGAATCCCCGCCCGCTAATTCAAACCCCCGCACAGCGCGAAAATTTGCCGCGCACGCAAGGGGTTAAACCCTGACAGTGCTTTGCTTTGAATCCTTTCTCTGTTAACTATGGCTCAACCTGTAGTTATTTCTGTTAATTGACACCCAGCGGTAACTCAACATTTATTTCAAGATTTTTATTCCTGGGTCACTTTCCCGGCTGTCGATGCTAATGATAATACTTTCCATGAATATACAGTAGCACCAGCTCTGACTGCATATAGACTGTATGCTCTTACTGAGATTCCCCTTATGGTCTGGGAGCACCAGACTTGGTTTAATGGCGCCCTTCCCCATGTGCTTGGCACTGTCCAAATGGCCCCTTGAGTACTGAAGGGGCCACCTGGTCGGCACGAGCGGGTTATACCCTGAATCCGGATTTAGGTCATGTCAATTTAGTGCCAACTCATGCTTTATATAATGTTCTTGTTGTTCCATATAGATGCATGACCCAATTTCTTTCACGAGCCTTGCTGGACAGACCATCTAGGGTTGCCCTTCAGGGACAACCACAGGTGCCTGCCGGTCATGTCATCAGTCCTGTAATTGTTAATTCAGTTATGGGCAAACGACCTGCAAATTGTGAAAAAATACCCTTTTGGATTGCCCAAACAATAGATCAACTTGAAGCTGTTTTTCCCCTTACGGGGCCACAAGACAGGCACAGAATGCTGACCATATGTTTACCCAATGGCCTGGTTCCCCCTCTAACAGACTGCAACACCTGGGGGACTATATTTGCCACAGTTTACACTCTTTGTCATGGCACTCCCTCAATGGCCACTCTACCGAACGTCCTTAACAGATACAGAATGAGCATGGGAAGGTCCTGCCCTCGATTTAGAGATGAAATGAGTGGGAAATTTTCCTGTAATCTCCGAAATTATTCTTTCTAATGTTAAAGGTGAAGCAGCATCCTTGGCAATTCGCCAGCAACTTGCCGCAGTGGCAGTAGCCGACCACGAACGTGAGTTGCCTGTCATTATTGCTAAATAATTGCTATATACATCAGTGATGTCAACAATGATGTCATGAGGGATGTTACCAATGATGTCATATAACATGGCATGAGTGATGTTATATATGAAGTCATAAGCAATGCATGGCAAGGGAGCAAGTTATAGTTAGATTACTGAAACATAGCAGGTGAATTTCAGTGTTTTTTTGTTTTGAATTTTTAGTGTTTAACTAATTCAACAGCTAACTATATTATTACTTTAACCTTTGGTTTATTCAGTGAATTTCTGAGGTTTTTAACATAAAGGAATATTTTATTACCATATCTAACTGTAATGTCACTAATTTTTTTGTTTTTTTAATGAATATCTGGGGTCATTTAATTTTAGGGAGGATCATATTATCACACCTGACTAATGTCTATTTAACCTTTGTTTAACCTTTGCAGAACCGGTTATATGGACAGAGAGTATGCGAGCAGGCCCAGTTAGTTCTATCGGTCCCAGCAGACCCAGGTCAAGAAGACATCCCCAGAGAGGACTCGCCACAGGCTGAACCAGAACCAGGACAAATAATTCATGAGGCGGGAAGGCTGTGTTCAACAGGCGCCAAGGAAAACCAACCTTGGGTCCGCTACAAGGATCCACAACACTATGTATAAATACTTTACGAAGGCTAGGGCAGTCCCTCCAAACCCACTGATAACCAATAAAGCTCACGTGATGAAAAAACTCTCAAGGTCCGCTTCTACACTTAGCCACAGGCAGGCCTCTGATGAAATGACACCAGAGGAGAAGGTGGGCAAGCTAATGGACACAAGCAATCAAAGGGCTTCAGGACCTCGCCCAAAACTAGGGCCTGAACATGAGGAGATGAAGATCAGAGAGCTCTCCTCAACAATCATTAGAGACACCATATCCAAGGCATATCAATAGGACTTTATCCACTTCAGTGAGACGAATGAGCCCAACAGGGGGGACTTGATGGGCTAGCGAAGGAACTGAACATGACCCACATCAATCAAACTACCAATCTTAAATGCAGCCTGGAGAGACAGTGGCCCAAGGGCCTGGACAGGGATGAGTTGGCAAGCTCTAGTCTAATAGACAGTCTCAATGAGAGACGTTGGTCACTGCCCAACTACTCCGATCAGACCTTCAATGGAGCCTCACAGTTAAAAAGCCCCAGTTTTTCTAAGCACTTCACATTTGAACCATTTAGGGCAGACAAAGCTGCAGGGCCCGAGGATGGGGCACTCATCTTAGAAAGGGGGGAGAAGGAGACAAGGCCTTGTGCAAACTAATGAACAAATGCTCACAGAGGAACATGAATGCGCCCGATATGATCCTCAGCCAAAAATACATTTTTTCACAAGGTACTCATTTCAACAAAAAGATTAAATTAAGCAAGGAGTATTAGTTTCTTGCAGCTAAATTAGAATTGCAGTTAGAGCGGAAAAATATAACATTCTAACACAATTATTTCATAGGTTATGGTAAGGAGTCAATCAAAAGTTAGAAAAACTGAGAAAATGGAATAAAGCCCACATACAACAGAAATTCTGTCGTGCTCACTTCTGCCGAAAATGGGCGTAATTTTATTTGCAGAAACAATCATTAGAAAAAGAGTAAGAAATCTACTGTGTATTCACACTATATACAAGATAAAAACATGATGATGTGCCCCAGTGTTGTGACCATAACCAACAGTGAAGTATTTATACAGTGAGAGTAAAAAGAAGCAGTTGGTTATTGGACTAATAAAGAAGGTCCCTTAGGAGATATGGTTTTTATCCATTTTTAGAAATTATTTCTAGTGTTCTGGGACTCTCCCTTCCTTTGTTGTCGACGATGTTTCGACACTCTCGTGTTACGGGGTCTCTTCAGGACGGAAGGTTCTGGGGACCTAGGCACTCTGTATTGGCCGAAGGTGTTGTGGAGTCAATTGTCCTACAGTTGTGGTAGCCAGGCGGCTAGTAACCATATCGTTGTGTAATAGCACTCGCGGGACTCTGTCAATAGATCATCAGGGTACGTTCCTACAAAAATGATTGCTGACATCCGGAAGGTACCAGGAGTCAGGGTAGCTGGTTAGAACAATTTCAAGCGCGCTGATAACACGGGAACTAGTCGTGGTGACTCCCTGCTGCTGTTTTCAGCTATGGATCTAAATCTCCGATCAGTGCATCCGTATGAATCTGGAGCATGAATGATATGATCCTAACACCATCCTAACACCATCAACTCCTCCCTAGTAGCCACTGTCCAAGCCCTGACGTGGCAGTCACACAAACTAGAGGTTCAAGTGGATCTCACACAACTGCTGGCTCAAAGTATTTCAACGCTTAATAAAAAGATGCTGATGCGTGATCACAAATTGGCTACCTTCACGTGCAGTTCCAAGCCACATGGTAAGTCAGGGGATGATGGGAGTACTGGCGCCAAATTGACAAACTCTCCACCTTACCTGATTTGCTATCAACACTAGTGAACCACATAAAAGCCACAGGCTCCAGTCAAAGCTTGGCTAATGCCACGTGCATTAAAGTAACAAAAGAAGTCGCCCCTGTGCAGGCAGGCAATTACACCACGGCTGGCCAAGTAGGGCGTCAGGTACTCACTGCCACTGGAGAGGCCGGGCAGAATGGAGCATCCCAAAGAACGGAATTTAAGGTGCACCTACTCAGCAACACTGAAGTCGAGCATTTAGTCACCCAATGCACAGGTGACAGTGTAAAAAAAAACTAGTAGGAACATCGCACGTGGAGACCTCTCAAGAGGAGGAAAAGCGACTAAAACCCCTTTTTCACAGAGAAAAGAAAAAACTATGGAAATCCATGAAAAGACTTAAAAGAAGCAAAAGTTACATTGCCGATGTAAGATGCTGGTTCTCTATATAGTGCACTAAAACGAAGTGCAGAGAGTCCAGTGGGTCCCTGATTGGTATACAGAGGCTAAAGTAGATAATACTAACGCTCTATTTGTGGTAGTGTGGGCGAGCAGTTAGGCTTATCCGAGGGTCGTGCTAAGCATTTGTTGTACTCACAGAGGCCATAAATGAGACACACACTCAAGAATAAATCCGAGACCAATTTATAAAAATAAAATCGAATTTTATGCATTTTGTTAGATCAAGTACTTCTTTCTGCAGTAAATACTTTTAAGATAGCATCCTTTTATTGGCAGCGAACTGTAGTGGGTCACAAATTGTGACCTACCTCATTAATATTCATGAGGTAAGTCTATTTGTGACCCACTACGAATAGCTAATGAAACTCAAAAGATTTTCATACTGTTCACTGACAAAATATCGAAGACCTAAATATCGTGCTACAGAAATATTGTGTCAAAAGAATTGATCACAAAAATATTGTTTTCCTATTCATGTTATGTTATGTAATGGGGGTTTTATAGAGCGCGCTAATACCAAAAAGGCGTCTTGACGCTAGCTTTGAGACTGAGCACCAGATCAGCGTTAAGAGATGTGAAATGTAGCGGTAAAACCACTAACATATGAAATTATGAGTGGGTTCTTAAATTAATTGAGGACAAACCTTTGAAGGTTATCTAATAATGTTTCTGTATTTTTATCATCCCAACGTTCTAGATAAAAATTTAAATCACCTGAAATAGTGAATGAGGAATAGTCAACACCTGTTTCCATAAAGTCCAAAAAGGATTGTATGATATTCAGTCGCCTGTTAAAGGTGGAGGTGTCTTGAACTTTTAGCGCAAAGAGCAGAGCCTCTGCATTAAGGTGAGCAAGAGGCTTAACTGTGGCTTCCCAGGTCAAACTGAATGACTTTAGAAGCCATCCCAGAATCCTCGGATGATCATCCAACTACTCTAGAAGTCATTTCCTCATCATCAGACATCATCAAGCTCTTGAAGTCATCAGCAGAGTTTAGAAATTCAGCTTGATGATTTCAGGATGATTTGAAAATGACTGTCTGATTACTTCACAGGATGTGATTGCTCTTGATGACTTGAGGATGATTCGGAAATGAGTATCTGATGATATTACAAGCACAGTTGTATTCTTTAAGATAAAATTGTTCCTCATGATTTACTGATTACTTTAAGAACATGCTCTCCATTTCGGTGCCATTTTTGTCCAAAAAGTTAAACCTGTTGCATGATTTCAGAATTATTTACTAATTTAGATATCACATTTAATTTCTAGTATATGTAAATATGCATAAAATTTGCTTTAAAAAACAATCTGTAAGAAGAGTCACAAATTAATTTTTCGACTTTTCAGTATTTAGCTGTCTCGAATATGTGTATAAGCAAGAATCCATTGTGAAAATGAGCAATACACAATAATAATAATGATGTAAATGTGGCACTAATGGAAGGGGTGCTGGAATTAAGCAGCACTGGAGTACAAAATTTGGACTACATTATTCATCAGGGAAAGGTGAATTATACTGTGAACGAATTACATAACCAAACAAGCATTGGCCATGCCAATTGGTCTCGCCATATTGTTGTTTTATTTAAAAATAATAGTAATAATACAGTATGTTTGTAATATTTTATGTAATAAATGACCGATATCGCTTTTGTATTGTATTTTTTTTCACTGCAATTGTTTTTAGTCCTTTGTAAAGTATTGAAACATTTTTGTGTTATACTTTTTTTCCAACAGCAAATTTGTGCTAAATAGTTAATGTTTAAAAATATGCAAACATAGTTAATTAAACAAATGCTTTTTAATATTTGTAAACATTGTAAGAGGCAGGAATGTTGTATTTTAACAAGGAGCATTGCAGTTAGGTAGTAATGTAAAAGCTAAGGTAATAAAATTATGTAAACATACTTGAATAAACAAATGCGTTATTAATATTTGTAAACAGTTTTTAGGTCACAAAACATGTATTGTTAGAAGGAGCAATGCATTTTGCTAGTAATGTTTTACATTTAAACGTAATATATTATGTGGCATACAATAGTTTGTACAGGCAATATTTGCTAAATAGCTAAGGATAAAAATCTGTAAACATACTTGAATAAACAAATGCTGTTGTGGTATTTTGAAACAATTTTTGGTTTGAAAACTTGTATTCCGTGTTCTTAACTCAGTGCGAGTCCGTAACCTGGGACCCTTCAGGACCGAGATGGCTTGAGGGCTACAAATTACAAACTGCACTGGTCAGATTGAAAGCAGATAATCAGGCAACGTACTTGGACTTATTTTAATATAGCGCTTCATATCTTACTTTTAAGAGCTATAAATAACTACCGCGAAAGGATGAAAGCCGGAGTCAACCTTACCAGGATTCAAACTAATGACCTATCGATCATGACAAAGCTCAGCGGCGAGCGTTAAACTGCCACTTGAAGTACGATAGGTCTGCCTCCGATAAAGTGCCTGGGGTCTACATGTAGCAGCGCACCCCGTGCTCGCACAAGTGGAGTACAGTGCACACATTCCTGGACAGAGGCGACGGCTTTGAAGCGGACCCAAGGGAGCTTGTATCATGCCTCTTCATAAGCTCGCCCGAGGACGGGACACGCAGCAGACACAATTTAATGAGCCCCTCTCACGCCGGCAGGACAGGCGCACTGGTGGAGCTACACACAGACCCGACACGGGGGATACATTCTTCGATAGTCAACACTAAGATTTAGTGTCAAGAACGTTAACCAGCACTTAGCCTATTGGAGAGGGAAGAAACGAGAGATAAATATCTTAATGTTAAAATACGTGGAAACCATTGTTTAGAAAAAGTGACCGCTTGCTCGTTAAAACAGCCCGTGATGAGCTGCAAGTGTGTCTCCAGAAAAGAATCCGGGGAAAAACATGAATAAGGCAGATACAAAGGGGATCCTGCACCCCAAAGCCATAATATCTCTGCGGAGCTTGGAGAACCGTGGGCGTGGATGCAAGGGGACAGAGCGCACAGGACAGCGTGGGCGCATCCCATCCATCGATGCATCCATCCACTTACCGATCCATCCACTCACTTACCGACCCATCCACCCTTCCACCCACTTACCGATGCATCCACCCACCGATCCATCCACTCACTTACCGACCCATCCACCCTTCCACCCACTTACCGATGCATCCACCCACTTGCACATCCATCCATCCATTCACCGATCCATCCACCCTTCCACCCACTTACAGATGTATCCACCCACTTGCACATCCATCCATCCATCCACTTACTGATCCATCCACCCTTCCACCCACTTACCGATACATCCACTCACTTACCGATGCATCCACCCACTTGCACATCCATCCATCCACTTACCGATCCTTCCACCCACTTACAGATACATCCACCCACTTGCACATCCATCCACTTACCCACCCAACCATCCACTTAGCCATCCATCCACCCACCCATCCATCCATCCACCTACCCATTCATCCATCCACTTACCTTCACTTCCTAGTTTTTATAGTTTCAGCCCTGTTACTAGGCTACAGACGCTCATTTAGCTTCCCTGATGCTATTATTGATCCTTGTTATTATAGTAAAAGTGCCGAAGAGAGGACTTTAGATGGTATGTAATAAAAAGGAGCCAAGAAGTGCAAGGAGGAGAGCAGTAGCGCTCAGAAGCCGAGCTCTGCATATAGTGGCAGTAAGACTTCAGACAGCAAGTGATAGGTACTCGTGTAGCAATTATATAATGCACAATGTACACATAAGCAGCTATAGAAACACGCCCTAGGCCTCTGTAAGCATAAAAGGTAACTGAACTTAGGAGACTTTGGAAAGCCATCCAAGCTGTGCAGTGTGCAGCAAATAGTAGCGCACTGGGCGCTATACAAATGGCGACAGAAAAACAACATGACACTAGTGCATAAATTAAGTACGTTATTTTTACACCGAGTTGGACGCAGCTGTAGATTGAAACAGTGAGCATGAATCTGTTATAGAACCCAGAGCAGATCTAAGCACCAGGATACATGTGTCCATTACGTACCGTAGGTGCCCACTACGACCTTTCGCACAGATAAACTGATGCTGTCTCCTAGGACACTATATGGGGGGAGTTGTTGTTGTACATGTACTTGCTAAATGAATTAGTTCCGGTATTATGCGTGACTGAGCGCTTCCCAAGGAGCCGTCCCGTATCAATAGCGGGGCAGCAATAGGGGAGCAGCCCAAAGGCATAACGCGCCTGGCGTGGTAGTGTGGAAGTTAGAGGAAGCATTGGCATTAGGGAGCTGGCCTGGCTGCTGGTGTGCCCGTGTGCTGTCTCTGCCCCGCGGCTTCTTAGAGCAGCCAGGTTTGCCACTGCTTATGCCCCCTGTCACTCTCCACGCTTACTTGCTGTTTAGCTCACCACTAAAAAGTAAAAAACAAACAACGTGATAACGTGTCTCCAAAATCGACCAAAACTGCTTTGCCATTGGACACAAAACAAAGGCTAAAAAAAAAAGTCCAACAACGCAAAATTAGAGAAAGTACGCGCGCCGCTATTAATATAAAGCTGGGTGTGCAGTGCAGTTATGTGCTCGAGGTAGCCTAAAAACAAAGTAAACTGGAAAATGCGCGCTCAGATTGCATTAATTAATTTAAAAAGTACATCATATAGCCCTTCGCTAAAAAATAAAAAAACATTTCCAACATGCGCGCTTTTGAAAACACATGATAACATGCCTCCCAAAAAAACAAAAATGCATTGCCATTGGAGACGAAAGAAAGCCTAGCGCTTTTCAAAACACATAATAACGTGTCTACCAAAAACACGAGAAATGCTTTGCCATCGGAGACGAAAGAAAGCCTAAAAAAAAGTCCAACAACCTACCCATCGGAGACGAAAGAAAGCCTAGCGCTTTTGAAAACATATGATACGGAAAATGCTTTGCCATCGGAGACAAAAGTAAGCCTAAAAGAAAGTCCAGCAACACTACCGTATCTCTTCAGACCACGAAGTAATATGAGTAAAGGGGCCAATAGCTGTAGGCGTAAACATTCTCCAAAAGGAGGGACTTTAAGACTGCTTGCACCAACCACAACTCGGACGGAACTCGGGCGGTTTAAGTGACACACCAACAAATGAATCAAAAGTCCGAGGAAAAAAGAGGCGGTTACCAACATCACATAGTGTAGACAGCATCTCTCGTCGAGACAGCGCATGCGCTGCCTAGGCGAAACCTAAAAAGACATGTTGCATACCTGGTAGCTGACCTTTTAACAAGTGGAGCGTGAATTAGCGAATTTGGACAACCAAGCAAGTTTTGGGAAGTGTGAAGCAAAAGCAGACCAGTAAAGTGGCCCTTTTTCACACTAAGCAACAATTTCAGGTCCTTTGAGGTTTTTGGGGTAGAAGTGGCAGCTCTCCCTTGTCAGGGGTCCTACCCCCACATCCCCTGATCAAACCCCCAATCCTGCTCCATTAGACCCCCATCCTCCTCAGCAAAGTTGCTTTCTCTGAGCCACCCACGCTCGTTATTACAGAGGTTGAGTCCCTATCCCACTCTATGCACAGTCACCTATCATACCGTGCACTGTCAAGTTTTGGGCATCCTGCAGCTCTCCCTCAGCAAAGTAGGGCAAAGCCGGGTATTTTCACCCACCTTTCCAGAGGCTAAACTGTTAAGACTTCGTGGCAAAAGGATAAACCTATCTCATTTATAACACAGAAAGGTATGAATACAAAGTGCACTCCAGTGCTTTTGAAAAATATACTCTTTCAGGACATACTGTTTGAAGTGTTGTTCCCAAATATGTAAAAAAAATTTTTGCATTGAAGAACAGGATAGGTACTGTTATTGGTATTACGCTTCTAACATCCAGAGTAAAACAATTTGTCTAAATCATATAAAAAGTTGCACTTAACATTCAATGCCCTCTACAGCACGGCGGTGCTTCCCCTGTGAGACTAACCTTCAGTGCTCACTGTTTCCCTCTTCACTCCCCATCTGGTGACCCCCGCACCTCAGCCCCGCACCACCAGCCGCTGCCATTTACCACCTGCAGCAGTTGGTGAATGGGGGCGATAATCTGCACCTAATAGGGAACTATGTGTGTAATTTGAAGTGAGAGGATCCGGTTCGCATAGTTATTCCTCATTCACTGGGTTTAACAAAACCTAAATAACCAAGAAACAGTGAGGGGGGGGGGGGGCGAATTGCCTGAGAGGGGTGAGACTATATTACATTTTGAGTAAACAAGCATTTGTATGTTTTTTGTTTGTGCGTTTGGACATCTGCATTTATTCAAATATATTAATACAAAATTGCATGCCAAAATAGTCTCAAGGTATAAAAATAATTACTTCACACTAATATACAGATGCATAAAAACGAGAAACATTTACAACAGACAGGTTATATAAATATATATAATTGTATAAACATAAAAAAGCACATAATAAAAGTAGCAAAATAGAGAGCAGTAACCCTTTTTATTACTAAAAGAACGAGTTGATTGTGTCTTCAGGAATTAAAATGTGTCAGTGGGCTATCAAACCCACTGTCTTGCTGCCCAGAGCCAGATCAATCTTCTGGATTGAGTTTTGCAGCTTTTTGTTACCTCTGCAATCGGCTTGGAATTGCTTTTTATTGTGAAATCTGTTCTTAAATTATTAGAATTCAGGTGAAGAGTATTGCATCTTGTAATTTCACTTAAATGCTCGTTATTGCAATGTGCAGTGTTTTCCTTCGCTGCATGCGCTGGGCTGGTCATTACACTTTCATCTTTCGTAAGAAAGAAGCCGGCTGCTGAACTCTGCCCAGATGGACTACAAGGCTGCACTTGTGCGTCTGTGCTCCTCACAGAGTTATCTCTTTGCACAGGGTGTATCAGTGTCAGCGAGTTACTGTCCACTTTCACAAACTCGCTCAACACGCTCCAGTCACTTGGCCAATTTTCATCCTATACCGGAGTTTCCTGAATATCAATTGGACATCTGCATGCAACACCGTATTGCACTCTGGGATTTTGAGTCCAACATCAATAGAAGACAAAAATTGAAACTACAAACCCCAGACTGCAATCAACAATTGGGTGAAATGGTTGATACAACCCCTTCAGTGCATCTTGATTTCTTCACAAATCATCCAGTCCATGTTTTAGGTGTGCATTCTAAGACTTATAGTTCCGATTGTATAAAAAAGATAAACATAACTACGAGTCCCAGAATGCAAAGCACAACGCCCGGACTGGGTGAGTTTATGGTACTCACGATAGAACAAGCATTGGCATAGCCAATAGGTCTCGCTTTTGGGACCTTATAAGTATTTAGTTATGCAGCACAATATCCTTGGTGCAACAACATTAACTGTTGCATGGTTAAACACTTATAAGGTCCCAAAGGCGAGACCTATTGGCTATGCCAATGCTTTTTTATGTGCATTTTTACTTGTATTAGTCGTTTTTGGCAACCATGTTCCCCTGTACCTGACCCACCACCTGCAGCATATTTCAGCCGATCCTAGCCCATGTTTGTAGCATGTGTCACTCACTCCTGGCTCACCAGAGGCATGTCACAAGGGGCTCTAAGATTCCAGCGACTTCTGGGCTTCGGGTTCTCCTGTGCCTTAGGGGGCCGCCTGCTTTTGCATATGTTATTTATTTTACAGCGCTGTGCTTTTCACAAGCGCTACTGCCTACTTGTTAACAGTAGTCCACTTATAAGGTCCCAAAGGCGATTGGCTATGCCAATGCTTGTTTTACAACAGCAAGGGCGCATCTGCAGGCAAGCTGTCATCTGTTGGCTCAGTGGAGACTCCATCGCCCTGTCGAGCCAGGGGCCAAATATCTGTGCCTGGTGCAAAACCCCTGTAATAAGGGCCACAACACGAAACCATCTTTAAAACTAAACGCTAAAGACTGCTAGAGATCTTTCGAGCACTCCTGCACTTTAATTAACTTTATCATGAACCGAGCTCTGCAGGATTTATTGCTTAATATAAGGCATACGCCGGGGCAATTTTAATATTGGACTCATAAATTGATATGTACAATGCATTTTCACTTTGGCTTTTCACACAATCTGATAACTGTTGTTTTTTATTTTAGAAACGTCAAATCAACTTGCACAACTATTTTTAAATCATGTATTTTTGATGATCTTTTCAATTGATATGATTTTAATTAATCAATCAATCAATAAAGTATTTACAGTACATACACGCTAATCTAGCATTTGGAACGTACACGTTTTCTTTACTACCTCACGCAATTTCCTTAATTCACACGGAAACGGCAGTACTGTTTAACTTGCGTGCGCATAACTCTCCCGCCAGAGCTCACTGAACAAACATGAAAATGATTTCACACTACACACTGCCTGCTATTGATTGACAATTTGACAGGATCGGCACAAACGCATCTGGGACTGTAGGGCAGGATCACTGCCAGAAGGGCCGGGATGCTCTGTGCGGAGGGTGCTCGTGCCTGGCTCTCAGCTTCGCCTGCAGATGGTGGGTCGCGTGCTGGAGGCGTGCTAGTCCACTGAGAGCAGCACGCGGGGCTTCTCCGGGTTTGTATGTGTGTAAGCTTGTCTAGAAGTGTGCATTCGTGTGTGGGGTGCTGTGAGTGTGTTTATCCCTGTGATTATGTTTACTTGTCAGTGTTTTATTATCGTGGGTGTAGCAAGCGTGTGTAGCTTCTTTGTAAAGCGCTCTGACACCTTTGGGTAAAGTTCGCGCTATATAAAACTGCATTAAATAAATAAATGTACATTTGTGCATCTCTTGTCCCGTCGCTAGCCTTCTCCAATCACAACTTTCTTTCTATTCTAATCACCGCTGCCCATGCACCCTTCCTCACACGTCACACCCCTCCTCTGCGCCGTTCTGTTCCACCCACCCCCACACACCCCCTCCCTCCCCCACCCCTCTCCCCGTGGGTTTCCTGTCTTGGACTGCAGACGCTGCCCACATCTGCCTGCCACATGGCTGTTCTCAGCAGGGCTCCTGTGAGCCACTTCCCTCTTCCTGTCGGGCCTGTGATGTGTAGCCCCAGCAGCTGGGGGCGCAGCGGGGGCACAGCAGGAGGGTGCCGCACAGTGTCTGATGCGAGCCACACCACACACTGACTCTTAATGACTGGGTGCAACGCGAATGACCACAGGATGGAGACTGACACCGACACAGACAGAGAAGGTGGTTCCAGGCACAGGCACTGTGCACAGACAGTGACCACAGGCTGGGGGTCGAACCGGTACAGAAAGGACCGAACAGGGTCAGTGGCTTCAGGAGAGAGTCTAAAACGGGCACAGAGTTCATGACCACAGGCTGAACACTGAAACCGGAGCACGGTAATCCCAAACAGGTTTAAACAATGACCAGTTCCAGCGTTAGTGAACACAGCAAAGAGAGTGAAACCAAAAATGCAGGCGGTTTTAATATACCGCATACCGATGAGGCCATGGGCAGAGGCGTAGATCGCAGTCACGGGCAAATGTCACATGCGGCAAAGTAATGCCCCGTAGAGGGTCGCTGCCACAGAAGACGATGTGTACTTAAACCGCCCCAGAGGACTAAAACAGGCATACAACGACTGAGCACAAGGCCAGAGATCACGGGCTAGGCACTGACATTGAGGGTGGTACAGCCAGAAGGACGGCTGTGGGCGTTGTATTGCTATATTTACTTATTTACACACTTCTATGTAGCGTGGACATTACCCAAAGAATGTTAAACCGCTTTATAGTAGCACTGTAGCTTTACACAAGGCACATAGATTACAGAGAAAACAAGAAGCGCGAGCAACAAGCATTGGCCGCGCGGCCGTGGAAACTGACACGGCCGCGCGGCCGTGAAGTAATCGCGGGTTTTGTAGTGTAAACAGTGGCTTTTGCTGGCGACCAGCTTGCGTTCACGCGAGCGTCCAGATGGCGAGGGAAGCCATATAGCGCCTGATCGCGCGTGAACGCAGGCTAGTCCGCAGCAAAAGCCACTGTTTGCACTTCCAAAACCCGCTTACAAAAAGTCTCGCCAGAGCAACGCATGCGCGCTGGCTCAGGCGAGACCTAAAAATGAAGTACTCAGTAGATTCTTGCATGCCATCTTGCAGTCTCATTTTGCCTGCAACTAGTGACCCAAGAAATGTGGTGGGGGTCGCATTCATAAATGAAAGGTAAACATGTTGAAGTGCTTTGATATGCACTTCCGTTGGCGCCGGAAGTGATGTCATTTCGGAGCTTCGGGCAATCGTTAGGTCAACTCGCGTGGGTCAGCAAGGTTATGTAGGGTATTTACAAGACTGGATATGACGCTTATTCAACCTCTTCTTGAGAGTATTGCAGCTTTCTTCAGCGTTTCCCGCCGTTTGCTTGTTGGTGTGGGAGAAACCTTTATCGGAGCAGGAGATCGGATTACTGGCTTCTCAGGTAATTGAGGGACATGTGTTTTTGGTGGTTCGGGAAGGTTTCGCTTTGTTTAAATCAGCCCTCTAATGAAAAATGCTTAAAGCAGCAAAAGCTGTTGTTTGGTATTTCTTAAGCACTTGCTGGGCCTAGAAGTAACACTAGTCTTGATGATCGTCTAAAGGGTGATTTCATGTAGTCAACACCATATTCTGTAGGAGGGCTTAGAATGTTAAGTGCACCTTCTTATATGATTTAGACACATTGTTTTAGTCTCTTAGGCACTGAATCCCCTCTGCTGCATTATCTATCGTGTCATCTAGCTGGCACAGTGTGCATGCACTCTGGTCTGGGCAAGGAAGAGTGAACATTGGCTACAGGGTTTCGTTCTGTAACAAGAAGTAGGAGTTACATATCTCGAAACACTGTTCCTGCAACATTTACTGAAATGTTTAGTATTGCACGGTTTAATATCAGCGTATTTAGACTCTCTTCATCCAGCAAGCATGTTTGATGTTTGCACCGTGTTTTTCGAATCGATGACCTTTTAGGTACTTACGTAACTGAGACTGAAAGCTGCTTTTCTGTACCAGTTATGTCGGCACTTAAATGTAATTATCACGTCACTCACTCTGATATGCTTTTTCATAGACAGTGGCAACACCTTTTAACGCACTCTCATAGGTCTATTGGAACAATGTGAGACCACTTATTGGCATAGCTTAACCATGGGCTTTAGCAGTACCCCAAGAAGCAAATTATAAACCAGTAGTGTTAGAGAAAATATTATAATATTTTAAAATTTGAGGATGTGAGGTGTCACATTCTGTATCACATATTCTGTATTGTATTAATTATTTAATGGCTTCAGTATACATTTTTGGTGCTGAATTGTTGTTTCTCATCGCTGATAACTTGTGAGGGGAATGTTTTGAAACTGAAATCTATGAAGGTGGCAGGAAACTACTACAGAGAAGCACAAGTTATTTCACAGTTCTCTCTGCATACCTTTATAACTCTCCTCCCTCTAGCCCTTTTTCGGCCCTCATTCGACTAAGAGAGTATGGAATTCGTATAATTTTCTTTTAAGTAATTATGTGAAACTTCAAGAACATTATATGAAATGCAAACCTGTCGTTTATTTTTTGACCCAAGGAATCAAGTGTAATGTGACATTTCAGAAATTGCACATAATTAAAATTTCACATAGGCCTGTTTTTGACCCACCACCCTCTCGAATGCAAATGTAATGGGCAATTTCAATTGAAAAAGTGTTGTCTTTAATGGCAGTGTGCTATCACACCATACATACTCCACACTATGCCACTGCACTTTATACTACTCCTCTCTACACCACTTCACGCTGCTCCACTCTATGATATGCCACTCCATGAAACTCCACTGTAAGACACTTTACAGCATGGCTCTCCACTCCATCCACTCCACACCCCTCAACTCTACTATACTCCACTCCATTCTGTTACTCCACTATATCCAACTCCACTTCACTAAAATCTGCTTCACTCCAATCTACCATACTCTAATCCACTCAATCTATTCCACTCCAACCTAATCTACCTCAGTCTACTCCACTCTTCCCACTCCTCTCTACCCTACTTCAATCCACCCAATCTACTCTACCCTAATCTACCAACGGTATTATGAGTGGGCAGTCCCATAGAATGTGGTAGAACGAGCCCTCCCCTTGACAGCCCCTCACGCACAAGGGGGATAAAATCCTACCCCAGGAGAACAGGTGAGTGCGGGGATAATAGACCCTGTGAAGTATTTTTAGCTGCACGAGGCGGAATCGCGGCCGGATCGCAACTTCACGAGGGCTCTGCAGGGCATCCTGCCAGTCTTCATCGTCCAGTGTCCCAATGTCGCCCTCCCATCTCGCCCGTAGGGGACCAAGGGGGTCCGGCATATTATTTATGAGTTTTCGGTAGATCGTTGACGTGGGCTTTGCTAGGATGGGGTCGAGGAGGAGCCTGTCTTCCATAGGGGAGTACTCCGGGATTGAGGTGTCAGAATGTATGTGGGCGCCCAATGCATGTACAAGGCGCAGGTAATGGTACTGTTGGGAGTCATTAAGTTGGTATTCTTTTTTCAGAGCCGCAAAGGAGACAGGGGCCCTCCCCTTCCACACATCGCCAAGATACTCAATGCCAATCAGTTTCCACCCCTTAAAGCCTGATAGCCCCGTCACCTCCTTTAACTGGTCACCTGTCCAAAGCGGGGTCCGTCCCGTTAGGGTATTCGCCCAGCCCAGCCTCCAGCAGTGGAGCACTACCCCGGTATGCGCGGGCAAGTCACGACTCTGCCTACGGGAGTAGAGATATGGCTCACAAGTTCCCCAAGCATAGCATGCCTATCCATTCTATAAGCTGGCTCCGAGATTGGCGCATAGACCCAATCGTTGACCACCTGCAGTTGCGCTGCCCAGTAGTAGAGTTGGACGTCCGGGAGGGCCAGCCCCCGTCGTACACCCCCCGCGTAAGCTTCTGCAGTCCAATCCTCGGGTTGCCGCCGTCCCAAAGTAACATCCGCAACTCCCGGGAGATCCGCTTGAACGTCGCCGCCGGGACCAGGTATGGTGTATTTTGTAGGATATATAGAAGGCGTGGCAGCGCCAGCATTTTGAAGAGCGCCACGCGCCCCATCAAGGAAAGGGGCAGAGACCTCCAGTGAACAATGTCCAACCCCAGCCTCGTCAGTTGAGGCTCCAGATTGCGGGCGAAAAACTCCTCTCTGTCTCTGGTGACGTACACTCCCAGGTACCTGAATCCAGCGGTCTCCAACGATGCAGGGCAGTCCCTCGGGATCCGAGGGGATGGACCCGACAGAGGATAAACCACCGACTTGGCCCAATTGATCGAATAGCCAGAATAACTGCTGAAGAGAGCGAAGAGGTGGAGAGCCCGTGCCATCGAGTGGTAGGGTCTGGCCATATAGAGGACAATATCATCTGCGTATAAAGATATACGCTCCTCCCACTCATCCGTGAGTGCCAGGCCCCAGAAGGCCCTATCTCTTCTGATCCAATGGGCAAGCGGCTCCAGGGCCAGGGCAAACAGGAGCGGAGATAGGGGGCAACCCTGCCTAGTGCCCCTGTGCAAGGGAAAAGCCCGGGACATCACCCCATTGACCCTCACCCTTGCCATCGGCTGCGTGTAAAGGAGTCTCACCCAGCTATAGAACACCGGGCCCAGGCCATTCGATGCTATCGAAGGCCATTGAGGCGTCCAGCCCATCAATGCCGTCTGCGCATTGCCCACGTCCTTCGTCATATGCAGAATACCATAGAGCCTCCGCAGGTTATGCCGAGTGCTCCTGTGGGGCATAAAACCCGACTGGTCCACATGCACAAGGTCGGGAAGTACGGATAGTAGTCTTGTCGCTAAGGCCTTGGCCAATACCTTTGCCTCCACATTCAGGAGCGAGATGGGCCGATAGGAGGAGCAGCAGTCCGCCGGTTTCCCGGCCTTATGAATAACCACAATTGTGGCTTCTCGCTGGTCGGGTGGAAGCATAACCACCTCCCGCGCTTCAAGGAGCATGCGTCGCATGGGCTCCAGTACCACACTTGCCTGTTTCTTAAAGATTTCAACCGGGAGTCCATTGGGTCCCTGCGCCTTGCCGGCCTGGAGGGCATTGAGGGCTTCTCCCAGCTCCGCTCTTGTGAGGTCTGCATCCAGACGATCAGTGTGCTCCTGGGATAGCATGGGCAGCGCAAAGTCCCGCAAGAATTCCTTGCAGTCTCTCTCGGTTCTAGTGCACACCGGGGTGTATACCCCCTCATAGTAGGATGCAAAAGCCTCCGCTATGTCCGCACTCGTGGAAGCTAGGGCCCTCGAACCATCCCGCACCTCCGTGACCCAGGAACGCTCCCTAACACGACGCTCAAGCCACGCGAGAAGCCTCATACTTTTGTCTCCTGCGTCGTATATCCGATGTTGCGTGGCGAGGGAGTAGGCGCGCGCCTCACCCTCCGCTAACGAGTGAAGTTCCTTATGCTTCAGGGCCAGGGCATGGCTGCGCTCCGGCGAGGGCGTCGCACTGGCCTCTCGCTCCAGAGACTCGATTTCGCGCTCCAACTGTTGAATCTGCAGCGATTCTTCTTTCTTCTGGGCGCCGATCAAAGCTTGGGCCTGTCCCCTCAGGACCGCCTTGTATGCCTCCCACAACGTTAGCTGGGAGGCAACCGACCCCTGATTGTCGGAGAAATAGTGTTCGGTACCCTCCCTAAGCTTGTCAGTGATCGAATTGTCTTTTAACTGCCACGGATCTATCCGAGGGAATGCGGCCCTGTCAACCGCCGTCCCCCTAAGGAGAACACCAACCAGAGAGTGGTCCGATATACCCCGCGCCGTAATACACGGGTCTACGAAGTCTCCCAATTGATCACCCCGCGTAAAAATGCGGTCCAACCTCGAAAAGGAACCATGTCTGGCCGAGTAGAAGGTGTAGAGTCTCCGGGTTGGGAACCATGTTCGCCATATGTCGCTGAGGCCCATTGCGTCCGTGAAGCCCCGCAGGCCCATCTCCCCTCCGCTAGCCCGTCTGTCCCCCGACCGATCTAATTCGACGTTCATGACCGCATTAGTGCCTGACTAGGACCAGAGTGCCGCTTGGAAGGTTCGCCAAGTATGTCCCCAGTTTCTTGTAAAGTGTGGCATGCAGGCCGGGCGGGATATAACAGGAGCAAAGGACCACCATACGTCCTTCCCATCTCACCGCCACCGCCGCTAGGCACCCATAATCCTCCGTTGAGGAGCCCGAGACGGTCACTGGCAGGCTCCTACGGACCAATATCCCCACACCCCTCGAGCCTGACCTGAACCCTGAGTGGGCTACCATCTTGTACCCGAACCTATCCAAGGCCCTGCAATTATTACCACAGAGGTGGGTTTCCTGCAAGAGCACCACATCTGGGGAATGGCGTTTCAAGTCCTGCAATACCAACGTTCTCTTAATCTTATTGCCCATCCCATTGACATTCCATGTCCATATTCTGATCTTAGCCTGATCCCCCATTCACACTTTGAGTCCACGACATCAACGGATTCCCAACCTGCCACTGCGTAGTGCCAAAACAATTCAACGGCATTGAAACAAATAGGTTGACATGAGCTGAACTTGAACTTACCCTCAACCCAATCCCACCCCCCCAATCCGCACCCCCCTCCCTGCCTCCCTGCTAAGTGGGCCCCCAACCACCCACCTTGAAAACTCGCAGAGTGCCTGTCGCCCAAATAATCCCATTCCAACTAGATGAGGGAACGTAAGCCCACAACACGCAGAAATTGGCACAACTGACTGTCGGATTCCCACCCCTTGAGTGAATACTAGCACACACCCTCCCCCCCCTCCCCCAATCCCCACGGGCTGACGCTTGAAGCCATGTAGATGTTCAGCCCGTAGCAGCCAGCGTAGCCACTTACAGTCTCGGAGATGTTCATAGTGTCTTTGCAACGTGTCGAGTGCCCCCCAGCTCTCCAGGTCGCAGGAGGCATGCACTTTTACCTGCCTCGCTGATATGGGACCCTCACTGCGGCCTTTGTCGCCATCAGCCCTCGGGTGGCGGGCGTTCACGTTCTTGGCTCTCTCGGGATGGCGCTATGTCCTTCCGAACCTCATGAGAGGTGTCGCTGGAGGTCCGGCGTCGCGATCCACCCTGACGGCCCATGGTCCGCCATCCCTCTATCCAGTCACTCGCCTCCGCCGGAGAATCAAAAAAGTACGCCTTTTCTCCGTCCAAGATTTTGAGCCTCGCTGGAAAAAGCATCATGTATTTCACGCCCTGGTCCCTGAGGGCTCGCTTGACGCCCTCAAAGGACCTGCGCTGGCGTTGAACTTGTAGAGTGAAGTCGGGGAAGAAACGGATCGTTGCGTTCTCCAGTCGTAGATCCCCCGATGTTCGTGAGGCCTGCAGGATGGCATCCCGCTCCCGGTAGTTCAGGAGCCGGGCAATGATGGTGCGCGGAGGAGCCCCAGGCTTGGGGCCTCCCCCCCCAATGCACGGTGGGCTCTTTCAACGGAGAAATTTTTTGAGAGACTCTTCGGCTTGAGGTGTTTCAATATCAGTTCCTCCACAAAACAATCCATGGACGGCCCCTCCAAGCCCTCAGGCACCCCCACTATACGGACGTTGTTGCGTCGCGCCCGGCCTTCCTGGTCCTCCAGGCGGGCCACGACGTCGCCCTGGGCTTTCACTAGCGTGGCAACCTGTTCTTCAAGCTTCTTTGTTCTGGTCTGCAGGTTCCCAATGCCACTCTCTGCCTCAGCCACCCTGCCCGACATGTTCCTAAAGTCAGCGCGGAGGAGGTTTACCTCCTCGGTGACTGAGTCCAGTTTGGGCTCCATGGTGCCACGCATATCTTTTATGGCTTGCATGATGTCTCTGAGTGACGGGTCCGATCCGCCGTCTGCGTCGTCGCCCTGTTGACCCCCTTCACGGAGGCCCTCCTCTTTCCCCATGGCCACCGTGTATTTGTCAATTTGATTTGCTTGGCCCTGAAGTGGCGGCTTATGTCGGCCCATGACCGTAGACAAGGCCGTGGTGGGAGGGCGCGCACGCCGGGTCCCCTGTCTGCGTTGCAGACGTCCAACCGTAGGCCAGAGTTGCCTGCACAGGAACTGCCCAGTCCACTCCTGGTCGCCAACCACCCTCGCAGTGGGGGACACGACCCGCACCCTCGCTCGGGTCACATGCCCGGGGGCATCCACCTCCGGCTGGCACCGAAGACCCTAGTGCCGCCGGCCACGCAATGGACTGCCAATCACTCACTCCGGCTGCAGCGGGGCGCCAGGGACGGGCAGACGAGTTCTCACCCCAGCACCTCCAGGGTCCCTCAGCGCTTGTCCGGGCCTCCCGCCGCGATGGCTCCGCCCCCGGGGCGCAGAGCACAGACCATCCAGTCCTTTAACTCCCAGGCGGGAAGCACCAACATTCAGCAGGCCCTCCTCACTCTCACAGGCCCCACAGTTGTAGCTGACTCCCCGGATCACAGGCTCTCTCCACCGTCGCCCCCGCCACAGGATCACGGTGCTGTCCGCCAGGCACGCTCAGCTCGCTCCACCGCGCTGGCAGCGGGATCACCAGCTCAGCTCTCAGTGTACCGGCCGCTCGTATCGTCTCAGCGCCTGCACTGCGAGCCCACCGCGGGGCCCCAAACTGGCACGGCGACACTCGTGGGGCACCTCCGCACCCACCTCTGTTGCCGCCGCCGACCTCCTCAGGGCGCCAAAGCGTGCCTGGCCGCCTCTCCAGCCGCTCGTGTGTGCTCGACTCCCGGGCTCCGCCACAGCCCGAGCGCCCTTCACCATCTATCCTTGCTCAGGTGCACACCTCAGGACGAGCCGCAGATCAGGCGCCTCTCCACCGCTGCTCGGAGCTCACCACGGGGACCTGCCGCTACAGGGCGAGCGTTCATCTGCCACAGGCGCCATTTTCTCCACTACGGGCGCATAGCTCTGAAGTCCGCCCCGTTGCCACGGAAGCCTCCCTCATTGCCGCCGCTGCAGCGATCGCACTGTCTAGCGGCTCACCGCCGGTCAGCTCCGCTGTAGGCGTCCCCCTGTGACCGGATTATTAAGGATGTGGGGTGATTCTACTCCGTCTGCTACCGCAGCTCACTTAGTGTACGGCCATCTTCCTCGGCTGCAGGCCACGCCCCGAAGGTTACTCTTGATATAGAATTAGTGATCCAATTCTAGTAACAGCCTGAATGAGCCAGTGGGTAAAAGGGCAGGAGTGAGTATGAAAGTGTAAGAGTGTTAGCAGTGAGTCAGAAAGCGAGCAAGAGAGAGTAGAATGAGTCAAAGAATGAGTGACCGAGTGAGAGAGAGCATGCCTGAGAGAGTATTAGAACACAGGACAGCTGCCTCCATACAATGTAAACAGAAGAATCTATAGTTTTGGACAGGGGCAGTAACAAGGTCACGTGTGGCATAATTCTCTCTACCGTAATTACCTAATTACAACAAAATGTCTCATAATCATCCACAATAAGTGAGGAGCGTAATCCATCATTTAGCGCTATTTTCTTGGTGCAAAATGGACCTTTGCTCCCAAAATGGGCCAGACGATGCGTTTTGCACTAATAAAATAGCGCTAACTGCCACAGGGCACAAACAGAAGTAGCCGGCAGCTGTTCGCTCTCTCTTAGTTTGCTGTTCCTGCCCTCCTGCGGCAGAATTTGTGCCCCACATTACTGCCATAATTGTATAAATTTGGTAATTGTGTATCACAAGAGTAATGTGCAATCCTCGACATTACTCCAATCATTCTGGCGTAATAAACATTTCTCCCAGGACTATCACATATGCGGCTACGCCTAAGATGGCGAACTGGACTGGGCGGCGTGCGGGGACCTGTTTGGTGAAGGAAAGGAGTAAATGATTTGTTGGAATCTTGTGATAAATGCTTGTTGACACATTACCTATGAATGGCATATGTAGATGATTTAGACCGCCAGTAGATAATATATATATATATATATATATATATATATATATATATATATATATATATATATATTCACTGAAAAAACCATAGGTTTCAGACACGTTATAGTTAGAAATTAGCATTAAAAAAACCTTACAAATTCACTGAAAAAAACATAGGTTTCAGGGGCGTTATAGTTAGTTGGACATTTCACTTGTACAAAACCCGTGAAATTCCCCCGTTATAATTAGTTCAGCTAACTATAACTCGCGCCCCCGCAATGCACTGCTGATGACATCACATATTACATCACTCATGACATGGTCAGTGACATCACTGATGACATCTCAAATGACATCACTGATGACATCATCCAGTGACTGTGTGTTTCTGTAAAGTTTAAATATGTTTAATATATATAGGGAAAGGCGTATTGAAGAATGAGTGGGTGTATAAGTGTCTGAATGGATGATTTAGTAGGTGCGTGACTGACTCTATAAGTGAGTGATTAAACGTATCTTACTGAATGCATGGGTTAGTGACTAAACTGTGTGAATGTCTGTATCCGTGTGTCTGTTGGTGTGTAAGCGGCTGCATGGGTTTGTGAATAGCTACATGAGTGTCTATATGGGTTATTGATTTCTGTCTGAGTATCTGTATGGGTGCCTGAGTGTTTGTGTGGGTGGGGTGTGTGTGACTCTGAGCATAGATGTGTGAGTGGGTGATTCACTGGGTGCATGGCTTCAAGAGTGCATCTGTGATGGACTGTATGGGTGGGTGAGTGTGTGTATGGGTGTGTTAGTGAGTGAATGTATATCTCAGTGGTACATGTGTGAGTAACTACATATGTGAAAAGTAGTATATATGTGTGTTGGAGTACATAATTCGCTACAAATGAGAGTGTGTTATTGTGAGAGTGGCTGTATGGATGAGTGTGTGCTTGTATCATTGATTGTATAAGAGCGTAAGAATGTGCTAGTATTTGTATGAGTAATTGAGCTGGTGTGTGTATAACTGTACATCTGAGTAAATGGGAGTGTGATTAATTATTTGCATGACTGACTAGGTGTGTGAGTACCTCTATGGATGAGTGGCGGTGTGTGAGTGTCTATATAGGTGTATGAGTGCATGTGATAGTCCTGTACTGAGTGACCGTAAGTATGAGTGACTGTACGGGTGAGTGAGTGGATGTGTGTGTAGACCTAAGAATCAGTGAGTGGGTATGTAGTTATTGGTGTTGGAGTGTCTATGGTTTTGAGAATGGTAGTGTGTAATTTAGAGTGGGTGTATCAAAAGTTATATTAGGGTGTGAGAAGATGCATGACATTTTCACATGGATGATGTCATCAGTGATGTCACTGACCATGTCATGAGTGATGTAATATGTGACGTCATCAGCAGTGCATTGCAGGGGCGTGAGTTAAAGTTAGCTGAACTAACTATAACGGGGGAATTTCACGGGTTTTGTACGAGTGAAATGTCCAACTAACTATAACGCCCCTGAAACCTATGGTTTTTTCAGTGAATTTCTAAGGTTTTTTTAATGCTAATTTCTAACTATAATGTGCCTGAAACCTATGGCTCGAGCCCCCCCACACAGGTATATTATAAAAAAAATGAAGACCTGGGGCTGCGGGGGGCAGTGTGCCCCCTGCTATTATAATTAATGAAAGCCCCGGGGGTGGCGGTCCCTGGGGCTTGGGGGGGCCTTAGAGGCCCCCCAAACTTTAAAAAAACAAGCCCCGGGGGGTGGCGGTTCCCGGGGCTGCGGGGGGGCTGCGTGCCCCCCGCAACTCATTAATCAAGCCCTGGGGAGGTGGCGGTCCCCGGGGCAGTGTGGGGGGAATTGGGGCCCCCCCCACACTTTTTTTTTCACTGCCCCTGGGACTTGGCCCACCCGGGGGCTAATTTTTTTTTTTTTGTTTTGCGGCCGGATCCGCGAATCCGGCGCGCATTTTGCCGATTTAAAAAATGCTTTTCTGGGCCCTGGGGGTCCTTGTGGGACCCCCTAAGCAGGCCTAGGGGGTCAGGGTGTTTCTTCCCTGCCCCCTTTTCTTTTTTTTCGCGTTTCTTTTTCTCTTTTCTTGTGACTCGGTTACCGAGTCACAAGATGGCTGCCAACACTTCCTGGTTTGGAGTGTTGACAGCCAATTAGCATGAAGCTCGTGGTCGGGAGGGTGTGCGCATCCACCGCGGCCATAGATATCGAAACTTTTATGTTTTGAATTTCTCAGCAGCTACTGAACGGATTTACACCATTTTTAAAAAGGTCGCTTTCTGAACCAAGCACTACCTTTTTGCCAAATTTGGGGTAAATCCGTTCAGTAGTTTCGGCTGTAGCCTTGCATAAAGTTTCCTATGGGAAATTGATTTTTTTGACTCTTATTTTTTGAATTTCTCTAGAATTACTGAACGGATTTACACCATTACAAAAATAGGGCGCTTTCTGAACCAAGCACTACCTTTTTGCCAAATTTGGTGTAATTCCGTTCAGCAGTTCGGGCTGTAGCCGTGGCTAAATTTTCCTATGGGAATTAACATTGAGAAAACACGTTTTGGGACCCCCCTTTTTTCTCGGCCCCCGCTTGCCGAATCACCCCGAAACTTTCAAGATAGGAGTGGACCGGAGTGGGCCATAAGTTTTGAAAATTTCGCGAAGATTCGTCAACCGGCGCCAAAGTTATTGGGAAAAGAATGTTACGAATTTCCTATGGATAATAGGTCCTAACTATAACTATCTACTGGCGACCGCCAGTAGATAATATATATATATATATATATATATATATATATATATATATATTCACTGAAAAAACCATAGGTTTCAGACACGTTATAGTTAGAAATTAGCATTAAAAAAACCTTAGAAATTCACTGAAAAAAACATAGGTTTCAGGGGCGTTATAGTTAGTTGGACATTTTACTCGTAGAAAACCCGTGAAATTCCCCCGTTATAGTTAGTTCAGCTAACTATAACTCGCGCCCCCGCAATGCACTGCTGATGACGTCACATATTACATCACTCATGACATGGTCAGTGACATCACTGATGACATCACTGATGACATCTCAAATGACATCACTGATGACATCATCCAGTGACTGTGTGTTTCTGTAAAGTTTAAATATGTTTAATATATATAGGGAAAGGCGTATTGAAGAATGAGTGGGTGTATAAGTGTCTGAATGGATGATTTAGTAGGTGCGTGACTGACTCTATAAGTGAGTGATTAAACGTATCTTACTGAATGCATGGGTTAGTGACTAAACTGTGTGAATGTCTGTATCCGTGTGTCTGTTGGTGTGTAACCGGCTGCATGGGTTTGTGAATAGCTACATGAGTGTCTATATGGGTTATTGATTTGTTGTCTGAGTATCTGTATGGGTGCCTGAGTGTTTGTGTGGGTGGGGTGTGTGTGACTCTGAGCATAGATGTGTGAGTGGGTGATTCACTGGGTGCATGGCTTCAAGAGTGCATCTGTGATGGACTGTATGGGTGGGTGAGTGTGTGTATGGGTGTGTTAGTGAGTGAATGTATATCTCAGTGGTACATGTGTGAGTAACTACATATGTGAAAAGTAGTATATATGTGTGTTTGAGTACATAATTGGCTACAAATGAGAGTGTGTTATTGTGAGAGTGGCTGTATGGATGAGTGTGTGCTTGTATCATTGATTGTATAAGAGCGTAAGAATATGCTAGTATTTGTATGAGTAATTGAGCTGGTGTGTATATAACTACATCTGAGTAAATGGGAGTGTGATTAATTATTTGCATGACTGACTAGGTGTGTGAGTACCTCTACGGATGAGTGGCGGTGTGTGAGTGTCTATATAGGTGTATGAGTGCATATGATAGTCCTGTACTGAGTGACCGTAAGTATGAGTGACTGTACGGGTGAGTGAGTGGATGTGTGTGTAGACCTACGAATCAGTGAGTGGGTATGTAGTTATTGGTGTTGGAGTGTCTATGATTTTGAGAATGGTAGTGTGTAATTTAGAGTGGGTGTATCAAAAGTTATATTAGGGTGTGAGAAGATGCATGAAATTTTCACATGGATGATGTCATCAGTGATGTCATCAGTGATGTCACTGACCATGTCATGAGTGATGTAATATGTGACGTCATCAGCAGTGCATTGTGGGGGGTGCGAGTTATAGTTACGGGGGAATTTCACTGGTTTTGTATGAGTGAAATGTGCAACTAACTATAACGCCCCTGAAACCTATGGTTTTTTCAGTGAATTTCTAAGGTTTTTTTAATGCTAATTTCTAACTATAACGTGCCTGAAACCTATGGTTTTTTCAGTGATTTTCAAAGGTTTTTTAAATGCTAGTCTATAACTATGCCTACAGAGGTAGGACATGTGAAGAAAGAAGAAAAAACGCACAGAAAGAAGCAAAAGAAATGCAGAAAGAAGCAACAGAAGTCCACAATGCCAAAGAAAAGTGCAGGAAGAAGCAAGACATGTGCAGAAAGAACCAACAGAGGAGCAGAAAGACGCCTTGTTTCAAAATCATCCTGTGCCCACAACTTTTTCAGACGGGTACTGGTGGTAACTGACTCTGACTAACCAGGCCTAGAGCCAGTGCTATGCTAAAAGACACTTAGAATACAGTGAAAACACCTACATACACTAGGGAACACTATGCGTTGGGGTACCCCTGTGATTAGCATGACCTCCTCTGTAAGGCCCTAGTACATAATAGGGCAGGGGGATTAAAACTACCTCTTAAAACGCGCTACGGGGCGCGTTTGCACAGTGGTGAAGGGAGGGGGGGCCTGATGTGACATGTGTGCAAACACGCCCTGTGGCGCGTTTTAATTTGGGGAATTAATTCCTCTTCAATCCTGAGGGTCCAACTAGCCCACCACGTACCTCCAGTAAGCGCCACAGGGCTGCGTTGGAGAGAGGTGGCCCAGGCCATGCCCCTTTTTACACCACTCTGCAACGCAGCTCTGTGGTGCTTACTGGAGGTACGTGGTGGGCTAGTTGGACCCCAGGGACCCTCAGGATTGAAGAGGAATTAATTCCCCAACTTAAAACGCGCCACAGGGCGTGTTTGCACACATGTCACCTCAGGCCCCGCCCCCTCCCTTCACCACTGTGCAAACGCGCCCTGTGGCGCGTTTTAAGTTGGGGGATAAAGTCCCCTTGAATCCTGAGGGTCCCTGGGGTCCAACTAGCCCACCAGGTACCTCCAGTAAGCGCCACAGAGCTGCGTTGCAGAGAGGTGTAAAAAGGGGCGTGGCCTCTGAACACCTCTCTGCAACGCAGCTCCCTGGCGCATACTGGAGGTACCTGGTGGGCTAGTTGGCTAGTTGGCTAGGGAGGGGGCGGGGCCTAGCCGCGATGCCGGCTTTTTGTTTAAGAAGGGGGGCTTTGTGGCACGTATGTTCAAAAAATGGAAACTACCATCTTTGAACGGTAAAATATAATCAGACCGAATCAAAACATCCATGTTCTCTCATTATAGTGCCCTCATTGCAATAAAAGAATGGAAGGTGGATTCTACACGAAGCTGATCTCAGAAAGAAAACTAATTAGCAATCCGACTAGGCTGAGACTAAAAGTCAAAGATAGACTTCTACCCTTGTAACCACCATCTTGAAATATAAACAAAACTACTAACACCAAGGTATCCATATTCATGATAAATGGCTGAAAGTAACCCATACTCAACCTGGTATACCAAATCGGTGAAAGACAAATATTGCAAAACAAAGTGATTGGACCTATGTGAAATTACTGCAAAACAGAAAGATCTACCTGATGGTGATGGTTAGTAATCATTTCAGTCAGCATGCTACTAAAACGCTCGTCATATCAACCTAGTCACATGACATGGTGATAATCGTGGAATGATGATTATGTCCAGGTGTACAAGCTTACATTCCATGTATTTATGAAAAACAACTAATTACAGAAAACAACTCATATCATTTTTTTCATTGAGGCCCTTGGGCTGTTGTGTGTCCAATTCTTTTATCCAAAAGATTTCTCTTTGTAATAAAGATCTAGTTAAATCTTTACCAGGAATCGGTGATATGGGGCCATATGTATGAAAGTTTGGTTTGCGATTCTCAAATAGCGAATTTTAGAGAATCGCTATTTGAGAATCGCAAACGAGATGTATGTAGGATTTGCAATAAATTTTGCGAATCCTTCATATTCCTTAATTGCGAATCGCAAATTGCGATTCGCAATTAAGAATTCCTCCCCATTCATTCCTATGGGCCTAGAGGCCCATAGGAATAAATGGGAAGACATTCTCAATTTGCGATTAGCAATTAGAGAATCGCAAATTGAGAATGCAATTTCAAGGGTGCCAGGGTGTCAAAAGGACACCCTGTTGCACCCTGAAATGTGCATGTGTGCACATGTGGCACACATACATGCCCTAAGGGCATGTATGTGCGCCACATGGCACTTTGAAAAATGCAAAAAGTGCATTTTTAAGTGAAATCGTAAGTTACCACCAACTTGAAGTTGGTGGTAATTTGCGATTCCTTAAGCCCAAATTGCACTTTTTTTGTGCTTCTTACATTGCATTTAAGGAATCGCAATTAGCAATTCCTTAAATGCAATCGCAAAATAGGGAATCGCAAAATTTGCGATTCCTTATTTTGCGAGGGGGTTTCAGTGTGATACATTGCACACTGCTAATTTGCGATCGCAAACGCCGAAATTCTGCGAATTTCGGCGTTTGCGATCGCAAATTGGCTTCATACATATGGCCCATGGTCTCTATTACCTGAAAAAGTAATTGAGATATAGTGTGTCTTGCTAAAGATCAGTGTGCTGCTAAGCTAGAAGTTTTATTGTCTGTTTGTATGGTGCTTTTAGGCTCTGAAATGCGAGTCTTAATTTTTCAATCTGTCTTACTGACATAAAGTAGTCCACAAGGACACTTTATGCTGTAAATCAGATTTTTGGAGTTGCAGTCAGTAGTGTGAGTTACCTTGATGGTCTCTCCTGTTCTTGGAAGTAGGATTTTTGTGCCTGTTATGACATTTTGGCTGTGCACACAATTTAGACATTTCCTTGTACCTTACGGTGTAGATGGTTTGTCATATTTCGGCGTCATTAACAATTCTTTAAGGTTTTTAGATCACCTGTATGCATGTAATGGTTTTTCTTTGAATAGATCTTTGAAATCTGTTTCGTTCTGTAATAAGTCCCATCTTGTGTTGCTAATTTTCCTGAGTTTTGCTGAGCTGGTAGAATATTTAGAAACAAAAACCTGTCTCTGAGATCTGGTCTTAGTTTGTTTTGTCAATAGTGTTGTTCTGTCTTCTTGCTTCATCCTGTATTGCTTCATTCCGAATGCTTTCTGGATACAAAGTCCAAAAATAAAGCATAAAATCAAATAAGCATTCCTTTAAGTGGAAATACAGCTTCCAAGGATTCAGAATACAAAAGTGTACTTAGCTGTGTATGTATTCTCCAGCATAGAAGCACTCGTTAGCTGTTGCAGGGTATCTTCAAGATAATGGCAACACAACAAAAACTGGAACGGCACGTTATTCCTGCGTGTTGTTGTTAACTAAAAACCCAAGAAGTATGTCACCTTGCTCCGAGCCTCTCATCGGCTCTTTGATGTGTTCCGGTTCAATTATGTGTCCGTGAACAACAAGGGCATGTTTTAGCAGATACGAGCCTTTCAATGGCTCTAGACGTGCTTCAGCGCGTTCAAAAAGGAATTCCCAAAAGTCATAGAAATACAAAGGAAGGCCAATGATCTGAGCATCGCAGCGGCTCGTTAACGCGCTTCAACACGTTCACTTATCCGTATTTGGTTCGAAGAGGGAACACAGAAAGGAACTCAGAATGAGCCTGGCATCGTCTCGAAGACGCGCTCCAGCACGTTTACAAATTATAAATGTTCCGAGGAGGAAAGGAATTCAGAATGAGCCTAGCAACAGCTCGAAGACGCGCTCCAGCGCGTCTCACTTGGAAGAGCAGGCTCCTCGCAGCTGCTCCTGATAACAAGGCAAAGTGATAGCCAGCACGGCCCGGCAGGAAAACTAAGGATGTAGAGAAGAAGGAGGCTTCCTTCTTCAGCTTGCAGAGTCACGACGTCTCAACACCAACGGTTCAGGATAATTAACTCGATTGACAAGCACCGGGCATCAGGGAGGCGGTGCTTATGTAGGACTCTGAGCACAGAGCCCACATGAGCAGTCCCACAGGATTATGGTTGATGTAGTCAAAAACATACACACACACAACAGTGCTATGTAGGAACTCAACCACACTACCTATGCCTCAACGTGACAGAACCCCCTCTCAACGACTGGCGTCCCGACAGTCCACCAGGCTTACTAGGGAACTGAGAGTGGAAACGCCTAAGTATCCCAGAGCAATGTAGGTTGGCCCCAGGTTCCCATGAGCGGTCTTCAGGACCATATCCCTTCCAGTCAATGAGGTAATACACCCTCCCTCGGACGAGTTTGGAATCGAGAACACGCTTGACTTCGTATTGCTCGTCCCCGTCAACATCTAGTGGCAAAGGTTTTAGGGGTAGCCTGGTCTGTGGAAGGCAAGGCCGTAGCAAGGAAACATGAAAAACAGGATGGATGTGCCAGGAAGAAGGGAGTGTCAATCTCATTACCACAGGGTTGATTACTTTGACGATAGGATAGGGACCCACGAATTTAGGTTTCAGCCGGGCGTTGCCCTTCAATCTCAAATGTTTAGTATCGAGCCACACTCTATCTCCCACACTATAAGAAGGCCCTGGGGAATGTTTCTTATTGGCATAGCTCTTGTCACGGGTTTGGGCTTTGCCTAACTGTGCTTTAGCGTCCTGTAAAACTGTTCGGAGATGTGCATGGTGTTCTTGAATGGAAGGGTGTTTGGATTGCACAGGCCATTCAAAGAGCAGCATGTTTGGATGGTATCCTGCTAGGCAAAAGAAAGGGGAACACCCCAAAGAGGAGTGCTCTGCATTATTATATGCGAATTCGGCCATCCAGAGAAGCGTGTTACACTCCTCTTCGTGTTGTAGTGTAAAGCATCGGAGATACTGTTCCAGCGTTTGATTCAGTCTATCGGTTTTGCCATCTGTCTGCAGATGGTAGCTAGTGGAGAGGCGAGCATCTACCTTCATGACATCGCATAGAGCTTTCCAAAATCGCGAAGTAAACTGGGTACCTCTATCTGTAATGATAACTGCTGAGATTCCATGAGAACGCACAATATGCTGCCGAAATGCCTGGGCCAATTCCACCAAGGTTGGTAGTTTCGTCATAGCAATAAAGTGTCCCATCTTGGTCAGATGATCAATGATGACCAGTATGGTATTGTAACCTGAGCTAGGGGGCATATCCACGATGAAATCCATGGACAGCGTATGCCAAGGTATTCGGGGTATGGGAATGGGTCGGAGTAATTTACATGGCTTTTTGTGTTGGGCCTTTCCTTGGGTACAAATGGCACATTCTGAAATGTATTTGGAGGTGTCCACCTGTAAAGTTGCCCACCAAAAATGCCTTTTCATAGCCTGAACAGTTTTCTGAATTCCCAGGTGTCCACCCAGCGTAGAGTCATGAACCCATCGCAAGGCTTGCTGTTGTAATGGTCCTTCTGGTACATACAGTGTATCATTGTGGTATAGTATTTCGTTAATGATCGAACGTTTTTCGGGGTCTTCGTTTATCCAGGCCTGGGTGTTTATTCCTCCCATGTGCTTTTTTACCTCACTCAAAAAGTCCTGCATAGTCGTCAAGGCCAGGATCTCTTCAGGGAAAGAGGCTTTATGCAGTATTACAGACGGTTCTTCCATTGGGACTTGACTGGATTCAAGAGTCGGAGCCGGTCTTGAAAGCGCATCTGCTTTGCCGTTTTGTGGTCCGGGACGATATTTGATCACGAAGTCAAAGTCAGAAAAGAATAGCGACCAGCGGAGTTGTCTCGGGGTTAAGGCTCTAGCGGTCTTTAGAAACAGCAGGTTCCGGTGATCGGTATACATCTCCACTGTGTGCTTAGCCCCCAATAAGTAGTGTCTCCACTCTTCACACACTCTTTTTATAGCCAGGAGTTCTTTATCCGTAATACTGTAGTTGACTTCACAGGATGACAATTTCTTTGAAAAGTAGGCCACAGGATGGAGTTGGCCAGTGTCCGGATGTCTTTGGGACAAGATGCCTCCAATGGCGTAATGGGATGCGTCTGTCTCTACCACAAAAGGAAGAGTGGCATCTGGATGTCTCAACACAGGAGCTTGTGTGAAGCGGTTCTTGAGAGTTTGGAAGGCTTGTTCTGCTGAGTCCGTCCAGAGAAACTTAGCTCCTTTTTTCTACAGATGTGTTAAAGGCTGTATAATCCGGGAGAACTCTTTTATAAACCTTCAATAAAGGTTTGCAAAGCCTAGAAAGCTCTGTAAGGCCTTTACACTGGAGGGTGATTCCCACTGAACGATGGCTTGAATCTTCTTGGTATCCATGCATAATCCGTTTGGTCCTATGATGTATCCTAGGAATTCTACTTCAGTGGCGTGGAAAAGACACTTTTCCAGCTTGGCATAGAGAGCGAACTGTTGCAAATGCTATAGTACTGCAGTCACATGAAGGACATGTTCTTCTGTGGATGCTGAATAAACCAGAATGTCGTCGATATAGACGATGCAGGACACGTCCAACAGGCCTCGTAGCACTTCATCCATAAAGAACTGGAAAGCGGTGGTTGCGTTGCAGAGTCCGAAGGGCATGACCTGGTATTTGTATTATCCAAACTTCGTCCAAAAGGCTGTCTTCCATTCGTCCCCACGCCGCACCCACACTAGATGGTATGCTCCCCTTAGGTCCAGTTTGGTGAATACCTTGGCTCCTTTCAACTGGTCCAATAAAACAGGTATCAAGGGCAAAGGATACCTGTTCTTTATGGTCACTCTGTTAATGGCTCTGTAGTCTATGCAAGCCCTTAAGCCACCTTCCTTCTTTGTTATGAAGAAGATTGGCGAGGAGGCCGGGGAGGAAGAAGGGCGTATGAAGCCGGAGGACAACAATTCATTAAGATACTACTGTAGATATGTGGCCTCGGCCTCCGTAAGAGCGTAAACACGACTGCATGGAATGAAGGCTCCTGGCTCCAGGTCGATTACACAATCATAGTCCCTATGAGGGGGCAACTTCCCTGCATCCTGCTTACTGAATATCGAGTGGAACCGTTTATACTCATCCGTAGAGACACAACACAAGACTTTTTCAGTGTATCCTACAGCGAGTAGGCCAGGAGGATTCAGAGCAAGCTCAGCGTTTTGTATTTTATCTCTTGTGCAGTGTTCTTTACAGAACGAGGAGTTCATGGAGACGGTGCGTGCTGCCCACTGTACCAAAGGATCATGATGCGTTAGCCAGGGCATTCCCAATATAGGTTTGAAGTGGGGAGCATCAATCAGGTCGAACTGTATATATTCAAAGTGGCTCACTCCTACCTGCATCAGAATGTGTTGTGTATGGAAACGTACGGGACCTGATGTTAATGCTGTGCCATCTAACGCCTTCACTGGTTCGGGTGTTTTCTTTTTTATGCAGGGGACACCTATTTCCTGGGCGTACTGTTGATCAATAAAATTGCCAGTAGCTCCTGAATCCAACAATGCATGGACCACAATAGATTCCCCATTGGGTAGTTCCAGTGAAACGCACAAGTTCATATGAGCCAAGGCGGTTTGTACTGTGTTAGCCACTGCTGAAGAGGCCACTTCCTCCATGGGCCTCAAACAAGGGGTCTCGGTCTTGTTTGAGTAAGTCAGTTTCCCGAATTCTCTGTGGCGTAGTCTACCACGTTTTTTTTTCGGGCTCCGAGGTTTGTCTTATTTACAAACTTGGATCGGGTCTTACATTCCTTATGAAATGTCCGGGTTTCCGGCAGTACATGCACAATCTCTGTCTTCTTCTTTTTTCACTTTCCTCTTGGCCTAAGGGTCCTCATATTCCACCAATTTGCATAGGTTCTGTTCCATCGGTGGTATGCGAGTGTTCTTCCTGAACTGGCTTAGGGCGTGGTAGGTAGACCTTTGCTTCTGCTCGGTATTTGTCTCCTTTCCGTTCTTGGAGTCTGTGATCCAACTGAACTGTGAGGTCTATTAGTTCCTCGCAGTTATCAGGCATATGCACAACTTGTGCCAATACATCCTTCAATTCTCCTTTTAACCCTTGATAGAACATGGATGTTCTTTTTTCCACCGGCCAATTGGTTTCAACAAGGAGTCTACTGAAGGTCGTGATATATGTGAGCAGGTCTTGTGCGGCCTGTTTGAGGGTGATGAATTCTCTGTCTAGAGACAGCTGATGCGCTTTTTTGTCAAACAGCTTGCGCATTTCAATGCAGAAATCTGAAAGGTTGTACAGGACAGGATCATCTCTCTCTATCAGGGGGAAGGACCAGCTAGCCGCATTACCACCCAAATAGGATATAACAAAGGCCGTCTTGGCCTGGTCATTCGGAAACACAGGAGGTTTGCACATGAAATGTAGCCTACACTGACCCAAAAATATCCCAAACTTCTTGGGGTCCCCGAAGAACCTTTCAGGAGGGGCGAGGGGCAGCTGCATGGGCTGTATCAAGTGCACGAAAGAGGGTCCTGCTTGGGAGGAGTTGGGAAATGAGGAAGTGAAGGGCCCAGCGCCATGTGTACCCCCTCCCTGAACATGGTCCACGCGTCTGGAATCAGTGACAGGGCCAGGCAAAGGAGGTGGTAACGTCCAGTCCTTAATATAAGAGCCGCTCTCCCTAACACTGGTAGGGCTCATACGGGATAGACCCGCTACCTCACGTCTCATAGTGCCCATCTCGTTTCTTAATTCCAAATTCTCCCCACGGAAAGCATCTACCTCCATCCGCAAAGCGGTTAAGGTCTCCAGCACTGACGTAAGTACAGTGGAAGTATCCATCGCTCAGGCCGTAGGTAACCGTGGGCTTGTCAATCTGTCAGACCACCGACAGGGTAACCACTAACCTTCAAAGCCGGATACAGCGGGAGCGATGAACGATGCTGCGTAACCCCATCCCCAATATGGAGCGACCTGTGAGTATGTAAATATCACTCAGCAGACAACACCACGATACGGGAAAGGGAAAAAAGGGACAAAGGAAACAATAAAGTTGCGGCTGCGAAATCACATGATGGGGAAGTAACTGGGAGTTGTAGACCTCGCTCCTATTCTTGTCACTCCTGCTGTCTAGCCCTGTGTTCCCTGTAGCAAAACACAACACAATATAACAGCCACCGGATGTGGAATGAGTAAGGCACAATACGACTATGTGTGTGTACTTACTTTAAAGCTTGCCGCACGCGTTCTACTGTACAAAAACACAAAGTCCAAAAATAAAGCATAAAATCAAATAAGCATTCCTTTAAGTGGAAATACAGCTTCCCAGGAATCAGAATACGAAAGTGTACTTAGCTGTGTATGTATTCTCCAGCATAGAAGCAATCGTTAGCTGTTGCAGGGTATCTTCAAGATAATGGCAACACAACAAAAACTGGAACGGCACGTTATTTCTGTGTGCTGTTGTTAACTAAAAACCCAAGAAGTATGTCACCTTGCTCCGAGCCTCTCAATGGCTCTTTGATGTGTTCCGGTTCAATTATGTGTCTGTGAACAACAAAGGCATGTTTTAGCAGATACCAGCCTTTCAATGGCTCGAGACGTGCTTCAGCGTGTTCAAAAAGGAATTCCCAAAAGTCATAGAAAAACAAAGGAAGGCCAATGATCTGAGCCTCGCAGCGGCTCGTTAACGCGCTTCAACGCGTTCACTTATCCGTATTCGGTTCGAAAAGGCAACACAGAAAGGAACTCAGAATGAGCCTGGCATCGGCTCGAAGACGCGCTCCAGCGCGTTTACAAATTATAAATGTTTTGAGGAGGAAAGGAATTGAGAATGAGCCTAGCAACGGCTCGAAGACGCGCTCCAGCGCGTCTCACTCGGAAGAGCAGGCTCCTCGCAGCTGCTACTGATAACAAGGCAAAGTGATAGCCAGCATGGCCCGGCAGGAAAACTAAGGATGTAGAGAAGAAGGAGGCTTCCTTCGTCACCTTGCAGAGTCACGACGTCTCAACACCAACGGTTCAGGATATTTAACTCGATTGACAAGCACTGGGCATCAGGGAGGCGGTGCTTATGTAGGACTCTGAGCACAGAGCCCACATGAGCAGTCCCACAGTATTATGGGCGATGTAGTCAAAAACATACACACACACAACAGTGCTGTGTAGGAACCCAACCACACTACCTATGCCTCAACGTGACAGAAACATGTGCTTTTGTGATAGTGCACATTGGAACAAGTACTAGGACTTGATATATGATTGTGTTCCCACGCAACACCCATGGCTTCTGCCACATTTCCAGATTTACAAGAATAAATTACATCCCAGGGGAGGCGTAGGGAGGCGCAATGAGGAGAAATGTTTTCATTACTCCTCATTTATTTCCTCTTTCTATGCGTGCTGCATTCTGCAGCACACATAGAACGAGGAAATCACCTTCTTGTGATTGTTTATGTGCAAGAAGGTGTCCCTCCCTGCACATAAACAATCATTTAAAAAAAATTACGTTTTTGAACTTCTATGTGTGCTGCATTAAAATGCCATTTCAGATTGTTTATGTGCAGGAAGGGACACCTTCCTGCACAGAAAGAATCATTCCCCTCAACACAGGCACCCTTGCACTGTGGTGCAATGGTGCCTGCATCGGCGCATGGCAGCAAATTCTGTGCCAGTGCAGGGGAGAGCAAAGAAATCCGTCATATTGTTGTAGATTTGATCCATCCCTGTGCTTTGGAATTAACGCAGCGTGGCGCAGCCAAATGGCTTGCGGCACCGTGCTGCGTTAATTCCTTGTAAATGAGGCCCTAAATCTTCTAATATGATGGATGATATAAAGCACGGTTTCATTTCTTGGATTAACATGATTAATCCTGGGCCACTGACAGGTTCTACCATGCACCTATCATGCACCTACCATACACCTGCCATGCATCTGCCATGCACCGGCCATGCACCTACCATGCACCTGTATTGCACCTGCCGTGAAACCACCATGCACCTACCATGCACCTACCTTGCACCTACCATGCACCTGCTATGCACCTTCCATGCACCAGCCATGCACCTTCTGTGCACCTGCTATGTACCTACAGTGCATACAATAGAATTATTCTATGTATTCAATAGGTGAGCACCCACAACAACAATACAATAGTACAAATACATACAGGACACATAATATCTCACAATGCAAATAACAAAACCAACATAGATCTTAAAACTAAGCAAAGCAATATACAAAACTAGTGAACATATAACATACAAAGAAAAACGTTCACAAAAAATCGGAATAATTGCTCAATTTTATAAATGTACATAATGTGTACTTTCATACACAGAAATGCGCCTTGGATGTGCCATTAACCTACTGTGCACCTGCCATGTACCTGCCATGTACCTGCCATGCACCTTACATGCACCTACCTTGCACCTACTGTGCACCTGCCATGCACCTGCCATGCACCTGCCATGCATCTACCATGCACCTGCCTTGCACATACCATGTGCCTACCATGCATCTACCAATCACCTTCAATGCACCTTCCATGCACCTGCCATGAACCTTCCATGCACCTACCATGCATCTACCATGCATCTACCATGCACCTTCTATGCACCTGCCATGCACCTGCCATGCACCTACCATGCACCTACCATGACCTGCCATGCACCTGCCATGAACCTTCCATGCACCCGCCGTGCACCAGCCATGCACCTACCATGCACCTACCATGACCTGCCATGCACCTGCCATGAACCTTCCATGCACCTGCCATGCATCTACCATGGACCTCCCATGCACCTCCCATGCACCTCCCATGCACCTTACATGACCTGCCATGCACCTGCTATGAACCTTCCATGCACCCGTCGTGCACCAGCCATGCACCTAAGATGCACCTACCATGCACCTACCATGCATCTACCATGCACCTTCTATGCACCTCCCATGCACCTGCAATGCACCTACCATGCACCTGCCATGCACCTGCCATGCACCTACCATGCACCTGCCATGCACCTACCATGCACCTGCCATGCATCTACCATGCACCTTACATGACCTGCCATGCACCTACCTTGCACCTACTGTGCACCTGCCATGCACCTGCCATGCACCTGCCATGCACCTGTCATGCACCTGCCATGCACCTGTCATGCACCTGTCATGCACCCGTCATGCACCCGTCATGCACCCGTCATGCACCCGTCATGCACCTGTCATGCACCTGCCATGCACCTGTCATGCACCTGCCATGCGTCTGTCATGCACCTGCCATGCACCTTCCATGCACCTGTCGTGCACCCGCAATGCACCTACCATGCAGCTGCCTTGTATCTGTCATGGACGTGCCATTAACCTACTGTGCACCTACCGTGCACCTGCCATTCACCTACCATGCACCTTCCATGCACCTGCCATGCACCTTCCATGCCCCTTCCATGCACCTGCCATGCCTGTCATGCACCCACCATGCAGCTGCCTTGCACCTTCCATGGACGTGCCATTAACCTACTGTGCACCTTCCATGCACCTTCCATGCACCTTCCATGCACCTTCCATGCACCTTCCATGCACCTTCCATGCACCTGCCATGCACCTTCCATGCACAGTGGGGGCTAGTGACTATTGAAAGTGGTAGGGTGTAAAAGCCATATTTAAAGGGGTTTCTTGTGAAGGGAATTGTTCCCACATTCACCAGGCAGGGAGATGTATACAGACGGGCCAAGGCATAACCCACAACACAATCCTGAAGAAGTCGTAAGGCATCTTGAATAAGTAAATGAGGGGCACATTTAGCCTTTTGTCCTAATTCATGTATAGAGTACTGTCTATCCTTTCACTTGCTCAATCATTGCATACCAGTTTGGCTACAGAAATCATGCTGTACTCTGGTAAAGACGTAGTAAAAGACTCTTTCAGGCATACACTAAAGAAGCCCTTGAGTTACTAACAGCCACTGTAGGAAAAGGCATTTGTTATGAGCAGAAACCTAGTTCATGGCTTCTAGGCATCAGTGCTTCAGACAACCTAAAATAGTAAAGGACAATGCATTGGCATTCATCGGGTAGGCAAATGTATCCATACAGGCTTTATGTGCCAATAACAAGATCACATTTTAATGTTGTGAACTTTTATACATGATGCTGGAATTTAGTTTTGTACCTATATTATGGTGACTAGTGCCAGGGGCTGCCAAATGAAAGGATGGTGTATGGGCTACGATGATACAATTATGCCAGGAGCCTTGTGGGTTCAGTTTGTCCATACCTTAATACAGCAAGTCAGCTGGTGCATTTGTAAAAAGAAATGGTGCTTTTTAAATCATAAGTACAAGGAGCAAGGCCTTCTGTAACCAGAAAAATATCACCACGAACCCTGATTGAAGGTACACGAAGAGGGAGAAACGCCCGTTCTACACTAAGGAGTTATCATACCTGTTATCACTGTGCGGAATCCCAGTGCAATACACGAGACTGAGCCAAATTGATTAATCTGGAAACCGACGCATTTTGAGATTCAGTCTGCATATTTGCACACGGTCGGTTGGTCTCATCTTACAACGCGCGACATCTACCTAGACTATTACAATTGGGCAATGGCCAATTAGGCATATTCTAAGACGTATACTTGTCTGGGGAGAATCCACCTCAATTAAGATAACGGAACGAGAATATTGACAAGTGTGAGGTGATACCTACCAGTAGTTTTTGACTTTTTTCATGTGCCCTGATGAAGTTCCCAGTATGGGAAAGAAACGCGTTGGCTGGAGTGTCTATGTTTGATGATTTTGACACAATTTTGAAATAAAGAAAATATTTTCTCACCAACATATGACTATTGGACTTTATGAGCTGCGCACCCCCCTTTGGACACAAAAACGATTTTCTGATCTGGAGCACAGTGACGTCACGCAGCGGCTGGCGTTGGGGTTGTTTTGCGCGGCTAACTCACTTATTGGAATTGGTGTGAGGTGCGGAACGAGTGGTCCGCCGCTGCTCAACTGGACTAACTTTTATACATGATGCTGGAATTTAGTTTTGTACCTATATTATGGTGACTAGTGCCAGGGGCTGCCAAATGAAAGGATGGTGTATGGGCTACGATGATACAATTATGCCAGGAGCCTTGTGGGCTCAGTTTGTCCATACCTTAATACAGCAAGTCAGCTGGTGCATTTGTAAAAAGAAATGGTGCTTTTTAAATCATAAGTACAAGGAGCAAGGCCTTCTGTAACCAGAAAAATATCACCACGAACCCTGATTGAAATGTAAAAAGCCTGTACTTACCTATGTTAGAAATGCAATGAGCGCTTCATCTCACCTCTGCTATAAACTTGTTTCCGTCAACATCGTGCACATTTTTTTCTGGCCCTGGTATGAAAGGCATTAGGTAAAGTGCTGACATTAATGGGGAAATCCCACAGGCAGTACTCTACGAAACCTAAAGCAGGCATATTTCTATAAAACTGAAACATGCGCACTGTATCCATTTACTGTATGTGACCTGGCGTCAGTGATGACGCCTGTCACATGACCTGCGTCCAATCTGAACCCTCAACACTCGCTGATTGACACACTTCTTTGGGAAGCCCAGGCTGCAGTCTGAAGCACCCAAGTGCAATCAGTGAGAGAGGGTGGGGTTCATAAACGGAGAGGAATGGCCCTACGCTCCGTCAGGCCGCAGAATCAAAGAATTAAATCAGACAAGCCCTGAAAACCCTGCAACATGCTCATGAGCAGTAAGTGCATGGGCCTGTCTGTGCTTTGACTTCCTGACCCTTGCGCAGAGCGAGGGTCAGAAGCGATGCTGATTGCTGAGCAATCAACACTTACTGCAGGTAGGATTCATGTTTTAAAAAAAAATTAAAGAGGCAAGAAATATGGGGGCGTAGCCCCCTGGCCCTCTAAAAGAAACCACCCCTGACCATGCACCTACTATGCACCTTCCATGCATCTACCATGCAACTTCAATGCATCTTCCATGCACCTGCCGTGCACCTGCCGGGCACATGCCATGCACCTACCATGCTCCTGCCATGCACCTACCATGTGCCTGCCATGCACCTGCCATGCACCCACCATGCGCCTGCTATGCACCCACCATGCACCCGCTATGCACCTGCCATGCACCTGCCATGCACCTGCCATGCATCTGCCATGCACCTTCCATGCACTTGCCATGCACCTACCACCCACCTGTCATGCACCTGTCATGCACCTACCATGCACCTGCCTTGCACCTGCCTTGCACCTGCCTTGCACCTGCCTTGCACCTGCCATGCATGTGCCATGCACGTGCCATGCACCTTCCATGCACCTACCATGCACCTGCCATGAACCTGCAATGCCCCTACCATGCATCTTCCATGCACCTACCATGCACCTGCCATGAATCTGCAATGCACCTACCATGCATCTTCCATGACCCTTGCGCAGAGCGAGGGTCAGAAGCGATGCTGTTTGCTGAGCAATCAACACTTACTGCAGGTAGGATTTATGTTTTTAAAAAAAATTAGAGGCAAGAAATATGGGGGGCGTAGCCCCCTGGCCCTTTAAAAGAAACCGCCCCGGACCATGCACTTACTATGCACCTACAATGCACCTACCATGCACCTTCCATGCACCTACTATGCACCTACCATGCAACTTCAATGCATCTTCCATGCACCTGCCATGCACCTGCCATGCACCTGCCATGCATCTGCCATGCACCTGCTGGGCACCTGCCATGCACCTGCTGGGCACCCGCTGGGCACCTGCCATGCACCTACCATGCACCTACCATGCACCTGCCATGCACCTCCCATGCACCTCCCATGCACCTCCCATGCACCTCCCATGCACCCGCCATGCACCCGCCATGCACCCGCCATGCACCCGCCATGCACCTGCCATGCACCCGCCATGCACCTGCCATGCACCTGACATGCACCTACCACCCACCTTCCATGCACTTGCCATGCACCTACCACGCACCTTTCACGCACCTGTCATGCACCTGTCATGCACCTGTCATGCACCTGTCATGCACCTGCCATGCACCCAACATGCACCTGTCATGCACCTGTCATGCACCCAACATGCACCTGTCATGCACCTGTCGTGCACCCAACATGCACCTGTCATGCACCTGTCATGCACCCAACATGCACCTACCATGGACCCGCCATGCACCTGCCTTGCACCTACCATGCACGTGCCTTGCACCTACCATGCACATGCCATGCACCTACCATGCACCTTCCATGCACCTATCATGCACCTGCCATGAACCTGCAATGCACCTACCATACACCCGCCATGCACCCAACATGCACCTACCATGGACCTGCCATGCACCTGCCTTGCACCTACCATGCACCTGTCATGCATGTGCCATGCACCTACCATGCACCTAGCATGTACCTTCCATGCATCTTCCATGCACCTATCATGCACCTGCCATGAACCTGCAATGCACCTGCCATGAACCTGCAATGCACCTGCCATGAACCTGCAATGCACCTACCATGCACCCGCCATGCACCCAACATGCACCTGCCTTGCACCTACCATGCACCTCCCATGCACCTGCCTTGCACCTACCATGCACCTGCCATGCACCTGCCATGCACCTGCCATGCACCTGCCATGCACGTGCCATGCACCTACCATGCACCTAGCATGCACGTGCCATGCACCTGCCATGCACCTACCATGCACCTAGCATGCACCTGCCATGATCCTGCAATGCACCTAGCATGCACCTGCCATGATCCTGCAATGCACCTACCATGCACCTCCCATGCACCTGCCATGCACCTGCCATGCAACTGCCATGCACCTGCCATGCACCTGCCATGCACCTACCATGCACCTGTCATGCATGTGCCATGCACCTACCATGCACCTAGCATGTACCTTCCATGCATCTTCCATGCATCTTCCATGCACCTATCATGCACCTGCCATGAACCTGCAATGCACCTACCATACACCCAACATGCACCTACCATGGACCTGCCATGTACCTTCCATGCATCTTCCATGCACCTATCATGCACCTGCCATGAACCTGCAATGCACCTGCCATGAACCTGCAATGCACCTACCATGCACCCGCCATGCACCTGCCTTGCACCTACCATGCACCTGTCATGCACCCAACATGCACCTGCCTTGCACCCGCCATGCACCTGCCATGCACCTGCCATGCACCTGCCATGCACCTGCCATGCACCTGTCATGCACCTGTCATGCACCTGCCATGAACCTGCCATGAACCTGCCATGGACCTGCAATGCACCTGCCATGAACCTGCCATGCACCTACCATGCACCTACCATGCACCTGCCTTGCACCTGCCATGCACCTGCCATGCACCTGCCATGCACCTGCCATGCACCCGCCATGCACCTGCCATGCACCTGCCTTGCACCTGCCTTGCACCTACCATGCACCTGCCATGCACCCAACATGCACCTGCCATGCACCTGCCATGCACCTGCCTTGCACCTACCATGCACCTGTCATGCACCCAACATGCACCTGCCTTGCACCTGCGATGCACCTGCCTTGCACCTATCATGCACCTGTCATGCACATGCCATGCACCTACCATGCACCTACCATGCACGTGCCATGCACCTACCATGCACCTACCATGCACCTAGCATGCACCTGCCATGCACCTAGCATGCACCTGCCATGATCCTGCAATGCACCTCCCATGCACCTCCCATGCACCTGCCTTGCACCTCCCATGCACCTACCATGCACCTGCCATGCACCTGCCATGCTCCTATCATACACCTGCCATGCACCTACCATGCACCTGCACAGCTTCTGGCACTTTACAAATACATAACAAAGTACATAACAGAATGTTGTGTCGCAGAGTTATAATTGTAGTGGAGGTGCTGGAAGATGTTGGAATATTGGATTATTTTAAAAGCTCTGCGAACCGATCTAGAATTGTCTCTAAAACCTATGGCCTTTAGCAACGCTAGTAGTAGTTAAATAATTACCTTTCAGCCCATTTCTTTTAAAAATGAAATTGATAGGCTGCCCCAAACACTCTTTGAACCAGCTTGTGAGGTCATACTGTTGAGTGTTGTTTGTACATCAAGAAAAATAATTAGAGGGAACATTGGTCCTGGCACTAAATACAGACTGCTCGTCACTAACTGTGATGAAAATGCATGGTAATGTGCATGAATGCTGAGCCCGCGACAGCACTGTAAGCAGGTACCGAAGCGATGTTGCATGAACTAATACACACAGGCATAAAATTTTACTTTGTCACTAACCACAAAGTGAATAAAGTTGCATTTAGCAATTTCCCCTAACCCTAAGATTGATTAATTAGAAATAGAGTCGGTCAAAGCTTCTAAGTCGGTCTGACAACTGACTTTGAGTTTAACCAGTCTAGCTGCTACCTAACCCTGGACAGTCCTTGGTGCATATATAATCAGATCTATAGCGGCTTCCTGAATCTATAAAAACAGATCTGACTTTAAAGATTGAGAGGTCACTTAACAGGAGAATAGATGGACAGACAGCCCTACTCTCTGTCTGGATTCAGGGCAGGAAACTCACAAAATCTTCTGTTAACAGAACACTCCCCTGGATCTGAGGAGACCTGAAGCCCTCCGAGTGTTTGTGGGAACCACCTAAACCATCAAGGTGTACATGTACTGGGCCCTTCTGCCAGTACTTGGTTCATTAACATTGACTGTTCATCGGAGATGATGGAGCACTGGGCCTTACAACGTAATCTCTTAGTCCAGTCGTCAAAGATTTTTACCCATTGGTCGTATGGACCATTGATAGCTGACGTGAAGCATTGAGAGGGAGAGAACATCAACAATGCATTTCTAGCTTGTGAAGCCCATGTGACTCCACAACAAGGACCAGAGATCACTGAATATGGTTAAAGGGTTTTATTTCGGTCTGCCAATCACTCCAGTATATACGCAAACCAAGAATAAGTGCAGTAAATGCAGCAATACAATTGGTAAACTGAAATATCTCAGTAGGTTAAAGCACAACAGACTGACATATCGAAGTGCAATAATCACAATTAAATAAGCAGAGATTAAAGCAAACAGGTGTTCCATAAAGAAACTTCCCTTCTCTCTCCTAAACATGGATCAAATATAGGGTCATCTATCAAGGGTCTCTAAATCAGAAGCACAAAAGAAGATACAGACATGTTCTTATCTCCTTCACGCCACCAGGGACCAATCAGAACACTACTTGAGTTCATCTACAACATGGATTCAGGTTTACATCGCATCGAACGAACGCTTCGGTTCTCAACCTTGAACAACTCGCCATCCTGTTACATGATGAACATTAGGCCTCTTTCGACCATTGTTTCTCCACGTTCACTGCCAAGACTCTCTCAGGCCTCTCTATCAGCCGTCTAATACAGACACTAAACCTGTCTCTAACTAACGTAAATCATGATAATGAACCTGCAAGGATAAGAGAAAACATGCTGGAGAAGCAAAATGCATTTCAACTGAGGCCTGTAGCCAGGCTAACTTTATTCAAGCATTTAATGTGCGCTTCGAATACATGGTTATACCTGAACACGTATAACTTTAAAAGAACTGCAAACGTGAGCAAAAGAATACATGTTTACAATACATATGCAAATATAACATGAAGTGTAAGTGTAAACCGTGAATAAGAAAATACATGTCTTCATGTTTAAACTAAACATTACTGCACATATATAAATCTCAAGGGCCTCAATAATGATTTTTTGCCGTAGGGCAGCGCCGCAGGCATTCCTGCGGCGCTACCCTATGGTAAAAGAAAAGGGCAGGAATGCGACATCTATCAGATACGGCGCATTCCTGTCAGTTTCCCCGGGCTGGCGCACAATGGGCTGCCCTGCACCAATGCAGGCACCTTTGCACCATGGTGCAAGGGTGGCTGCGTTGTGGGGATGATTGTTTTTGTGCAGGATGGGAAACCTTCCTGCACAAAAACAATCACAAGAGGCTTTTTCCTCTTTCTATGTGTGCTGCAGAATGCAGCAAACATTGAAAAAGAAAAAACAAGGAGAAATAAAGATTTTTCTCCTCTTTGTGCCTCCCTTACGCCTCCCCTGGGGAGGCGTAAGTTTTTGGCGCTGCCTCAGAGTTATGATTTCTTGTAAATCTGGGGCAGTGTCAAAAAGCCATGGATGTTGCTGGGAACGCTCCCAACAACACCCATTGCACGCCCCTTCAATGCAGAAAACTGCGTTAAAGGGAACTATATTTACAAGGCAGCATTAAGACAAAAAAAGTGGCTTAGTGCTGCCTGGTAAATATGGAGCAGGCTCCTGCGCGACCGGAGCGTCACAAAAAGTGACGCACCTGCGGCGCAAGGGGCTTATATATAAGCCCCCTAGTTTCTTCTGCTAGAGATGAGACCCCATGTGTCCATGCTGCTGAGGAGGGAGGCTGCCTTGTGTGCTTAGAAGCCGCCTTGCATTGCTAGAGGCAGAGACCCCATATGTTGGAGCTGCAGTGAGGTGCTTAGCTCTGCTATTTCCATCAGAGGCTGGAGACAACGCTCCAAGTCCCCTACATACCTAACCCTGGATCGAGCTCCTCCCCTTCTGGGTACAAGAGTATCTCAGACTCTCGTCCATACATTACATAGTAGCCCAACTCTGAGGGCAATTTTAATTCAATTAATTTCCTTAGCATGAAGTTTTGTTACTTAACCCCTCGAAGAGACCCCTCTCACTCTCACTCTCTCCCTCCCCTCCCCTGACCTCCTCATTACCCTTCACCTTTTTCACTTAGTTTTTGCTTGGTGTTCTTTGTAAGTTTATTCTGCACATACAGTTAATGTTCTATGTAAAGCGCTCTAATACCAGCTGGTGAAGTAGCAATATAGAAAAATAATGTAAATAAATGGCTCATCCTGAAAATAACTGACCACCCATATGGTCAGTACAACAAAGCGCTGCAGACCAGTGTTGGACACTCGGCGTAGAACTGGACACAGTGGCCTGTTTCCTCCGTGAGACACCCTCTTTCCGCAGCTGAGAGTCCAAAGTCTAACACTGCGAGAAGAGCCCTGTGTCATTCTTGTGAGTGACATGTGTGATCCTTGAACTAGATGTTCACACCTCACCCCCACATTCAGGAGTAAGTGTTGACTGCTTGAACCCCACTGACCCATGAAAAGTCTAAGCTTTAACCAGAGCCCCTTGGCTTTTCAGCGAGCTTGCAGCAGTATCTGCGCTCTATATTTCCAGGGACAACTGCAATACTTGTACCAGGACCCTTGAGTTGTGCCGGCCAAATCTACTGTACACCAGCAACACGCCCCATACTCTACGCTGCTACAACAGTTATGACGGACGTGCGGAACGTAAGCAATGAGAGCGCAGAAAGCATGCCGAGCTCGATCTTCCAATGCCCATTACCCTTTGACCTGTCTGAATCCCAAGCAAATGGCGCTCGATGGGAGAAATGCATTCAGGGCTTCGAGCACTATCTGCTCGCCACCTGCAAGAACCACACGGATGAAGAAGCCAGGGACCTGTTCCTAAACCTTGTCGGCGATGATGTGGAAGATCTGCTCATCACGTTCCCGCCTGACTCAATCACAACATACAAGGGCATAATAAAATGTCTTACCGACAGTTTCGACCACCCCAGCGAAATGTTGACTTTGAACAATACACATTCAACATGGCGTGTCAATGAGCGGATGAGTTTCTTGATGATTTTCCAATCAGACTGTGCAAATTAGTGACTTACTGCGAGTTTGACAAATTTGACATTGAGGCGGCCATCGGGCTGTGCATCATTAAACGTTGTTACTCAGGCGCCTTTCGTACAAAAATACTGAAAGAAACATACACGCTTGACAAAATACTGACCATGGCATGATCAGAAGCCAGGGCCACATCACACGCCATTCATATGGAAAATGGGAAAGCTAGAACCATAGAACAAGCCCATCAGATGGCAGGGTGCAGTGGCAGCAAACATGAAAAGCCTACGCCTCCTCCAAAAAACATGAGAGAGCATGCTATTGCTGCACGTCGGTGCCTGCCCGGCCATGGACACAAATGCCGGGAGTCAAACAGGGACAATCACTTTGCGAGCTTGTGCAAGGGTGGACACATCCAACCAGAGAAAGGGTGACTTGCTAGGCCGCGAGCGACTTCCAGTAGAGATGGACAACACATGGAAGCCTGCAGTCGCAGCCCATTCACTGACTCTGATGCTGCCTCCACCCGGGGAACCACCAAATGCCTGTACCTCATGACAGATGCCTCAGCACAGCTCCCTGATGCCAAACTTATCCAGCTAGTTGACGAACTGCAAATTAAGAAGACGGCAACGGTGGATCTCCAGGTCAGGAATCACACAACGCAATTTGCACTCAACAGTGGAGCCACGTGCAACATAATGTGTGTCTCAGAACATGAGAAAATGAAGCACAAACCTCCCCTGTCACTCTTTATGGTTGATGTTTCATATGGGGAAACACCCGGTAGTGAACGTTTGGAACTTTGTGAAGATGCTCACGGACAAGGTAACATCCGTGAAGGAAGAGGTGCATGTTCTACAGTGAGACATTCCAGCTCTGTGTCTGCTCAGCAATGTCATGGCTCAAGTAATGGGCCTCCTGGCCCTGACATACCACATGACTGAGCATCCCATCACCTCAAGAGAGTTCCCAGCACTCAACAAAGTGCTCTGGAAGCTGAAGGACGCACAAGTCACCCCTCAAATTAATGAAGCAGTCAAACCGGTGGGTCAGGATCACCTTCAGCCGCAAGTAGAGGAAGAGGTAATCTCTTAGCACAAGACATAATTGAGCCTACTGACGGGCTAACTCCATGGGCGTCTCCCATTGTGACTGTGCCCAAAAAAAAACACGCAGAAAATACGCATCTGTGTTGACATGCATTTACCAAACACGGCCATTGAAAGGGACGGAACCCAGGCCCTCACCTAAACGACATGATCAGCTGCCTAAATGGAGCCTGCATGTTCTCCATGTTAGACCGATTCAAAGGCTATCACCAGCTAGAACTCGACCCAGAATCACAGTACATTACCACATTCTTCACTCACCTGGGGCTATTACGCTACAAAAATCTAAGCTTCGGGGTGTCATCGCCGGCCGAAATATTACAAGAGATGGTGCGAAGAGTGATAAGGCCGGTAAAAAACTGTTTGAACTAGAGTGACGACATTTTGCTGTTCAGCCGCACAACTGAGGAGCACGACACTGCACTCCGGGAGGTATGCAGGGCGTTGGAGAAGGCTGTCCTGACGCTGAATGAGGATAATTGCGAGCTCCGAAAGGGTGAACTGGTCTTCTTCCATCACATATTCTCCCGAAAAGGAATGCGGCCAGGCCCCTGCAAAGCTGAAACGCTCAGCAAAGCATAGCCCCCTGTGAATGTTGCAGAAGTGAAGTCATTTCTGGGACTAGCAAGCTACTGCGCTTGCTAGATCAAAAACTTTGCCACAGTGAGCACCCCACTTCGAGAACTAACAAAACAATATCAACCGTATCTCTGGAGCTCAGAGTGCCACAAAGCATTCATGGACATCAGAAATGCTGTCACAGCGATGGATCACATCGCCTACTTTGATACAGCTCTATGCACAGAGCTACCAGAAGATGTGGGCCAGGTGGGATTAGGGTAGGGTGACCAGACATCCCGGATTTCCCCGGACGGTCCCGGGTTTTGGAGAAGTGTCCCGACACTTTTCTCCAAATTGAAGAAATGTCCCGGTTTTTGGGTAGTGCCTGGGTCATTTAAAGAAATGTCCCGGTTTTTAAGGGCTGATCGGGTGAGCCTGCACGTTAATCACAGTGTTTATGCAGGCTCACATTTCGACCAGCCCTTTAAAAACAGGGACAGAAGTTCACTTCTTTAAACTCTCCTGCTGTGCTGCTTCGCCTCATTTAAGCAGCACAGCAGGATTTAATGAGGTGTGAATCAGGGCTGCAGAGGCCTAGGGCAAGGCCAGGCCCACCAGCAGCGGGACCCTCGAGCTCTTCGCAGAACGGGAGGTAATGTGAAAATACATATATATATATATATATATATATGTATCGTGATATATATTTGTATTTAAGACGCCCTGAGACCTAATAGGACATTTAGTCCTATTTCTATGTCTGTGCCCGTCCGTTTTTCATTCGGAAAATCTGGTCACCCTAGATTAGGGGCCATCCTTGCCAACACCCACCTGAATGGGACTCACCAAGGCGCATCGTGGCGTACGCCAGCAGGCGTATGATGGACGTTAAAAGGGTGTGAGTCAACCGGAGAAGGCGAGCCTGGCAGTTGTGTGGGCCTACAAGCACTACCACATGCTCATCCATGGGAAGCCATTCACTATCGTGGCGGATCATCAAGCACCGGTCACGGTATATGGTAACCCGAATGCAAAAATTCCACCGTGTCTTGAGAGGTGGGGGATTTGCTTGATGGACTGCGACTTCAAAACTGTCCACAAACCAGGGAAGGAACACAACCCTGCAGACTACATGTCACAATACCCCCTGCCGTGTGTAAAACAGACAGTCTCCATTCCTGAAGAGTATCTCAACTTTGTGCTACGATAAAACACACCTGCTTCAATAACGATGGAAGAACTGGCACAACAAACAATGTCCGACGCTACGCTGGAGGCAGTCAAAACACTCATATGATAACAGAGGTAGAGACATGTGAACCATAACAGCCCAGTCAGTGAAGGGGTCAGGAGAGAGGAACTACCTGCATTCAAACAAGTACAGGAAGAGCTACCCGGAACGGAGTGAGGAATACTTCTTCGAGGAACCAGCTACCCGGAACGGAGTGAGGAATACTTCTTCGAGGAACCAGGATAGGGATGTCCCACACCCTTCGGCGGCAGACATTAACACTGCACATGAAAGTCACAGGGGAATGGTGGCCACCAAGAAAATGATGAGAGAAAAAGTATGGTTCCCGGGCCTTGACGGTCTGATAGAGGACATTATCATGAACTGCCACCTCTGTCAGATAACAGGAAGGCCATCCAAACCGAAGCAACTATACTTGTGTCTGACCTCCCAGATGCTGTGTGGTTGACTCTGGCCGCGGACTTCTATGGACCATTGGACACTGGTGTCTACCTGTTGGTTGTCAGTGATGAGCACTCTTGTTTCCCCATAGCGTGCCAAGTGTTGTCCACGTCGGCAACGGCCGTACTACCAGTCCTAGATGATATCCTTGCAGCGTGGGGAGCCCCTCTGACACTAAATGCAGACAAATTAACCCCCTTCTCAGGAGAAGAATTTCGCAAGTTCAAGACCTACCTGGGGGTACACCATTGGAAAATAACACCCTTGTGGCCGCAGGCCAATGGCATGGAGAAACGATTCATGGGAAACATTAAGAAGGCCGTCCAAAGAGCAAAGCTGGTGCAGATCTCTGTCGGCTAAGCACTGTGCCAAGTGCTCCGGGACTAACACAACACCCCACACGGCTCCACTGGTGAAACCCAGCATTTCCCCCTGCGCTAGCGCAAAGTTAAGCTACCTGAAGGCACCCTTGCACCACAGTGCAAGGGTGTCTGCATTGAGGGGAGTTATTGTTTATGTGCAGGAAGGTGTCCCTTCACAAGGCACAAGGCAGCACACATGGAAACAGCAAAAACTAGGAGAAAATAAACATTTTTCCTAATTGCACCAGGGAAAGACAAGGTTTTCCCTGGTCTTAATTTTGGCGTTGCCCCATATTTACGTCCCCCCTTGTAAATATGGGGCAGCATCAAAATCAATGGGTGTTGAGGTGGATAAGTATAGCGTAAAAGGGTGCCCTATTTACAAGGCAGCGTTAAGCCACATTAAGTGACTTAACTCTGCCTTGTAAATAAGATGAAGACCATATCGCCATAGGAACGTCGCTAAAAGGGACGTTACTGTGGTGATAGGGGCTTGTAAATATGCCCTTTAGTGTTACATAGGTACAAAATGCACTTGCTGGGATGTTTACATGCTGTGTGATGTACCTGGAATGCACATTGCCCTGCAGGTTGGTATTTGCATGTATTTAACAGGGGGTCTTGGGCGGTGTTTGTGTTGTGAAGCTTTTTGTGTTCTGTGTTATTTTAGTCCTGCCAGGGCACTTTGTCTTTTCCTTGTACCCACAGCCCATAATCACTGCCCTGTGATAGCCCTTTTTCTACGTCTGAGGCTGGCCCCAGAGTTTGGCTTTACATGTCTGGTCACCATGGGCTGGTGATGGTAGAAAGGCCTCAGGGTGAGATAAAAGGTCTGGTCCGTCTGTCCCCATGTGGGTCTGTCCTGTGACTATATCCAGGGGGCCAGTGGGGGCGCAGCTCAGAGTGAAGAACTTTATCGACCTGTGACCAGGGACGGTACAAGGATATTTGGGGCCCCAGGCGAACGGGAAGGTGTGAGGCCCCTCTAATTTGCATGTGACATCACAAGAAAATAGAAAACGGTCATAACATTTCAAAACAATCCGATTCATGCTGCCCACAAAGCCTAAGTTTTAAAATACTGTTGTTTCTGTGTGTTTTTGAGGGCGCACGTTACATGGCTGTTTTGCTACGACCACTTTGTTGTCTTTTGTGAGCAGCCGAATCTTAGTTTATTTTCTTTCGTGGTCAGATAACTCAGTGAGTTAGCTTCATGTTGTTGAGATCTGTCCTCATAGTGTGAGCTGCAAATTCGCCCCTATGCTCCATTCGGTTTGGGTTTATTCCAGGTTAGGACAAACCGTACAAACAGTTATGAAATGTAAATATTATCATTTTTATCTGTTTAAAAACAACACATAAATAAAAGGCATTGTCATTTACAAGGCCAATAGCTCAAAGTCTGGTAAATGTGAGACCTATTGCATTGCAAATGCTTATTTTATTCAGTGTTCTTCCTCCACATTCTTGGGTTATCCTGCCCACGGACAAGTCAGCCTCACACTGATTCGATTGGATGAGTTGTATTCTTCCACTGCATACTTGAGGGCGCTTTTTAAATGTTCTATTCAGCACTCCCAGCAAGTGTAGGAGTTTCTTTGCTCTCTCCGAGTTTTTGCTCTTTATCCCACCCATACACTCTTTTTACTGCCTTGCTCCCCTGTAATCACATATGTACGTACATAGTACTTTTACAGTGTGAACTTAGGCAAAAGGCAGAGGTGCTCTGCACATGGCCAAACTTGAAGCCAACGAGTAAGATGAGAGGAAGCTGGGTTTTGTGGATAGTTAATGCGCTTTGATGTTGTGTTGTTTAAAGAGGTGAGTCTTCTACTCTTTAATAATTTAGAGCAGCATTGAGGTGTCCTGATGGTACGGGCATGTGGTTCCAAATCTTGGGTGAATAGATGGAAAATGCTTGCTGTTCTCTATGCTCTGTTTATTATTTGTTAAAGCATTTATTTATTTATCGTACGAGGGCTGGGCAACTGATAAACTTTTCTGGGTTGTCCACTACCTTTCTGGCACTGCACATACTTATTTTTTATCTGTTCAATGAATACTTTAACATAGTTTTCCACTATTTTAGAAAGGAAAAGTAAAAAATGCCAACTATGGATTTTGAATAGGGTTTTCTTTGATAAAAGCACTTTGCAAGACTGCTGAACATGTGGGCGCATGCATCGTAATGGAAAGCCAATAACATGACCTTTCAGAGTGGAGACTTATTGGTTTTGCCAATGCTTGTTTGTGTTTACAATGCTAATGTTTTCCCGCTCTGAACACATGGCTCTCGGCTCATAATGAGCTACAGTTTTTGAGGATCCTGCCTAAGCAAAATAAATGACATCTTCTGTCATGACTACCATGTTTGTGAAATACAGAGCTGATACACCAACCAATGAAGGCTTATAATATTCAGGCCCATGATAGTCTTTAGAGCAACATGCAGCACTGATACAACAACCAATGAAGGCTTATAATATTCAGGCCCATGATAGTCTTTAGAGCAACATGCAGCACTGATACAACAACCAATGAAGGCTTATAATATTCAGGCCCATGATAGTCTTTAGAGCAACATGCAGCACTGATACAACAACCAATGAAGGCTTATAATATTCAGGCCCATGATAGTCTTTAGAGCAACATGCAGCACTGATACACCAACCAATGAAGGCTTATAACATTCAGGCCCATGATAGTCTTTAGAGCAACATGCAGCACTGATACAACAACCAATGAAGGCTTATAATATTCAGGCCCATGATAGTCTTTAGAGCAACATGCAGCACTGATACAACAACCAATGAAGGCTTATAACATTCAGGCCCATGATAGTCTTTAGAGCAACATGCAGCACTGATACAACAACCAATGAAGGCTTATAACATTCAGGCCAATGATAGTCTTTAGAGCAACATGCAGCACTGATACAACAACCAATGAAGGCTTATAATATTCAGGCCCATGATAGTCTTTAGAGCAACATGCAGCACTGATACACCAACCAATGAAGGCTTATAACATTCAGGCCCATGATAGTCTTTAGAGCAACATGCAGCACTGATACAACAACCAATGAAGGCTTATAATATTCAGGCCCATGATAGTCTTTAGAGCAACATGCAGCACTGATATAAGCCTTCATTGGTTGTTGTAATATTCAGGCCCATGATAGTCTTTAGAGCAACATGCAGCACTGATACAACAACCAATGAAGGCTTATAATATTCAGGCCCATGATAGTCTTTAGAGCAACACGCAGCACTGATACACCAACCAATGAAGGCTTATAACATTCAGGCCCGTGATAGTCTTTAGAGCAACACGCAGCACTGATACAACAACCAATGAAGGCTTATAACATTCAGGCCCATGATAGTCTTTAGAGCAACATGCAGCACTGATACAACAACCAATGAAGGCTTATAATATTCAGGCCCATGATAGTCTTTAGAGCAACATGCAGCACTGATACAACAACCAATGAAGGCTTATAATATTCAGGCCCATGATAGTCTTTAGAGCAACATGCAGCACTGATACACCAACCAATGAAGGCTTATAACATTCAGGCCCATGATAGTCTTTAGAGCAACATGCAGCACTGATACAACAACCAATGAAGGCTTATAATATTCAGGCCCATGATAGTCTTTAGAGCAACATGCAGCACTGATATAAGCCTTCATTGGTTGTTGTAATATTCAGGCCCATGATAGTCTTTAGAGCAACATGCAGCACTGATACAACAACCAATGAAGGCTTATAATATTCAGGCCCATGATAGTCTTTAGAGCAACACGCAGCACTGATACACCAACCAATGAAGGCTTATAACATTCAGGCCCGTGATAGTCTTTAGAGCAACACGCAGCACTGATACAACAACCAATGAAGGCTTATAACATTCAGGCCCATGATAGTCTTTAGAGCAACATGCAGCACTGATACAACAACCAATGAAGGCTTATAATATTCAGGCCCATGATTGTCTTTAGAGCGACATTGATTGTGCAATCCTGCTAAAACCCTAATCTAGCTCAGGATGCTGGGGAATCTAGAGAAGGCTGTCATTGGCTCATCAGGCATGTTCGTGATATGTGAAAAATCAGAAATCCGTGGAGAAAACGTGTCATTAATAGCATTCTATGAACAGTGCCAACCATCCAGACACTACAGAAGGCCGCACACATGCACACACACCAGCACAGAGCCATGCAAAGGCACACACACACAGTCTGACCGGAATGTATATATACAGGTGGAAACATACATACCATCACATGCACAAAGACACTTGCGCGCAGATACAAAATAAACACAAAATAGAGTGCCATCATTTCCCGGAACTAGGAAATCAGTCAAATGCACGCATTGCTGTCGTGCACGCAGCACAGCAGCCGCCACGTCGTGCAGTTCATTTCAGTGGCGAGTGTGCTGACCCTGATCTCCCCTCCCATTCTCCTTTCACTGCACAAGGCAGGACATGTGCACGAGAATAAAGTCCCAGTAAAGCAAGTATGTGCATGAAAAAGAGATTGCACAGGACTGGGTCAGCTCCATTTTTCGTATGTAATTACACTGGGCATAAGCTCGCTTTCCAGGAACAAATATAAAGGCGAAAGGTTCAGGCATGCAAAAAACGAAATAAAAAAAAACAAATGTCGATCCTAATGCCATGCAATTTAATTCAAAAGCTAATTTCGAAACCATTATCTTCTCTGTGTTGCTTCTCATGCTTTTACACGCAAATTTAATTTGTAAATATTACTTTAACATTTTGCCAATTGTTGCAATTGAAATGGAATAGCCCTCAGGTTCTCTGTCCGGCATGACATCACCCTACTTAGCACCATCAGGGGCTCTCTGCTGGTCCCAGAGGAAGCCTGGACACTGTGTTAGATAATTAATGGTGGCTGCAGAGGAATGTAAAGTCAGCTCTCAAGGAGAGAAAATTGCTATTTTAATAATGCCGAGAGAATATGAGCGTCTGTCAGCTGTCGTATCTCGGTAACCCTAGAGCGCTCTTTGATGACACCTGTTGTTTGCCTCAGAAGCCTGGGAACAGTTTGAAAAACACATTGATCGAAAAATGTATTTAGAGTCGAATTTTCAAAAGCATTTTGCTCGCGTGTGCAGTAAGTGAAAAACAAATTAGAGTCAAAATGAAACTAGCAGAGGAATGAAAACCCAAAACAAGGAGGAGGGGCCATCACATGCTGTACAGTGTGATGGCCAAACAAAACATCCTCTGAGTGAAATCGCCAGGGATGGAACTAAGCAGCAAAAGCAGGTGCATTTACACAAATGCACCAATAACAAGCCAGCATTTCTGACTGCCACAGATAGTAACAAATGGCAATCGGTGGGCTTGCCAAATGCCCACAGAAGAGATACAACAGGTCGAGCTCGACCTAAAAAAACATTGACAAACCCAGTAGATTTCACATAGGTGAAACCTATTTGCTTTGCCAATCCTTGTTTGTATTCTGGTTGTTCTGTGCTGGGCATCCCACTATCCCCACTCCATTCATCCCCTCATGTAAACCCACTCCACTCCACCGCCCACCCACCCTCCCACCCCTCCATGCCAAGAACAGGTCAGTGTCTCCCAGATGTTAAAGTAAGGGGGTGCAGCCTGTTATGGGAGGGTTGGGGCTGCAGCTTCCACCTGTAGAATGCACCTGAGGCAGCAATAAAGAGACGGCAAGGTGTATTCAATGAATAATTCAGCTTCGTGGTGTCTTTATCCACAGACTGACGACCTCGGGGACATCTCCCACTCCCCCCTCTTTCGGGGGCATCTCCCACTGGGACATCTTCCGCTCCTCCCTCCCCTGGGGACATCTCCCTCCCTCTCTCCACAGGGACAACTCCCGCTCTTCCCTCCCTCGGGGACATCTCCCACTCTCCCCTCCCTCAGGGACATATCCCGCTCCCCCTCCCTGGGAAACATCTCCCGCTCCTCCCTCCCTCGGGGACATCTCCCGCCCCCTCTCCCTCCTCAGGGACAACTCCCGCTCTCCCCTCCCTCGGTGACATCTCCCACTCTCCCCCCCCTCAGGGACATCTCCCGCTCCCCCCTACCTGGGAAACATCTCCCGCCCCCTCTCCCTCCTCAGGGACATCTCCCGCCCCCTCTCCCTCCTCAGGGACATCTCCCGCTCCCCCCTCCCTGGGGGACATCGCCCGCTCCCCCCTCTCTCCAGGACATCTCCTGATTCCCCCTCCCTGGGGACCTCTCCCGCTCCCTCCTCCCGGGGGGACATCTCATGCTGCCTCTTCCCTCAGGGACCTCTCCCACTCCCCTCCTCCCCCAGGGACATCTCCCACCCTCCTCAGGGACATCTCCCACTCCCCCTCCCTCCTGGGCATCTCCCGCTACCCCCTCCCTCAGTGACATCTCCCGCTCTCCCCCTCGGGGACATCTCCCGCTCCCCCCACTCAGGGACACCTCCTGCTCCCCCCTCCCTCGGGGACATCTCCCGCTCCCTGGGGACATCTCCCACTCCCTCCTCCCTGGGGGACATCTCTGGCTCCCCCCTCCCTTGGGCACATCTCCCGCTCCCCCCTCCCTGGGAGACATTTCCCGCTCTCTCCTCCCTCGGGCGTCCACAGGGTATTGCCGAATAACAGGGCAACACTACACCCTCAAAGGTGGAGGTATATCAGTGGATGAAAGTAGGAGTGGAGCCCCAGGGAGGGGCAGGTCTGTCCCTGGGCAGTAGAAGAAATAGGGGTGCAGCCCCAAGTTAAGGGGGGGTTAATACCAGGAGATGCAGGAAATCAAAGAGTGGTGGTTATGAAAGGGGCTGGGGAGGGTTTGTCTCTCTCTGCCCTGTTATTGACCCAGGGGGTGGTGCTGCTATCTTACACCAGGCGCAGGACTGTCTCTGGTCCGACCCAGAAGAAGGGGTGCAGCCCCCCTGTGAAGGCGATATTGATGGTGTTGAGATGCTCCCAGGTGTCTGCGTTGTACAAGGACAGCCGCACCCCCTCATAGTCCAGGTACACCCCTAGCATTAGGGGGCCCTGAAGTGGGGACATCGGGGTGGGATAGAAGGAGAGAGTCCAGTACCGACCATCATCCCATCGCTGCACAGCCCAGAGCCCGCCCCCAAAGTGCTCTCTGGTAACCGCCCCCCCTCCCATAATCTCTCGTGCGACCCCCACTGCCCACCGCCCCACCTGCAACACCTGCACCTCCCAGTAATGCCTCCCTGAGGTGAACCCCTCCCTCCCCAGCACAGTGAAATAGTCAGTGAATGTCTTGGTATTGTCCGTCCGGGGCTGCCAGAGTCTGTCTGTCCGTGTCATGTTAGAGGGAACGTTGTGGTTGGTCACACTCTTCTGCGTACCTCTCCCCTCTCAGAGTCTCTTTCACACTTTGCTCGGTCACTTGGCAAGAAAGAACCATGTGTTAAAATATCATAGTTTATTAAACAATTCAAAAGCATAAAAGAAAATACTTCAATTTAAGTGTTGCCCATCAACATATGGGTAAGATCAGAAATAACTGCATCAACAATGTTAAAGATCAACTGGTTCAATTCAAACAGAAATGTATATCTATAAATTAATCCATGAGCAGCCACTCAAGGGGCAGCCCTGAATTCAAGAGTGATACAAATGATAGCATTCAGAGGACAAACTTCTTATTGAGATAAAATAACAATATTCAAGACTACACATTTAACCTGAAATAAATGCAATTGCTTGGGTACAGATTTCCTGAAGTAAATAATCTGACAAAGCCAAAAGGCAGAATTATTGAGTCAGATAGTCTGACAAAGTCAATGGGCAGAATTTGACAAAGGCAATAGGCAAAATTATTAAGTCAGATAGACTGACAAAGTCAATAGGCGAAATCTGACAAAGCCAATAGGCAAAATTATTAAGTCAGATAGACTGACAAAGTCAATAGGCAAAATCTGACAAAGCCAATAGGCAAAATTATTAAGTCAGATAGGCTGACAAAGTCAATAGGCGAAATCATTAAGTAGGAGCATTATCACCTTGGCAATAGGAGCTCTGGGCCCAGTCAGGAGCGATTGATCAGTCGGGAACCCTCACACGGCACCTGGGTGCTGGTTTGAAGAGAATTCGAAGCCACACCCTGGGTGCAGCTGTTTTATATGCTTGAATGCAGAAGTTTTACCCTCTCTGACGTAGGTCCTGACGCAGCCCTTGACCGCCCTCTTGTAACTATGGAAAATTCCACCCATAGGACTGAGAAGTGGTATCATGGTGAAATTAGGGGCTTTTGACAGGTGGTCAGTGCTCCTGACCGCAAAAAGTAAACAAAGGATAATTTTTACCATAAGAAAGCTCAGAGTTAACATTTTAATACATTAATTCTTTGTCACGTAGCCCGTCTTTCACAGGTTCGATTAAGCAAGCGCGGAAAGTTTCTTAACTAAAAAATATTGCACATGTACTTGTGAAACCGCCAGATGTACCAAAAATGTCCTACGTGTGTGGGCTAATCTAATTCTCGTAACTGTGGAAATTTACAAGGGGGAGGGGGAGAGTTTGTCGCGGAGGATGGCGCAAGCCTCTGCTGTCAGGTTAGTGAAGTCTATGAGACCAGTTCTTAAGTTATTGGGCCTATACATATCTCTTACAAAGGTATGGTTGGTCTTGTATGTAGGTCTGTGAGAAGGTGAACTTGGGCCTATGTGTGGATTTGTAAGAAAGTGAAGGACCGTGGACAACTTAAAGACCCTTTATCTAGGCCTCAGTGGTGGGGCTTATCTAGGGATGCCAGGTTTGAAGGGTATTGCAGAATGGGGTGTGGGTGTCTGTTAGATGGTAAAACGGGACCCTCCTACACATCCCTTCTCTTGTTCATTATTGAACACTTCTGTGACACAGTACTTTGCTGGACCCTCAGGGGCTTGGTGCATACCGAGTGGGTCACTAATATACATGCATACTGTCTGTGGTGGCAATTCAGGTGTTATAGTAACGTATTCTCCCCCATCCTCGGGAGCTAACTCATCATACCCGTTAATGTCATGCTCCTCCCTTAAGGCGTATCTAGGTGGTGGAACCGGTGGAGCTGTAGGTGTGTTTGAAGAGGCATGAGGGGCAGGTTGTTCTAAGAGTTGCACATGGATCTGCCCATTCCCATCCCCGGGAGCACGGTCCATGTCCTGATACTGTGCATTGTTATTAATTCCAGTGTGAACGTAATTCATTCCTACTGCTTTGGTGCTGCATCTGTTGACACATTTAATTACTAGCTGTGCACCGCAACACATTACCAGGACAACACAACAAATAGGTAGCACAATTTTCAAGATAGCAGATAGCCATGAAGGCATCCAGTTCAAGTTGAACCAGTCCGTGATAGGATCTGCAGCGGCACCGCTTTCGTCACGCATCTTTTTCCCAGGTTGCCCAAGTCCTCAATGGCCTTAGCGAGCGACCCGTTTGTGGCATCATTAGCCGGTATGAAAGTGCAGCAGCTCTTTCCGATGGAACTGCATACACCACCCTGCATAGCTGTGAGTTGATCTAGAACATATCTATGCTCTAGAACCATAAGCCTTAAAGGCCTTAACTCTTCCTGTATGGCGTTGAACCCATCTCGGGTGTTATTTATCAGAGTCATTAGTTCGTATCGTGTGACCTGTAGCCACCGGGCATTAGCTGATGTTTGCCAAATGGGCCACAGGCCTCCAAAGAATTCCTGGGCACCATTGAACAGGCGAAATTCTTCAGGAATTTCGGCGAAGGCATCGTTAGCGAAGTATTGAGCCTTCCGTCGGTGCCGGTGAAGCAGGGTGACGTCATTTGTCATGGGGTGCTCAAACACTTGAGAGATGTTGGATGCCGGGACAACGAGATGCAGCTCGTGCATGGTAACCATGGTGCATAGGCCCTTCCATCGAGGAGGCAACTGGGGGTAGATGCGTTCTCCACATGCCCAAAAGATGTCCATGAGGCTGGCGGTGCCGTCTTGGAGGTCCAAATTAAAAATTGTTGTGTTACAGTTTGTGTTGCTGCCCACAGGGCGAGTACCGTTACCTAGGAAGCAAAGAAGAGGATGTTTTAGTTTATATGCTCTCTTCCATTTGTAAGCTGTTCCCTTCCCAAAGGTGTACCGTCTAGTTTCCTCTGCCCACACCTCCTCACACTGAGTCTCAACATCCCAATCAATATTCTGTTGATATTCTGTTTTTGCAAAGGGTTCTCCCAAGGAAGCTGCCTTACATACCAGGGCGTCTGGGCCATGCCATTTGTTATCAAAATACACATGGGCCTGCAAGAGCATCACAGACCTATATTGACATGGACAGTTGGCAACGTGTGAACTGTTATTTTCGTGTATCGGGGGTTTGTTATGGAGTTGTTTGTTTATTGTCTCCTTACATAGTGCCGGGGGATGTGAACATAAAAACCCTGATGCTTTGAATTCATGCTCATGAGTTGTGAGCGGTGTCTCCCATCTAGGTGATTCCCATCTATACAAATTCTCATTTTCTGTCTCGAATTGCAATGCATCAGTGACAACCATGTGTGTTAGATAGTTAGAATCCCACGCGGTGGTGTTTACAAACACAGTGTCTATCTCTGCTGAGAAAAGCTGTATTTGGCCGTAGATACGGCAAAGAAACAAATGGAGGAGGCATTTGGCCGTTGGGGGTGGTATTTCTTGTGGGAACACCATTTTGTCTGCGCCAACTGCATGCGGGATGTGTGAGCACACAAAGCATGCTTCTTTTGTTACCTTTCTCCCTATTTGAAACATGTGCCGGTACCACATGTTATCTAGCAGGGCACTATGGGCTTCATGGTCGTTATTAAGTGTGTCAGGACGTATGGAGTGGAAATCAGGTCTGGGATGTTGGCGTGCAACGTGGACCACTGTGTCCTGGAGAGCGGTGGCCAAATCTTGTTTGTCATTATCTTTTGTTGGTCTATGACTCCTCCAGAACCTTGGTCTACCTCTTCTAAATCTGCGAATGTTGCGGGAGTTGGGACTGCGGTTCACTGGGGGACCTACTGTAATCTCTAGAAGCCTATCCCACGGAGTAGTAGTAATACTTGGGTCTGTGAAAGTAGCTATGCGTGTGGGGTGTGTACTAGTGTGTGCACTATCAGTGGTATGCTGTGGAAGTGATGAATCTTCAGTGTGGGGCGGGAAGTGTTTTTGTGCAGTTGTATTTTCTGGCACAACTGGTTGTTTTGAGAATGGTACAATAATTTTAGCAGACAAATGTGGCTTAAAAGTTGCAACATAAAACAAGTACCAATTAAGTGCGGCCAACGTTATAGTGGAAAAAAGGCAAAATGTTAAGACAAGTGAAATACATAACTTTGCATTCCCACTCAGGTCCTCGATATTATGCTCATGGCGGTTATTATCTTCGTCATCAAAGGAGGATGGAAACCCGCTGTCCTCGTGGAGCTGTACCAAGGGTATGTCCTGTCCCTCCTCTAGTCGATTGGCGGAGGTGGTGCGGGGTCCAAGCGGACGTGACTGCGATGGATCCATGCTTTTCTTTCAGCTATTCGTACTGCAGTTGGTGACGAGTCGACCACCTTAAATGGGCCCTCGAATTTAGGGTCCCTCCAGCGTCTAACGTTTTTCCGGATGAAGATCTGCGTCCCGGGACAGATTGGTTGGAGCTCAGGATCGGTGGGGCCCTTCCCTTTCTCTTGGATATCTGGATAGAAAGGAACTGCGCTGCGCTGGTTAGTTGGCACAGATAGTGGTAGAGTTCTGCCTTAACTATCTCAGATGATGACTCACTATCTAATTTGGGGCGTGTGGATGGAACTGTTACATTTATGGATCGTCCAGTGACAAGCTGATGGGGTGTGAGGTGATGATCCGAACTTGGGAGTTTCTTAGTGCAAACAGTGCTATGGGCAGGCAATAAAGCCATTTCTTTCCTATTGTGGCACTTATCTTACTTATTTTGTTTTTGAGCAGGCCGTTAAGGCGCTCACAAATGCCGTTGCTTTGTGGGTGGTAAGCTGAGGTCAGCTTGTGTTTGATGCCTAGCATTGTGGTCAGGAAGGAAAAGATGGCATTTGAAAAATGACTTCCGTTATCGGTCCGGATGGAGTCTGGGATGCCCCAGCGAGGAATGACATCACGTAATAGAAATGTGGCAGCTGCTTTGGCATCGCAGTGGACGCAAGGTCCACTTTCGATCCAGCGTGAGAATGGACATACTACCACAATGAGATAGCGATAGTTTTGACAGCGATCGATCATATCGACATAGTCAATGTGTAACTCTTTGAAGGGGCCTGATGGTCTAGGAATTGTAGAGGCAACAGTTTTGAGCGTAGGGGCTGGGGAGTATTGTTGGCAAATGAGACATTTATTAACATACAATTGTATCTGTTCATAGGCATTGGGGATGAACCAGTCTGTTTGCAAAGTGACAGACATATTGTCTCGGGTGACATGTGTGGGAAGGTGGAGTTGATCTAATGCCACTTGTAACAAAGCCTGTGGCATCACAGGTTTCCCTGTTACTGTTTGTCTGTATACGAAGTCGGCGGAGTCCTGCTGTACTCCCTCTTCTTCCATAACTCTTTCTCTTGATCTGGTGCACTTTCTTGCATTTCTCTGAGGTGTAGTTGTGCAGTATGATCGTATTGTCGCGTTTTGTCAATATCAAATGGTGTTGGTAATTGGGGTGGTGTGTCTGAACTGTGTTCACTGCTGGTGTCGTGCTCTGTCGGAGGTACTGTTTGGGACAAAAAGATAGGTGCAAGTTGGACTTCCGGTGCTGTTTGTATTGATGGGCCTGTTACTGTGGGGCCTCTGGCTGCAGCTTTAGCTGCCCAATCAGCCAGAGCGTTACCTCTGGAGACAAAATCTTGGCCATTAGTGTGCGCTGTGCATTTTACTACGGCTACTTCAGCTGGTAGTGTAAGGGCCTCAATAAGTTCTTCAAGTAACATTTTGTGAATGACAGGTGTACCATCTGATTTAAGGAAGCCGCGCCTTCTCCAGCGGAGGATGCTGGAGTGAGTTGTTGTAGTGACATATGCAGAATCTGAATAAATTGTAATGCGGTCCTCAGCTCCAATGTTTAGGGCAGCTATGAGTGCTACCAGTTCAGCTGCCTGGGCAGAATAATGTGATGGGAGTGTAAGCTACTACTTTCCCTGACTATCTTGATCTCCAAACTGAACTGTTACGGTTTTTCCGCAAAATAAGGTTACATAGTTACTTTCTGGAAAACCCCTCTCTTCCCAAAATTTCGAATACCCCATTACGCCCTCCATCTACCTTCTCTCCCTCTGGGAATATGATTCCCAATGAGATTCTCACATTTGAGAAATTGGTACTCAAAGAGATTGCCCATCTAGAAAATATACGTCGTTTCATTCCCTTTAACATTTCCCATGCTGAAAAGGTTGCCATTGCCAACCTGCGACAGAATGAAAAACTCGTTATTAAACCGGCAGACAAGGGCGGTGGAATTGTCCTACAGGAAATTGATGCTTACAAAACTGAAATTAATAAGCAATTAACCAACACTGACCATTACTGTAGACTTCCCACTAATCCCACCAGAGAACTACAAAATCTTATTAAAGAAGTCACCACTGTAGCTTTAGAACAAGGATTTCTTAGTAAATATGAATATCAATTTCTGAATATCAAAACTCCACGCACCCCTGTATTGTACACTCTGCCTAAGATGCATAAGAATATGGATACCCCTCCAGGACGCCCCATAGTGTCTGGTTGTGGTTCTATTTTAGAACCCCTCGGTCGATATGTTGACTTTTTATTAAAGACTTTGTGCCCCTCACTGACTGTTATATTCGGGACAGTATGTCCATGATCAACATCATTGAGAACCACTCCTTTAATCCTGAATCTGAATATTTGTGTACTTTGGATGTGGAATCCCTGTACACTATTATTCCACAAAATGCATCATTGTTGGTGATGGAAACCATTCTCAATACCCGTCCACGTCCACATAATGTACCTACAGTGTTCATACTCCAGCTCCTAGAGATATGCCTTACCAGGAACTTTTTCTTATTTGATGAACAATTCTACCAACAGGTGAAGGGGACTTCAATGGGGCTGTTTTTGCCCCCAATCTAGCCATTCTCTATATGGACTCGCTAGAAAGGAATCGCATCCTTACCCCTGACAATCCATTTAACGATGGGATTGTCACATGGAAAAGATACATAGATGACATCTTCATTATTTGGAACAACACTGAAAGTACTTTATACTCATTCTTGCATTGGCTAAATAATAATTGTGATGGGCTTAAATTTACACTTTCACATAGTAAAGAATCGATTCCCTTCCTTGACCTTAATATCTGCCACAAAGAAGGAATACTTATCACAAGTCTGTTTCGCAAACCAACAGAAAGAAACACACTACTTAGGTATGATAGCCACCATCCTCGTGCCTTGCGGGATTCATTGCCTTATTCTCAATTCCTCCGTATCAGGAGGAACTGTTCACTAAAAGAGGACTATTTCCAAGAGGCTAAAATATTAAACAACAAGCTCACAAGTAGGGGCTACCCACGCAGATTAGTGCGCAATGCAATGAAAAGAGCATGGTACTGCCCTAGAGAAGTTCTACTAGAACCCAGAGAGAAATCCACCTTGAACCGACTTGTATGTGTTACCACTTTTTCTCCTGTCTCCAATATCGTCAGGAAAACTATTATAAGACACTGGGATGTGCTAAATGCGGGATCCCTCAATCTCGAACGCCCCTGTTTGCATTCAAGAAAAATAAAAATATTAAGGATCATCTTGTCCGGGCAGCTCTTCCCACTAATAGACCCTCCACCAACCTTAACGACCACTGGGGACTTGCACCGTTAGTAGGCCATGCCAAATGTGGCAATTGCAGCGTATGTGAATACACGACTGAATGTAAAGAATTTGTGTTTGACAAAATTAAAATAACATTGCAGTCATTTTCTAACTGCAACACGCAAAATGTTATATATGCTATTTTCTGCCCATGTAATAAAATCTACATAGGACAAACAACCCAAAAAATTTGCATGAGAATTTGCCAGCATCGGAGCAGAATAAGATGTAAAACACAAACCGCCCCACTAGTGGATCATTTCACAGAAATTGGACATTCTGAGGACGAAATTCGCTGGACTGTGATAAGCGTAATTAAACTACCATCCAGAGGAGGAGACATGTCCAAAATTCTAAATAAAGAAGAGCTCAAATGGATCTTGAAAACCAATAGCCTACACACCGGACTGAACAGACTTGAAGATTGGACAACACTTGTATAAATATAACCAGTCAAGTACTCTCCCTGTCTAATCTCTGCACTATACCTGTTGGTCATTATTTTATTTTTAATTTTAATTAAAATTAATTTAGTTTTAAATTTGAAATGCTGACCATATTGTCATATGTTGCTAGCAAAATTACATCCTTCATGGTATTGTTTCACGCTATGTATATTTAGTAATGGTCCTCCTTGACCAATTATTAATTGCTCCAATATGTCTGCCATTCCGTTACTCTCAGTCCCTCATTTATTTTCTTTTCACTACTTTCACCGACTCATCGGCTTGCTTTTGTAATGCTCCAATATGTCTGCCATTGCCCCAGTCCCTTCTTTATTTTCACTATTTTTTCACCGCCCCTTTTCCTTGGTTACACTGTCAGCTGACCTCTCCTCCACCTATTAATAGCATGTTCCCCAACTCTATCCAAATACACATACCGAGCCGCATACACAGAGCCGGGTCTCTACACGCATCAGCTCCCATTGAGGTAAGCGCCCATACTCTCCTGACTACCGCCACATTAGCTTTTCAGCGACCTGTTCGCGCACACCCTGAGGCTCTCCCCTTTTGCTTCCCTGACAGGAATTCTCGAGCGGATCCCGGAAATTAAGGACCGCCGCGTACAATTGGCAACAAGTTGCCTGTACTCTTCAGCCCGATGTACGGCTTTTTATGATACCGGTGAGCCTCCCTTATCTGCACGTAAAGTCTTTCTCCTTCAATATTCCCTGCACTTGCCCTTAGGGTCTTCCTATTGCTTCCCTGACAGGATTTCCCGAGCCGATCCAGAATGATCGCCGTGGTCTAATCGGCAAACACGTTGCCTGGTTCCTTCAGCCCCGGCGCATGGCTCCCCATATACCGGTGAGCCTCGCTTCATTGCACGTTATATCTCCCCCTCTTTTCCTTCCTCCACTCAATTTTCCCCTTCCATCCAGGTTATCCCACATCCTAGAGGACACGTCCGGTTTTCCCTCTCCATTGGTAAGCTTAACTTCCCCACATTCTTCCTTTCTGTTCCCTCTTATTCCTTATCCTTTTTAAATATTTTTTCTAATTCTCGGCAGCTTCCCTTCAATTGCTCAGACACACGCACCTGACGCTTGTAACCGGGGTCTCCCACTCTTGAGAGACCGGTAAGTTGCTAATTGCTGGTTCCTTTTTAATCCACGCCGCCACCCCTCTCCTTGTTGTAGAACCTCACTCTGGCGCTATTATATAATTGTTTAATTCCCTCCCATGGTTCTTTCTACTCCTTTCCTTTTCAGCAATTCTTCTATCAGTGATGGACCAAGACTTCGAATGACTCCGTTTCCACTTTTTCACCTCTGTTTATTTTTCCAGCACCCTTTCTCTTTTCACAGGTCACTCATTTCTCGTGTTAATTACAGGTGGTTAGGACAATGATTACATGAAATAATTTACCCTTTGTGTTGCATATCTGAATATCTAACCAGTGTTTTTTCCTGCTTTTCTTCCTTCCCCCTTATGTTTTATATCCAGGCATTATTTTCAGGCTAGCTTATGTTTTAGTCCTGATGATGATCCATGTATTTAATGTATGGATCGAAACGCCGTCGACACACAAAACACCTTATACACTACTCTGAAATGTTTACTGTTGTGTAAAGGTGTATTAATATGATTTGTTGGTCCCATTGTGTATACATTTAACAAATCAATAGCCCTGCCTGAACTTGTTGTTAAAGTGTATATGTTGTTCACTTCTTCCCTTGTCGTTTATGTAGTGAGGTCACAGGCCTGTGCCTCACTCACTTGTATTGTTTCAAATCTATTCATTTAATTGCTTTGTTATTAAATATTGGGCCTCTGTCCGGCTGGTCATGTCACTTACTGATATAGTACTGATTGGGTCTATATTTGTATTTAATGTCTTACAATTGTAGAATTCCTAGGGACCACTGTTCCTTATAAATAGATAAGCACCCAAGGTCCCTGGCTGACTCGAATTGGGTTCCCTTGTTCCTTCTAAATATATTTAGCGCAATCGCACGATTGCAAGGGTAAAACCAGATCTCCGCTCCAGTGGGCGGGGCACTTCCCTGTGTTCTCTTATTCCCCTCCTTCCTTTTTCCTGTCAACACAATTAAGTATGTCCGACCATGCACCTTTATATTCAGATGATTACATTAAGAAGATATTAGAAGGTCCCTCTCTTTTTTCTGAATCAGACAACACTCCCGAAAATACTAACACTTCACTTACAGAAGACCTTGAAAAACAAAAGAAGAAATACGTTCGACTTCAATTAATGATCCGTATGCTCACAGAATACTTGAAAGCTAATACTATTCCGGCTGGTCTTCAGGTTAGGAATATACCAGGTGTCTTTACAGACAACCCTAAATATATTTCAAACTTCAGCTATATAGGGACCACATGCTCCAGACACTGGATGGTGTTGGGCATAGACACAGCTAACGAAGAGCTGAAGAAACTCACGGAATTGATTAATGATATTGAGAAACAAATAAAAGATACCAACAGTATAGCCGATTGTAAGAAATTACTTGACCAGGTCCAAAAAACTGTGGATGAATTCCACCGTATAGAACAAAACAAAAAATCTAATAAAGTGCGAAAAGATATTAAAATATTCACACAAGAGAAGGCATACCCCTACTTGAACAAAGACTTTTATACTAACAGGTCCTATAACACACCACAGAACTTTAGACCGTGGGGGCGCTATAACAGACGAAATAATCTAGTAGGATTCTCTGAAACCTCTGGTGACTCCACAGACAGCTCCGACGCAGGAGAAGGAAGTAGCACCACAACACGTAATTACAATACCCCTTCCTCTTTTTTAGGACGCGGCCAACCAGACCCTCCAAAGAGAGGTCGGGTGAAACAACAACAACGTTGGTACAATCCCCCAGGCGAACGCCAAACGCGCCAGAAACATTACCAATGGTAACCAGAACAATGACGAATGGTCAGTCTGAACTTACTCAGACCATTCCCATTTTCAATCTCTCTACACATCAGCTTACTGACCATGAAATATCGGTACTGAGCAAAGGTCTTTCCTTTGTACCTACTACTTTCCCTGACTATCTTGATCTCCAAACTGAACTGTTACGGTTTTTCCGCAAAATAAGGTTACATAGTTACTTTCTGGAAAACCCCTCTCTTCCCAAAATTTCGAATACCCCATTACGCCCTCCATCTACCTTCTCTCCCTCTGGGAATATGATTCCCAATGAGATTCTCACATTTGAGAAATTGGTACTCAAAGAGATTGCCCATCTAGAAAATATACGTCGTTTCATTCCCTTTAACATTTCCCATGCTGAAAAGGTTGCCATTGCCAACCTGCGACAGAATGAAAAACTCGTTATTAAACCGGCAGACAAGGGCGGTGGAATTGTCCTACAGGAAATTGATGCTTACAAAACTGAAATTAATAAGCAATTAACCAACACTGACCATTACTGTAGACTTCCCACTAATCCCACCAGAGAACTACAAAATCTTATTAAAGAAGTCACCACTGTAGCTTTAGAACAAGGATTTCTTAGTAAATATGAATATCAATTTCTGAATATCAAAACTCCACGCACCCCTGTATTGTACACTCTGCCTAAGATGCATAAGAATATGGATACCCCTCCAGGACGCCCCATAGTGTCTGGTTGTGGTTCTATTTTAGAACCCCTCGGTCGATATGTTGACTTTTTATTAAAGACTTTGTGCCCCTCACTGACTGTTATATTCGGGACAGTATGTCCATGATCAACATCATTGAGAACCACTCCTTTAATCCTGAATCTGAATATTTGTGTACTTTGGATGTGGAATCCCTGTACACTAATATTCCACAAAATGCATCATTGTTGGTGATGGAAACCATTCTCAATACCCGTCCACGTCCACATAATGTACCTACAGTGTTCATACTCCAGCTCCTAGAGATATGCCTTACCAGGAACTTTTTCTTATTTGATGAACAATTCTACCAACAGGTGAAGGGGACTTCAATGGGGGCTGTTTTTGCCCCCAATCTAGCCATTCTCTATATGGACTCGCTAGAAAGGAATCGCATCCTTACCCCTGACAATCCATTTAACGATGGGATTGTCACATGGAAAAGATACATAGATGACATCTTCATTATTTGGAACAACACTGAAAGTACTTTATACTCATTCTTGCATTGGCTAAATAATAATTGTGATGGGCTTAAATTTACACTTTCACATAGTAAAGAATCGATTCCCTTCCTTGACCTTAATATCTGCCACAAAGAAGGAATACTTATCACAAGTCTGTTTCGCAAACCAACAGAAAGAAACACACTACTTAGGTATGATAGCCACCATCCTCGTGCCTTGCGGGATTCATTGCCTTATTCTCAATTCCTCCGTATCAGGAGGAACTGTTCACTAAAAGAGGACTATTTCCAAGAGGCTAAAATATTAAACAACAAGCTCACAAGTAGGGGCTACCCACGCAGATTAGTGCGCAATGCAATGAAAAGAGCATGGTACTGCCCTAGAGAAGTTCTACTAGAACCCAGAGAGAAATCCACCTTGAACCGACTTGTATGTGTTACCACTTTTTCTCCTGTCTCCAATATCGTCAGGAAAACTATTATAAGACACTGGGATGTGCTAAATGCGGGATCCCTCAATCTCGAACGCCCCCTGTTTGCATTCAAGAAAAATAAAAATATTAAGGATCATCTTGTCCGGGCAGCTCTTCCCACTAATAGACCCTCCACCAACCTTAACGACCACTGGGGACTTGCACAGTTAGTAGGCCATGCCAAATGTGGCAATTGCAGCGTATGTGAATACACGACTGAATGTAAAGAATTTGTGTTTGACAAAATTAAAATAACATTGCAGTCATTTTCTAACTGCAACACGCAAAATGTTATATATGCTATTTTCTGCCCATGTAATAAAATCTACATAGGACAAACAACCCAAAAAATTCGCATGAGAATTTGCCAGCATCGGAGCAGAATAAGATGTAAAACACAAACCGCCCCACTAGTGGATCATTTCACAGAAATTGGACATTCTGAGGACGAAATTCGCTGGACTGTGATAAGCGTAATTAAACTACCATCCAGAGGAGGAGACATGTCCAAAATTCTAAAGAAAGAAGAGCTCAAATGGATCTTGAAAACCAATAGCCTACACACCGGACTGAACAGACTTGAAGATTGGACAACACTTGTATAAATATAACCAGTCAAGTACTCTCCCTGTCTAATCTCTGCACTATACCTGTTGGTCATTATTTTATTTTTAATTTTAATTAAAATTAATTTAGTTTTAAATTTGAAATGCTGACCATATTGTCATATGTTGCTAGCAAAATTACATCCTTCATGGTATTGTTTCACGCTATGTATATTTAGTAATGGTCCTCCTTGACCAATTATTAATTGCTCCAATATGTCTGCCATTCCGTTACTCTCAGTCCCTCATTTATTTTCTTTTCACTACTTTCACCGACTCATCGGCTTGCTTTTGTAATGCTCCAATATGTCTGCCATTGCCCCAGTCCCTTCTTTATTTTCACTATTTTTTCACCGCCCCTTTTCCTTGGTTACACTGTCAGCTGACCTCTCCTCCACCTATTAATAGCATGTTCCCCAACTCTATCCAAATACACATACCGAGCCGCATACACAGAGCCGGGTCTCTACACGCATCAGCTCCCATTGAGGTAAGCGCCCATACTCTCCTGACTACCGCCACATTAGCTTTTCAGCGACCTGTTCGCGCACACCCTGAGGCTCTCCCCTTTGCTTCCCTGACAGGAATTCTCGAGCGGATCCCGGAAATTAAGGACCGCCACAGTACAATTGGCAACAAGTTGCCTGTACTCTTCAGCCCGATGTACGGCTTTTTATGATACCGGTGAGCCTCCCTTATCTGCACGTAAAGTCTTTCTCCTTCAATATTCCCTGCACTTGCCCTTAGGGTCTTCCTATTGCTTCCCTGACAGGATTTCCCGAGCCGATCCAGAATGATCGCCGTGGTCTAATCGGCAAACACGTTGCCTGGTTCCTTCAGCCCCGGCGCATGGCTCCCCATATACCGGTGAGCCTCGCTTCATTGCACGTTATATCTCCCCCTCTTTTCCTTCCTCCACTCAATTTTCCCCTTCCATCCAGGTTATCCCACATCCTAGAGGACACGTCCGGTTTTCCCTCTCCATTGGTAAGCTTAACTTCCCCACATTCTTCCTTTCTGTTCCCTCTTATTCCTTATCCTTTTTAAATATTTTTTCTAATTCTCGGCAGCTTCCCTTCAATTGCTCAGACACACGCACCTGACGCTTGTAACCGGGGTCTCCCACTCTTGAGAGACCGGTAAGTTGCTAATTGCTGGTTCCTTTTAATCCACGCCGCCACCCCCTCTCCTTGTTGTAGAACCTCACTCTGGCGCTATTATATAATTGTTTAATTCCCTCCCATGGTTCTTTCTACTCCTTTCCTTTTCAGCAATTCTTCTATCAGTGATGGACCAAGACTTCGAATGACTCCGTTTCCACTTTTTCACCTCTGTTTATTTTTCCAGCACCCTTTCTCTTTTCACAGGTCACTCATTTCTCGTGTTAATTACAGGTGGTTAGGACAATGATTACATGAAATAATTTACCCTTTGTGTTGCATATCTGAATATCTAACCAGTGTTTTTTCCTGCTTTTCTTCCTTCCCCCTTATGTTTTATATCCAGGCATTATTTTCAGGCTAGCTTATGTTTTAGTCCTGATGATGATCCATGTATTTAATGTATGGATCGAAACGCCGTCGACACACAAAACACCTTATACACTACTCTGAAATGTTTACTGTTGTGTAAAGGTGTATTAATATGATTTGTTGGTCCCATTGTGTATACATTTAACAAATCAATAGCCCTGCCTGAACTTGTTGTTAAAGTGTATATGTTGTTCACTTCTTCCCTTGTCGTTTATGTAGTGAGGTCACAGGCCTGTGCCTCACTCACTTGTATTGTTTCAAATCTATTCATTTAATTGCTTTGTTATTAAATATTGGGCCTCTGTCCGGCTGGACATGTCACTTACTGATATAGTACTGATTGGGTCTATATTTGTATTTAATGTCTTACAATTGTAGAATTCCTAGGGACCACTGTTCCTTATAAATAGGGAGTGTAAGCTGCTGCACGATGTCTAAGGAATCAGAGGAGTCATTTTGCTGTGCTTTAACTACTGCTGCTCCTGTGTATCTTATGCCTGTTTCTTGATCAATGGTAGAGGAGCCATCAACAAAGTATATAGTACTATTTGGTAAGGGATCTTCTTTGGCTGCTCCTGACTCATCTGGTGAATAAGTGGCACAATCATGGTTGTCATCATCTGAGGTGGCAATTGGATGGGCAAAAAATGTGGCGGGGTTTACGGTGTGACATTTGACAATTTTCAGAGAAGGTAATGACAGTATGACTTCGTAGCCTGACACTCTTTGCGTTGTCAGTGTTGTTTTAGCTTTCTGTATTATTGCAAAAACAGCATGTTCAGTGTACATTGTTAGTGGGGAACCCATTACAATGGGGGTACTTTTTTCAACAGCAAATGCTGCGGCAGCAAGGGCCTGTTCGCAAGGGTAATGGCCTTTCATGACAGAGTCCAGCATTCCGCTGAAATAAGCAATTGGCTTATGGCCCATGGGGTATTTTTGAGTGAGTACTGCTGTCATGACTAACCCATCACAGTGAGTGAAGAGGTAGAATTCTTTTGTGTAATCAGGTGATCCTAACACTGGTGCATTTGTTATCTCATCTTTGAGCTGGGTGTAGGCTGTTCTCATTTCAGGTGTCCATTCAATTTTATTATGTCTGTCTTTGCCCATTTTCACAGCTTTCAGCAATGGGGCAGTTATTGTTGCGAAATCAAAAACCCATTGGCGGACATAATTAACCAAGCCGAGGAATTTTTGCATGTCTTTAACTGTCTGGGGTTCAGGAGTGCCTTTTATTGCCTCAACTCGACCTGGAGTCACTCGCCTGCCTGATGCAGACAGTAGCTGTCCTAGGTAGTGTACCTCTTCCTGACAATACTGTACTTTTTGTTTGTCAACTTTATATCCTCTTTGTGCCAGCGTGGTGAGCAAGAGGATGGTGTCTTTCCTACATTGTTGTTCGGTGGGGCTGCAAAGCAGTATGTCATCGACATATTGCAGTAAGGTGCTGTCACATTGGAAATTGGACAAGTCTTCTTTGACGACCCTGTTAAAAACACTAGGGGACTCACAGTACCCTTGAGCTAACCTTGTGTACGAAAATTGCACATTTCTGAATGAGAACGCCAGGAGGTATTGACTATCTGGGTGCAAAGGAATGCTGAAAAAGGCATTTTTCAGGTCGATGACAGAAAAGTACTGTGCATCCGGGGGGACATTGGTGAGAATGACAGAGGGGTCTGGGACAATAGGGAATTCTGGTACTACTATGCTGTTAATTGCGCCAAGATCGTGTATCAAACGCCATTGATTTGTCTTCCCCTTCCTCACAGGAAAAAGGGCTGTGTTACACGGAGAGATACAAGGATAAATTACTCCCTGTTCTAGTAATGCCTGTATAGTGGGGGCTATGCCCTCCTCTGCTGCTTTAGACAAGGGGTACTGTTTTATTCTGGGCAGGATAGCACCTTGTTTGAGTGTTATCTTAAATGGCCTGGCAGATCTAATAAGGCCCACATCATTTGGGCCTGTTGTCCAAAGATGTGCTGGTACCTGCGCCAAATCGGCTTCTCGCACAGAATCATAGTCGGGGGTGATCGTTGGTGTTCTAATTTCCATTATCACTGAGACGGGCACATTGTTATCATAGATAATCTCCGTTTTAGAATATTCCTCAGGGGATCCAAATAGCTGAGCATCTGAAATGTGTCTGACCAATCCTTCCTGTTCAAGGAAGATGACACAAGCCCATGTGTGGGCATTGTCATCGCATGCCAGGAAAGCACCATAGGTGGGTGTTATTTCAAGGGCGCAGATGTCAAAAATCAAGTTTTTATCTAATGCCGGTGAGTCTGGTACTTGGGGTCTAAAGAGAAATTCTTTTGGTAGCTGAACTGTGCGACCTCGTAATTCGGGAGTGGTGGCGACAATTGTGTGGACAGCTGCAGAGAAGGCCTGCTCATTGACTGGGCGTGCTCTGACTTGGCTATCTAAGGAAGACTGTGCAGTGACTGCCATCATCCTAGTTAGTGGAGTACCTGGAATGGAGCAAATCATTGTTCCATTGTCATCAAAGTGGATGGTCATGTTTAGTTTGGCCATGAGGTCGCGTCCTAAAAGATTGACTGGGGAGCTGGGTGAATAGAGCAGAGGCTGCTCCACTGTATGGCCTCCTATCTCCATTGAGACTGGCTTGGTGAAGGGGACCCTTGCTATTGCCCCAGAAAATCCCTGTGTGTCCGCTGTTTTGGTTGAAATGGGCAGAGGGCCACCTGTAATGCAGGAGTATGTGGCACCTGTGTCAACAAGAAAACTGTATATTTTGTTATTTATCATAACACTTGCAATAGGGTCCTCTTCAGTATTGCTTGTGCATGACAAAATTGGGCACACAAGAGTTGTCTGTGGGCTGTCCTAGCCAGTGTATCCTCCATGCTGATATTGCTGGATGGTGCCCTGAGTAAAGGGGTTGCTGGAGGCAACAATTGTTCCTCCTAGAGGTACATTGTTTTGTGTTTGGGGGATCATCTGGTAAGTAGCCTGTTGCTGTGGCTGTGATTGTTGCATTGGAATCTGCATTTGTTGGACCGCTGGCTGAACCTGAAGCATTGGGGGCGCTTGGAGCTGCACTTGCTGTTGCTGTGTTGGTTGCACATATGAGTATAGTGCTTGGGGCTGCTGGGGGGGTGGCTGTGTGCGCTGTTGTTGTTGGAATGGTGCCTGTGCTTGGTAACCAGGACGCATATATTGCTGACCCATATCGCGCTTTTTACTGTTACAGTCTCTCTGGATATGGCCTTGTTTCTGGCAATAGTAACAGATTATTGGTGGTGTCCCTTGTCCTGGCTGTTGTGGAAACCTTTGCTGTCCCATCCCTCGCCCCTTCCTTGTCCACCCGTGTTCCAGTTCATATTCGGTCTGTTATTGTAATAGGGCTGTATGTTGGTGCTGTACTCAGGTGGTGCTGGCATGTATTGTGTCATTGCCTGTTGTGGCTGCTGGACATACTGTATGGCTTGTTGGGGTTGAGCTTGTATGTACTGTACTGCAGGTGGTGCTTGTACCTGCTGAGGTGCAAGTTGGGCATTGCCTGCAAGAGCATTCATGGCAGCCTGAGGGAAGGATGTTACTGCTGTCATTTGAGTGACGGGTGCCGCGAGCATGACTGTGTCAACATTGTCTTTTTTCTTATTGAGTTTCTGCTGTACTAGTTTGGCAGCGGCATTCTCTATTGCTAGCTGTCTATTCTTCTCCTGTTCCTGTCTCTTTTTGCAGTAATGTACAATGTGATCTTGTATCTCTGCCCATGGCTTGCATTCCATTGCTACAATGCCATCTAATTTCTCCTGCACTTCAGTTGGCAAACCTTTCTTTACTGTGTGGTAAAATAGTCTTCCATATCCTCCATTTGCGTCCCATCGTTGCCCTAACTCCTGGTGCCACTTTTCTTTCATTCTAGAAAGATAGTTGGCAGGGTCCTCATTTGGTTGCATAGTCTGTGACAACAGAGCCCCAATGTCAGGAACATCAGGGAATTTCCTGCGCAACTCAGCCCATGCCACTGTTCTAATCTCGTTGAAGGAAACCCCATCATGTTTGGTGTTTGTCTTGGTAAGATTTTTATGAATACGTATGAAAAGATCTTCTGCATCTTCTCCAATGAGGGAGATCAGCAAGCTTTTTACATCTCCTATTGCTATGTTGTTGCCCGTGGTGCAATTTTCAAAAGCTGCAATCCATTTTCCCGCACCCTCTGTGAGGGGTGGGAGCGCCTTTTTGACATTTTCTTTGTCTAATGTAGACCAGGGGATATAGATGGGGGATCAATGATGTTTTTATAGAGCAGTGGCATCTGGCGTGTTACCCCAGGGCGTTGCGCTGTGGGTCCTGTAGAATCATACTGGCGAGCATATCTCTGCCAGACTTTGAGGCTCTCCCTCATGTAGTCATAGTCCCAATCCTGATCTCCTAATCCTTTGAGGATGCATTCAACTGCTGTCGCCATGTACTGAGGTTCAAAAGAGCCTTCCCTTGGCCAAGGGCGCATTTGTGGCGCCAAGGGCTCTGACCAACCTGCCAAATCGTCTGTAAAAGGGTTAACTGCATAATCTGAACCTTCCCCAATGTCACTATCTCATTGGGAGTGAGGTCATTACTAGCTTTTGGTGGAAGGGGTCTACTGAGATACATCATGTTACGTCTATTTTTCATCCTAATGGTGCGTAAGGAAGCAGAGCCCGAGACGTCATATAGTATGTCGTCGGGGCGTCCATGTGTCCCCAAGACTTTAAGTCTCTGTGCCTCGGTGGTCCTTTCCTTTCTTCTTACCACTGGGTCATGTTCCTGCGGGTGTTCACAATATATTGGGATGTCACCAAACAGTGGATTGTGGCCTTCTAGCACCCGTGGAGGTGTCTTTTCCCGCCCTAATGCTGTTGGGAAGTGGTGGTCTTGGTGTGTGTTAGTGAATGTTTGTGTCATTCCAGAGGCGGCAACGTCACGGTGGGAGGGGTGCTCATTAAAGCGATATTGTCTGCTCCCTTCCCCATTCCTACTGATATTTGTCTTTGGGTGGTGTTTCACGAGGCGGTGCAGCGTGGGTGAGGGTGATGTTGGGGTGTTGACCTTATGGAGCATGTCCACAACGCTTTTGTTCATGTTCTCTAATTTGAATGACAAGCGTCTTATGGAGTTCACCTGATCTGCGTGACTAGGTGATTGATGCATGTGTGACTGTTCTTCTTCAAGGTGCTGTGGTGAAATACTTTCCAGGCTGGTGCTTTTGCTCAAGTCTGCATTTTGTCTATAATTGCCATACGCGGATGGAAGACCAGTGAGAGGAACACACTGTCTGTCTGTTATGTCCAGTGGTGGCGGGTCGGGGAACTCAATGAACTGTCGCTGCTCTGTCATAAGGCCAGATCCTGATACCTCAGCATGGGGGCAGCAGCCATGAAGGGCATGTTATTTTGCAATTGGGGGTGCGAATTTGAACCCAGGTGTGTATCGGTGTCGTGGAATGGGTTGGGGTCATGTTGTTGTTTAGTGTCCGTGTCACGGAAGGGGTTTGATTTAGAGGATTGTTTAGTGCTGAGATCATAGGTGACAATAACAGTTGAGCGCGAGGGACAGGGCAGGGCTTGAAAGACGGAGTCATGCGAGTGACGAGATGATGTCTGAGAGACAGAGTCAGAGCCTTCCTCATCGTCTCCACCTGGGCGGGGGTGTGCAGTATTGACTGTTGGTGTAAATTTTAGTGACAGTTGTGCATCTATAAGACCTGGGATACCAGATACTGCTGTGCCCCTTACTGTGTCGTTAGGGAGAGGCAAGTGCATGCTGCGCAGTTCTGTGAGGTGAGGGTATACATCCCCAGGGGGCATGGGTGGGGTCAGTGATCTGGTCATGTGGTGGTACGGGTGACTAGGTGACGTGTGGGAAGCCTGAAATTCCTCAACCTGTGTGACGTGTAATTCTGGGCCGAGGTGCGGTGAGGAAGATGCCTCGGTGGGTAATGGCTGAAAACCTGCAGCCGGGGAATTATTAGTGGTGACTGGTAGTTCCAGTTGCTCCTTATTAGTGAGCTCGGTATACATACCGCTAAAGTGATAAGGTGGTGGGGGCGGAGCATTGGGTACAACCGGTGATGTGGGGTCAGAGTGTGTTCTAACTTTATCTTTAAAAATGCGCCAGAGGTCTAGAGTAGCCTTCCTCTTCTGTAGTTTAGTACCGGAGTACTTTGTATCTAGAAAGGTGGTGGCATGCTCCAATATTATAGGGTCAAAGCTTCCCTCTGACGGCCAAGGATGAGTCATTTTTGCCGTATGCTTATGAAGCTCACTGCAGTGCTTTACGATATGGTGTTCCTGGCCTCCGAATGTTCTTAAAACATGATGGAGTGGAGTCGCCATGTGGATATGCGTAATCCTAGGCGCTTTAGGCAAGGCCTAAATTACAGGATCGCGTTTTCTCAGGTGCTAGGGACAATGTCTCTGATGAGTTCTTGCTGTACTGCCTGAATGACAATATCATATACCCCGTCCTGTAGGTCCCGCTCTTGTGCTGGAGTATAAAGGGGGAAGCGAAGCTGGCCGTCGAAGCAGGCTTCAGCAATATAACTCTGGAGTGGGTGCCTTGGCCATGTGCTAGATAATATGGCAGTCAGTAGCGATCCATGGGGACGTATAATGAAGAAGATGTGAAAGTGGGTAGAAGTTTTATACACAGTAGAGCTCAAAATGCCATTCATGAATGTTGTTTTAAAAATACAATGTTTTTGAGGGTGAAAGTCAATTTTTTGTTGGAAAGGGATGCCCTTAGATGTCAGGCGAGTATTCAGCGGTAGGAGAGTGAGTGTCAAGGGTAGGGGTAGGGACGTCTTCTACTAGCTCCTCTCCTATGGCGCTAATAATAAAGTGACACAGTGCTTTCCTCAAGTCCTGTTCGTCTGGTCCGGTGTATATCCCGTTGGGGGAGAAATCAGGAAATTGGAGTTGGTTGTCAGAGAGAGATGCAATGATCTTGCTCTGCAGTGGGTTGCGGGGGTAGGATGAGGTTAAGGTAGTAGGTATCTCTAAGCCTGGTGCTATTAAACGAATACGTATGCAAATATAATGTGGTGTTTTATGAACAGAGGTACTCAGAATTCTGTTCATGGGGACTAATAATAATTGAAGAGACTAGAGTGTTTCCTAAAGTGTCAGTGCTTGCAATGTTTTTGTTCTTTGACCTTGGTGACGATAGGATGCGGAAAAGCTGGTGCAAGCGAAAGCGTTATTTGCTGTGCTTGAGTATAATCGATCCCTAGGGCTTGAAATATAGTGAGAAGGACAGTGTTTGCTAAAGGTGTGACGTAACAAAAGGACGATGGGTGACCAGTGGAGAGACCTACCACGTTGTTGTTCACTAAATACACGATGATGGGAGAGGCTGTAGTATCAGGGGATGAGTCATTCATTCCCTACAATGGGTGGAAGTGCGGAGATGGAGAGGTCGGGGGATGAGTAGTGGGAACGTCAGGTGCAGGGACCTGTAGGTCTACTGAGTAGTCCTGCAGGAGTGCCACAAGAAGTGGGGACTCATCAGCTGAAGACAATGGTTGAGGGTGAGCACTACTGGATGCTGATGCTGTGGGAGATGCAGGAGCGGAAAGACGAGGGAGTGTTGCTTCTTCAGAAAGTGCTGTAGAATGTGCGGAGTTAGACTCGTCGTCTGTGTAAATGACGGGGGGAGAATTAACAAAATAAACAGAAGAACTTAATGAGGGTGGGGAGGATGAAGAGGAATTAGAGGAATGGCCAGGCCACAGCAGATCCGGGCGGGTGGTATCTGGTGGAGGCAGCGACTGGGAGGAGACGTTGAATGAGGGCGGATAGTCTACGAGAGACAGGAGGGCAAGGCGTAGCTCAGTAGTGGGGGTAAAGGTGATTCCTAAAGTATTCCATGCGGCTGCAAGAATGTCACTTTGATGGCGTGTAAGAGGGGTAAAGCGGTCCAGGGAGGTGTGATAGACTGCAGTGGCCGTACCACGTACTGAATGAATGAGAAGACTTCTGATCTGTGGGGGGTCAAGGGACATAACGGGGGTAATCAAAGGGGACAATACAAGAGGAGTGGGGATACACCACCACCCCTCCTTTTGGCTGCCACTGGACGCAAGGCAAGAGGCAGACAAAATGTGTGAGAGACAGAAAAGAGGCGCAAAGTGCGTGCAATGAGGGCCGAAAAATAATGTAACTACTTAGCGGGATCACAGCTAAAATTAAAAGGCACAGCAATCCAGACAACAGCTACCTAGCGCAGTCGCCGCTAAACCGGACCAAGAAGGTGTGTGTGGGCAACTGAGCACCAAAATAACTGGCAGTCTGCCACTCGGCTATGTTCGGTAGAGCTGGCAGAACGGCAACAACTGGGGGGGCTAGCGTGGAACAACAGGCAGAACTATCATCAAAAAGACGAGACACAAAAAACAGACACAACAAACAAAAAATAGACAATAATTAAATAAATGAAATGCATTTCGGAAGAAAAACGAAAACCATCAATGTGAGGAAGAACAGAGTGCGAGGAAACAAAGAGAAAAGGCGGGGCTAGGGGAGCTGCAGGGCAGCTGCGATCGTTCGACAGGGACTTCCTCTTTCCGCGTTGGCAGAGAGCCGAAGAAGGCTGAAGGCACGACAGAAAGTGACAAACGATCTGACACAGGAAGTTCCTCAATCCGGAGTGGCGCAGCTAACAAATGAGAAAAGCGCCTACCAGAGACCGAAAAAAACTTAAGAGACAGAAAGAGAAAAGTACCCAAGCAGTGCAGGAGAGAGTCAGAAAGGGACCAATCAGAGAGGGTGAAGAATGAATGTGTGAATACACCCATGAACACCACTCACAATGGTGGGCAGACCACACCCCAAGAGGACCCGAGGGCAGGACAACAGTCACTGAAACCAAAGAACCTCAGAACCACAAATGCATGACCACCGCACACCAGAAGGTGGGCAGCCAGCCACGGAGAAACGCTCCAAATAAAACAAGCACACGACGCAAACCCCAAATATCAACCACTGATGGCAAAATCGAAAAAAACAAACACACAAATTACGCGGTAAAGACCTCAAATGCAGGCATTAAGCAGCAGACCCATGCCATAATTCGGCCAGCCACACAAGAGAGCTGGCACAGGACCCAAACATCAAATAGCAACCACTAATGGCAAAACCGAAAGAAAAAACAAACATACAAATCATGCGGTAAATATCTCAAATGCATGTATTAAGCAGCAAACACATGCCAGAATTTGGCCAGTCACATAGGAGAGACTCGGCACAGGACTCAAACCTCAAACAGCAACAACTAATGGCAAAACCGAAAGAAAAAACAAACATACAAATTATGCGGTAAATATCTCAAATGCATGTATTAAGCAGCAAACACATGCCAGAATTTGGCCAGTCACATAGGAGAGACTCGGCACAGGACTCAAACCTCAAACAGCAACCACTAATGGCAAAACCGAAAGAAAAAACAAACATACAAATTATGCGGTAAATATCTCAAATGCATGTATTAAGCAGCAAACACATGCCAGAATTTGGCCAGTCACATAGGAGAGACTCGGCACAGGACTCAAACCCCAAATAGCAACCACAAATGGCAAAACCGAAAGAAAAACCAAACATACAAATTATGCGGTAAATATCTCAAATGCATGTATTAAGCAGCAAACACATGCCAGAATTTGGCCAGTCACATAGGAGAGACTCGGCACAGGACTCAAACCTCAAACAGCAACAACTAATGGCAAAACCGAAAGAAAAAACAAACATACAAATTATGCGGTAAATATCTCAAATGCATGTATTAAGCAGCAAACACATGCCAGAATTTGGCCAGTCACATAGGAGAGACTCGGCACAGGACTCAAACCTCAAACCATACAATTAAAAAGAAACATAATAAAAAATAAACACACAAATCATGCGGCAAATACCTCAAATAACAATATACATGAAAAAAGGCAAATACACGACACATATGGCAACAGAATAACAAGAAAGGTGAAGAGACCCCACGCAGAAAGAAAGCAAAACGAAGTATAGGACAGCAGAGAGGGAAGGACCAAAAAGATGCCTCACAAAATATGACAAGCCACAGAGGACGTCGTGGCAAGACAGTCAGCCACAGGGGAACAAGAGAGCAGACACAGGGGAAACCCCAGAGGACACGACAGCCGGGACGGACCACCCCACAAGCCACAACCTGAGGTAAATCCAAGGAAGAAAAACAAAACCATCCCTGACTTACCCAGGCGGGCGGGGGCAGCGGAGCGTCCGAGGTGCAGCCTGGGGGGGAAACCCGTGCGTGTGTCTCAAGACCACAGGTTGGATGACTCGCCGACCGAGACCCTCGTTCGTGGTCGCCACTTTGTTAGAGGGAACGTTGTGGTTGGTCACACTCTTCTGCGTACCTCTCCCCTCTCAGAGTCTCTTTCACACTTTGCTCGGTCACTTGGCAAGAAAGAACCATGTGTTAAAATATCATAGTTTATTAAACAATTCAAAAGCATAAAAGAAAATACTTCAATTTAAGTGTTGCCCATCAACATATGGGTAAGATCAGAAATAACTGCATCAACAATGTTAAAGATCAACTGGTTCAATTCAAACAGAAATGTATATCTATAAATTAATCCATGAGCAGCCACTCAAGGGGCAGCCCTGAATTCAAGAGTGATACAAATGATAGCATTCAGAGGACAAACTTCTTATTGAGATAAAATAACAATATTCAAGACTACACATTTAACCTGAAATAAATGCAATTGCTTGGGTACAGATTTCCTGAAGTAAATAATCTGACAAAGCCAAAAGGCAGAATTATTGAGTCAGATAGTCTGACAAAGTCAATGGGCAGAATTTGACAAAGGCAATAGGCAAAATTATTAAGTCAGATAGACTGACAAAGTCAATAGGCGAAATCTGACAAAGCCAATAGGCAAAATTATTAAGTCAGATAGACTGACAAAGTCAATAGGCAAAATCTGACAAAGCCAATAGGCAAAATTATTAAGTCAGATAGGCTGACAAAGTCAATAGGCGAAATCATTAAGTAGGAGCATTATCACCTTGGCAATAGGAGCTCTGGGCCCAGTCAGGAGCGATTGATCAGTCGGGAACCCTCACACGGCACCTGGGTGCTGGTTTGAAGAGAATTCGAAGCCACACCCTGGGTGCAGCTGTTTTATATGCTTGAATGCAGAAGTTTTACCCTCTCTGACGTAGGTCCTGACGCAGCCCTTGACCGCCCTCTTGTAACTATGGAAAATTCCACCCATAGGACTGAGAAGTGGTATCATGGTGAAATTAGGGGCTTTTGACAGGTGGTCAGTGCTCCTGACCGCAAAAAGTAAACAAAGGATAATTTTTACCATAAGAAAGCTCAGAGTTAACATTTTAATACATTAATTCTTTGTCACGTAGCCCGTCTTTCACAGGTTCGATTAAGCAAGCGCGGAAAGTTTCTTAACTAAAAAATATTGCACATGTACTTGTGAAACCGCCAGATGTACCAAAAATGTCCTACGTGTGTGGGCTAATCTAATTCTCGTAACTGTGGAAATTTACAAGGGGGGAGGGGGAGAGTTTGTCGCGGAGGATGGCGCAAGCCTCTGCTGTCAGGTTAGTGAAGTCTATGAGACCAGTTCTTAAGTTATTGGGCCTATACATATCTCTTACAAAGGTATGGTTGGTCTTGTATGTAGGTCTGTGAGAAGGTGAACTTGGGCCTATGTGTGGATTTGTAAGAAAGTGAAGGACCGTGGACAACTTAAAGACCCTTTATCTAGGCCTCAGTGGTGGGGCTTATCTAGGGATGCCAGGTTTGAAGGGTATTGCAGAATGGGGTGTGGGTGTCTGTTAGATGGTAAAACGGGACCCTCCTACAGTCACACGTCTCCCGTCCTCAGACAGGATCAGGCCTCCATGAGCCGTGTCTGGATCCAGAGTCACCAGCCCTGCAGAGAGAGGACAGAGAGTTAATAACACTGTGTGACCTCAGGCATATCACTGCCCAGCCCACAGACCCCTGCACTGCAGAGAGGAGAGTTACCGACACACTATGTGACCTCAGACGTATCACTGCCCATCCGGGAGACCCCAGCACTGCAGAGAGAGAGTTAGTGACACACTGTGTGACCTCAGACATGTCACTGTCCCACCCAGAGACCCCAGCACTGCAGAGAGAGGAGAGAGTTAGTAACACACTGTGTGACCTTAGACAAGTCACTGTCCCGCCCTGAGACCCCAGCACTGGAGAGAGAGAAGACGGAGTTAATGACACACTGTGTGACCTCAGACAGGTCACTGTCCCTCCCACAGTCACAAGAATGCCCTGATGTGCCCTCCACACCCAGTGCTCCAACCCTTCCACTGGTTCACCCTACATCACTGGTAATGATGTGCGCTCTAGTCCAGGTGCTAATGTTCCCTCCATCCCACGTCTTGATGTGACCTCTAAAAGGTACTGATATGCCCTCTATACCAGGCACTGATGGCCCTCAGACCTTGGCACTGATGTGCCCTCCAACCTCAAGGCTGAAGTTATGCTGATGTTTCCTGCTTCAGACATTTTTGTTGCACTTTCAATTCTAGGCGCTAAGATGCCCTCCAACTCCGGCACTTAATCACTCATCACCCTGGTTGTGGATATGCCCACCACTCAAGAAGCTGATGTGCTCTCCACTACAGCTGCTACTGTGCACTCCAGCGAAGGAGTGGATGAGCCCTCCACTCCAGGTGAAGCTGCCCCCTCCTCTGAATCTTCTGATGTGCCCTACACATGAGGAGCTGATGCTCCCTCAACCCAGAGACCCCAGCACTGCAGAGAGAGGAGAGAGAGTTAATGACACACTGTGACCTCAGACAAGTCACTAGCCCGCCCAGAGACCCCAGCACTGCAGAGAGAGGAGAGAGAGCTAATGACACACTGTGTGACCTCAGACAAGTCCCTGTCCCACCCACAGTCACAGGTGTGCACTGATGTGCCCTCCACGCCCAGTGCTCCAACCCTTCCACGGGTTCACTCTCCATCACTGGTAATGATGTGTGCTCCAGTCCAGGTGCTAATGTTCCCTCCATCCCCTGTCTTGATTTGACCTCTAAAAGGTGCTGATATGCCCTCCATATCAGGCGCTGATGAGCCCTCAGACCACCCCAGGTGTTGCAATGCCCCCTTTCTCAGGGTCAATGTACACCCCACTGCGAATGCAGATGTGTCCCCCTATTGGAGGTGCTAATTGGTCCTCCACCCCAAGAAGGGTTGTACCCTACACATGCGATTCTAATGAGCCCTCCAACCAAGGTGCTGATGAGCCCATCTCCCCAGGAGCTTCTCTGCCCTTTAACACATGTGATGATGTGCCTTGAAACTCTTGTACTGGTATGTCTTCCATTCAAGCTGGAGGTGAAAGCTTCAGCTAAAGATAGCTCAGAGGGTTAAGTGTCTGCAGCAGATACACATCCATGAGGTCTATAGTTCACGTTTGAGTCCTGTTTAACCAATAGCTGTTATCATGTGTCAATCAATGGCGCCCAGGTGTCAACGGTGGAGCTGTACCTCACACAATTCTCTGCAAAGGGAACATTACCAAAAAGGCTGCATTTTAACAGGCTTTAGTTCCTACTGTTATTTACAATTGTTAGCAACTTTACCTGTGTTATTTAAACTCTTAAAATACCTTTGTGACTCAAAATATGTGTGACTTCAGAAGTTATAAGTAGGTTATGCAGCATTGGAAAAACAAACCAAAGAATTCATTTTATCATTTACATTTGGTTTCTAATCTCAAAGCTTAATTATAGACACATTTATATAAACAGTCACCACAGTTTTGAAGGTGAAGCACAGTTCCCCTCTGAGTAGCAGGTTCCTAAAACATTTCATGTGCACAAGCTTAACATACATAAAAGGCAGAAATGGATTTAAGTGCACAAACCTCACTGGTTTCACAAACCCGTCTTTCAGCACCCAAGCGTCACCTAAGCTTGAGGAAAGTCTACCCTGATTGCAGTTATTAAGTGCATGAGGAGCAGTGGGTGTGAGTGACACCTGCATGACGAGCAGTGGATGTGAGTGACACCTCAACGAGGAGCAGTGGGTGTGTGAGTGATGCCTGCACAAGAAGCAGTGGGTGTGTGAGTGACACCTGCACGAGGAGCACTGGGTGTGAGTGACACCTGCACGAAGCGCAGTGGGCGTGAAAGAGACACTTGCACGAGGAGCAGTGGGTGTGTAAGTGACACCTGCACGAGGAGCAGTGGGTGTGAGTGACATCTGTTCAATGAGCAGTGGATGTGAGTGACATCTGGTGCACAAGGAGCAGTGGGTGTGTAAGTGACACCTGGATGAGGAGCAGTGGATATGTAAGTGACACCTGCACGAAGAGCAGTGGGTCTGTGAGTGACTCCTGCATGAGGAGCAGTGGGTATGTGAGTGACACCTGCACAAGGAGCAGTAGGTGCGTAAGTCACATTTGCACAAGGAGCAGTGGGTGAGTGACACCTGCACGAGGAGCAGTGGGTGAGTGAGCGACACCTGCATGAGGAGCAGTGGGTGCGTAAGTCACACTTGCACAAGGAGCAGTGGGCGTGTGAGTGATACATGCATGAGGAGCAGTGGGTATGTAATTGACACCTGGATGAGGAGCAGTGGATATGTAAGTGACACCTGCACGAGGAGCAGTGGGTGTGTGAGTGACACCTGCACGAGGAGCAGTGGGTATGTGAGTGACACCTGCACGAGGAGCAGGGGGTGTGTAAGTGACACCTGCATGAGGAGCAGTGGGTGTGTGAGTGACACCTGTATGAGGAGCAGTGGGTGTGAAAGAGACACTTGCACGAGGAGCAGTGGGTGTGTAAGTGACACCTGCACGAGGAGCAGTGGGTGTGTAAGTGACACCTGCACGAGGAGCAGTGGGTGTGAGTGACATCTGTTCAATGAGCAGTGGATGTGTAAGTGACACCTGGATGAGGAGCAGTGGGTGCAAGTGACACCTGCAAAAGAAGTAGTGGCTGTGTAAGTTACACCTGCACGAGGAGCAGTGGGTGTGTAAGTGGCAGCTGCACGAGGAGCAGTGAGTGTGTAAGTGACACCTGAATTGGGAGCAGTGGGTGTGTAAGTGACACCTGCACAAGGAGTCATGGGTGTGTAAGTGACAACTACATGAGGAGCAGTGGGAATGAGTGGCACCTGAATGAGGAGCAGTGGGTGTGTAAGTTACACCTGAATGAGAAGCAGTGGGTGTGCAAGTGACACATGCATGAGGAGCAGTGGGTGTGCAAGTGACACCTGCACGAGGAGCAGTGGGTGCATAAGTGACACTGTACGAGGAGTAGGGAGGTTGTAAGTGACACCTGCGCAAGTAGCAATAGGTGTGTGAGTGACACCTGTGCAAGTCGCAATGAGTGTGTAATGGCTAGCTACACATCCATAACATCACTAATCTATACGCACATCGCAAGGCTGTTTTCTTTTATCAATAAAGAGCATCCCATAAGATTAGTAGAGGAGACACTTCAGGTGACACTGGGGGTCCCTGCATGCTGAGACTTCACCACGCAGTGGTCTGACATCTCCGTGAGGGGGTGTCCAGTTCATGGCCAAGACGGGCTCCTATATTCTCTCCCACCAGGTAATGGGGTTGGATCGTCCTTTGGGGGAATTCTTGGCTCTACACTTACACACACTCTAGGTACACTTAGGGGTTTGCATAGTAGGAGTACACCTGATTACTGCCTTGTTTATATGCCTGTATATATACAATGTTTTAGCTCCATGGTAGAACTGTACCTACTATTTACGCTCTTGGTGCTTGTAATCACTTTCATCTGCTTCTGTCTCCTGATTATCGCAGCAGATGTATTCTATACAAGAATAACGATGGATCAATAAATATATTGACAACATCCGACTGTGTATTCTCTGTATACTTCTCTGAGTACTAGTAAGCACGACTGACTAAGCGAAAGGTTCTGATCTGTTTCCACGATCCCTGAGGGGTCAGGACTGTCATGGTCATTAGATGCCCTGGTAAGGTTAGGGGGGAGCTTATGATGGCACTGTGCGCCAGCTGGTCTATAGGCCAACATATCCTGTGGGGGTGCCCAGAATCAATCTAGGCACCTCACCCAAAGTTTATGTTATCCAACAAATGCACAGGTCCTGCAGATTAGTAGGAACTACACGACATTGCGCCGCCAATGTTGGTTGGATTCTTAGTTAATAACCTATTTGAGTAGTTCATTCGTCCTTTTCTCAGAGAGCTGTACTCACCTTCAAACTGGAGAAGTCCGTGGTGAGAAGGGAAATCCGCCTCAGCTGAGTAAGTATACCCTATGTATTGGCTGTAGGTTACTCAAGCTTGAAGGATAACATTTTCCCACATTGTGCTAACCCTATCTCCATCATTTCATTACCTAGATTTCTTCTTTCTCCACAATGTCCGTAAACGGAGATAACAGGGATAATGAAGATCAAGAAGTTAGACTAAATATTACAGAAAATTGCAGACATGCAGTTACTATGAAATTATTACATTACAGCCTCCCGGCAACGAGGGGGGGGGGGTAACCTTCATGGTTGAGACACACGAAGCATTCAGAACAGAGGTATTCTCTCCTTGGGCTACATTCCGGGCTGCGAATGCTTCAATCAATCAGGCGTTTGTTAAGCGCGACTACTCACCCATAAGGGTCTCGAGGTGCTGGGGGGGGGGCGCGTGCAGGTTCCAGTCCATCAAGGAGGGGGTCTGTCAAAGAGCCAGGTCTTGAGGTTTCTGGCGAAGATGGGGAGCGATGTTGTCTGTCTGAGGTGGAGCGGAAGGGTGTTCCAGGCTCTGGATCTGATCTTTCTGGTGCAGGGGACCACGGCGTAGGAGAGCTGGGCTGATCGTAGGGTCCTTTGGGGTGCGTGGAATTTGAGTTGGCTGTTCAGGTATGCTGGTCCGGTGTCGTGGAGGGCCTTGTGTGCGTGGGTGAGCATCTTGAAGGTGACTCTAGCCTCGATGGGGAGCCAGTGGAGTGTGTGCAGGTGCTGGGAGATGTGGCAGTGTCTTGGCAGGTTGAGGACCAGTCTAGCGGCGGCGTTCTGGATGTTCTGTAGCTTGCGGGTGAGGTTTTTGTTTATTCCGGCGTAGAGTGCATTGCCGTAGTCGAGTCTGCTGGTGACCACGGCGTGCATGACGGTCTTCCTGTGTTCGAGGGGGATCCATTTGAAGGTCCTACGTAGGAGGCGGAGGGTGTGGAAGCAGGAGGACGAGACAGAGTTGATCTTGCGGTCCATTTTGAGTTCGGAGTCCAGGATGATTCCCAGGTTGCGTGCGTGGTCCGTGGGGGTGGGCGGGCTTCCGAGGGCGGGGGTGCTTGCACAAAATCGTTTCACACTTACATTGAAGATGAAACACCAGAAGAATGCTTTCCATATGTGGACATAGAAATTCCATTAACTTACCTAGAACACATAAACTGGTTTAATGGCGCCCTCCCCCATCCTGTAGAAAATGTGAGACTCGGTCCGCTCAGTAAAGAAGGAGCAACTTGGCCAGTCCTGGCTGCTTATACACCACATCCTAATCTTGCTAATTTAGATGCAGCAGAAATAACAACACTATATGAAGATCTACTAAAAATGTACAGAAATCTCACACAGTTCATTATGTGAACACTCAAAGTTAACCCTGCGTGGACTGCTCAGGCTGCTCAACCTCAATTGGCTGCTACAGGTATCAGCCCTCAAACGCTGAATGTCCTTATGGGAAAAGTTCCCACCAGTCAGGAGCAAATTCAGTTCGATGGGGATGGCTCCCCCGGTGGAAGATTATACCACTAGGGGTACAGTCTTCGCTGCAGTTTACACCAGATTTCATGGTACCCCTTCAATAGTAGTTTTACCTGATCTACCGAAACAAGTACAGAATGAATACGGGGCAGGACCTGCCCTGGACTTGGGGATGAAACTGATGGGCAATTTTGCCGCAGTATCAACCATTATGGGCCATATGTATCAAAATTGTTTTTTGAGATTCTCAAAATGCGAATTTTAGCGAACCGCAGTTTGAGAATCGCAAAACCCGATGTAAATAAAAGATCGCAAAATTTTAGCGATTCCCAGAAATTCGCAGAATATAAAGCAAATACCTATTATGCGAATCCTTAATTGCGAATTTCGCAAATAAGGAATCGCAAAATAGAGAATCGGCAATTCAGGTGTAGCCTGATGACATCACAACCAGGAAGTGTGACTGCCCATGCTGCACCTGATTGCCAGAAGCTGAGTGAGAGGCTGGGAGGAGAGTGAGAGAATTGTGCACTGCAAGTGAGAGAAGGAGAAATGGATCCCCAAGAGAAGCAGCAGGAGGAGAATGTTAGAAAAAGGAAGCAAAAATTTAGTGAGAGGGAGCAGGAGGTGCTCATCCAGGAAATGGCAGTCAGCCATGAGCTACTGTTTGGCAAGAAATCCCTACGTGTTCCAGAGGCACGTAAAAGGAGAATTTGGCGTGAAATCCAAGAGAAGGTGAATGCCATCGGCGTGACCCACCGCACTGTTGAAGACCTACGCAAAAGGTGGTACGACATGCGCAAAAGATCAAAGGAAAAGGTTGCGACAAGGCTGGCGGAGGCAAGGAAGACCGGTGGGGGGACATCCACAGCAACTGAGTCCATGCCCCTTGAGGGGTTGATGGAGAGCACCCTGCAGCCCGAGAGTGTCAGTGGCGTGGCTGACCTGGACAGCTCCGACACCCCGAACACCAGACAAGGTAAGATGCATGCCCTAACTCCCCTGATACATCACCACCTCACTCACACACTCAGGAAACCCCCAGACACCAAACATGAATGCAAATCCTGTACATATTAACAAGCACACCCAGCAATGCATTTTGGGAGATGTAGTGCACATGCACCAAACAGTGGAGCTGTGAGACACAGCAAGGTAGAATAAGGATGAGTAAATCATGAAAGGCTCAAAACAGACAGACAGTACACATGTAATTCAAAAACTGAGAACTGTATTGCATTAGCAATGCGAGGCAGGAGACCACATTAATGTGTGCATTTACATTCACAGCATCACCAGAAACACAGGAATTAATTGCAGAGGGTGAGGATGCACCCACCAATGAAGACCAGGCAGGGCAGGAGCAGCAGGATGAAGGCAGACCAGCAATCCCTGTGCCATGCAGACGGCGCCTCATAGTGCCACCTCTCCCACTGCTGGAAGCAGGACCGCATGACACAAGCGGCGAAGCCCAGCCAGTCCAGAGCCAGCATGCAGGACAGCACACAGCACAGTCCCCTGTCCAACCTAGTGAAGGGAGTGGGTCCAGACGCAGGGCACGGCCGTCCACCAGCGCTGCTGCTGTAGGTGAAGACACAGTGTTTTCCGGGCTTGAAGGCACCATGGTCAGAGTCCAGCGCCTGCAAGCGAAAGCATTAAGATCAATCCAGCGCCAGTTTGCCACACACAATCACAACATGACCGAGATGAGGGATGGCTTCATGGCCATGACAGGTGCTCTAGAAGGACTGTGTACAGAGATGAGGAGAGACCGGGCAGACAGGCGCAGGGACGTCTCCACAGCCGGTTGGACATGCACACAAAAGCTGTGAACCGCCTGTCGACTGCAACGTCCCTGCTGGCATGTCGGTGTGTTAGCATGCAGCATGAAATGGCTCACTGCTGCCAGGATGTTGCTAGGGGCCTGGTGCAGGTCACACATGCCGTGGACCAGCTGCGGGCAGCTGCCACAGGTGGCACAGGACCCCTGAGCTCATTGGAGAGTGAGGATTAGTCCAGCAGGAGCAGCATCACTCCACCAATTCCCCAGGACAGACGGCAGAGTGCGTGGCAGGGGAGAACTCAGGGCCAAGGACTCAAGGGAGGACAGTGGGCACCCTGAGCGAGGGGCAACAGGCCGTCCCCGCAGGAGATGAGGTCTGATCAGTGGCACATGGCAATGTGTGAGGCAACACATTGCCTATTGACTCATGTATAAAGGACATCCTTGCACTGTGACTCTAACATGTGCATGCAAATGCGTGTAAGTCAGGCTGTGTGACAGATATGTTCCTGCCCCATAGGAAATAAAAAACACAGTTGTGCACCAATCTGTAGCATTGTGTCCTCATTACTCACCTAGAAATAGTTCTGTGTGATCTCATCTCTGGCGCCCAGCAGTCGCACCAACCCCACCTGCTGGTCTGAACCGTGGAGCTGGGCCCTCCTCATCTGATGACTCGGAATCAGTGAGCTCCACTGGGGTGCCTTTCCTGGTTGCGATGTTGTGCAGCATGGCACATGTGACAACGATTTTGCAGCATGTCTCGGGGCTGTACTGTAGCGCTCCTCCACTCTTATGAAGGCAGCGGAAACAGCTCTTAAGGATTCCAAAGGTCCTCTCAATGGCACAGCGTGTGGCTCTGTGGGCGCTGTTATACCTCCACTCCCCTGCAGTGGCTGGATTCAGGTACGGAGTCAGGATGTAGTCACGTACAGCATACGCACTGTCACCTGCAGAGTGACAAGAATTAGGTTAAACACTGACCAGCCACTTCAGGCCTTTACTGAATGTGTGTTTGTAAGCCATGCATTTACCAAGGAGGTAGCCCTCCCCAAATTCGCAATCTGTGAGTCGGCGGTGTATTCCACTGTGGCGAAAGATGAATGAGTCTTGTGTGCTGCCAGGGTATTTTGCAACAATGTCAGTGATTACATGTTTTGCATTGCACACTACCTGTATGTTCAGGGAATGATAGGACTTGCGGTTCCTGAACACATACTCATTCTGTGAGGGGGGAGAGTGCGACATGGGTCCCATCTACGCAGCCAATTATGTGGGGGAATTGGGCGATCTGGTAGAAATCATGATTGGTCTAATCTAGTGCCTGTTGTGTGCTGGGGAATTGTATGTGGTGATGCAGCCTCTGTACCATTGCATCAAGGAAAGCGTGGAAGAAGCGCGAAAGTGCACTCTGCGAGACCCCTCCTGCTGTGGCTATCACCCCCTGAAAACTCCCTGATGCCAGCAAGTGCAGTGAGCACAGGACCTGTATATGGGTGGGAATGGTGTGTGCCCTGCGTGTGGGGTGTTCTAGTATGGGTTTGAGCTCCTCTATTAGGTCCAGGATGCTGTCTGCGTCCAGCCTGTAGTTCACATGGATCTCCTCCTTGGTCTGCTGGAACAGGGTGATGCGCGCTCTGAAGATCCTTTCCTGGCATCTCCTTCTCTGTGCAGCAGCTCTGATTCGCAGCCTCCTGGCTATCACATAAAGGCCAGCCATTGTGAAACCCCCTGTAGCATTGTGGGCCAGTTTATATTGGTTGCACCTGGTTACCACCTGCTCAGAGTTGGTGGCAATTGCGATGTGCAATTTTGCGAATTTCGTAAATTCACAATTTGCGATTTTTACCTGCATCTCGTTTTGCGAATTCGCTATTTGCGAACTGGTTATTAGCGATTATCGCAAATAACGTGCCGCAAATTGCGAATTCGCATATTTATTCGCAGATTTGCTGTCTCGCAAAATTGCTAATCGCAATTTTGCGATTAGCAGTTTTGCGCACAGGATGCCCTTCTTACATTGGAACACTCTGTTTAGCGATCGCAAACACTGTTTTTTTGCGATTCGCAGTGTTTGCGATCGCTAAACAGCTTCATACATATGGCCCTATGTTAAGTAACATAAAAGGGGAAGCAGCAGCATTGGCTATTCATCAATACCTGAGGGAATTCACTCCTGCGCAGCAGGAGCTGGGATAGCCTAAAATTATCGAAGAAACCTTTGCTACGAAAGGAAGAGAGGATTTGGGAGCCAGACCTGGGAAAGCACAGGTTAAGAGTAATTCTGAAAAGGATAACTCTAAGCAAGCACCCGATTCTTCAAAGAAGAAATGGGATAACAAACAAAAAATTAACAAAACAAGACACGATCACAGGGTGGGTCTCCTCTCCACGAAACCACTGAGAAAAAATACAATTTAAGAAACTGTGATGATATTTGAAAGCCTGACAGGTATCAGGATACTGATACACGTTCCTCTCGTTCCTTTGAGGATTCACCCAATCCATGTTGGGAGAGAGGTGGATGGTCAGAGCGCAGATCAGAAGAGTGCGTGAAGCCGAAAAGGGGATCACACTGCACTTTAGACTACATCCATAAGGAAGACAAACAAAGGACTCCTAAACCTCAACTAAAAAAGAAAAAGGTAGCTGGGATTAAAATAAGCCATGCCCATGGTACTGAGGACTCTGCTTCTGAATGGGGAATGGGCAGTGACGATGCTGGACAGCGTGGCAGAAGTCACAATAGCTTGCCGGAACCTGATGGATAATCTGGCAGTAGTAGCGCTGGATGAGCATATCACGGTGGAAACACCTGATACAAGGGTAAGTGTCCCACATCGTTTATACGAAATAACACTCCAATTGGAGGGGGACATACACAGAAACATCAAGGCTCTCTTTTGGGAGAACTTGACGTATGGTTACGATATTCTTTTGGCTGAAAAAGTTTGGCCACCTGAGTTCGTAATGGAATGCCCACTGGGAGAAACTATAATTTTACCTGCTTTTTCTGACCTAATTCCGGAAACAGTTAGATATTCATATGTCAAGGAGTGGGCGTTAGCGCTAGGTCCTGCACTTTACCGAAATCGTGTTGGGTGGGATGATGAGTCTCCTCATCACAAAATCCCGTTAAAATCAGTTCCTCAACCCCAGAGACAGTAGCCAATGAAACATGAAGTTAAAAAGTAAGTTAGGAAAATCCTAGAACAAAATTGCACCTCGCCCATGAATAATCCCTTGTTTCCTTTAATGAAACCGGACAATTCATACCATCTACTCGTAGACTACATACATTTGAACACTTCCACATGCACATTTGCTGTACAGAATGCACATAGTGGCGCACTAATGAATAACATTGTGCGTAAGAAATACAAAACAACACTTGATATCTCAAATGGAATTTTCTGACAGAATAAAGCGCCTGGAAGCAGATATTTGACCGCATTTTCAGTGCTAGGTTCACAGCGTCAATTTTGCCGTTTACCTCAAAGGTATAAGAAGAGCCCTGGGCTGTTTTCAGCTAGAGTAACAGAGTTACTTCAAAATTTTGATGAGGTGGCCTTGTCCTATGTAGATGATATTTATCTGACGGATGATGAGATAAGGAACACTTGGCTAGAGTGAACCACACAATTCTTGGGTTCGCTCACCTGGGTTACAAATTTAATTTAAAAAAATCAAAAATTCCCCACCTCAATGTCCTGTTTCTGGCCTATGACTTGTCAAGTGAAGGCAAAAGACTGGCATGCACTGCTCCAACCTCCAACAACTCTGAAAAGACTACAATCCATTTTAGGATTCCTAAATTTTGGCGGAACATACATTTCGGATTACGCAGAATGAGTAAAACCGTTCTAGGATTTAATCAGACCAGATTTTTAATCAACCATTGGACACAGGAACACACAAACATTTTACGTTCCGTACAAGCTGACACAGCTAACCTAGTGATCCCTGTAGTCACTGGACCCACCGGGTACACCTATATCACTTTCAATGAAGGTGATACAGTACCTATTGCTTACAAATCACATTTGTACACAAAAACTGAAATGCGTTTTTCATCCACTGAGAGAATTCTCATAGCGGTACAGACTGCTGTATTGAGAGAGACAGCACTGGCTCGGGGTAAGCAAATCATTGTCGTTACCCTTGTACCGGCCTTAGAGGCCGTTACTAAGCAAGTGTTCCAAATGCAAAAACATTGCATCCAAGATGGATTCACAGGGCTAACTCTCTCTCTGCAACAGATGTAGATTGCAGATTCGATTCTACACTACAAACACAAGCATTCCTGCAGTAGGAACAAGAATATCCCCTGCTGAATGAAAGAATGCCTCTAGATCGATATGAATACATCATTTATACCGATGGATCTGCTCAGCCTGCCGTAGGGACACGACACCAATATTCCGAGGTATGCACAATCGTAAAGGGGCGTATGCATGACTGAAAGTTCCGTCCTGAAAAAATACACACTCTGAGACTGTACAGCGCAGCTAGCAGAACTCAAAGTCCTGATAATGGCACTACAAGCTACCAATCCCGAATTCCCCACACTTATAGTGTGTGATTCATACTACTATGTCCAGTCCTATAACGAATATCTTCACTATTGGGGACAGAATGGATTTCGAGAATCCAAGGGTTGCACAATCAAGCACAAGCTGCTTTGGGAACAAGTGGCAAAGCTGAAAGAATGCTTGACAGAGGCTCATGTTATCCACACATTGAGTAATCAGCATGTTGGTGTTCACGTTGAAGGGAATTCCATGGCCGATGAGGCCACTAAGGCAACAGTCCATACTGCTGCCGTTGCTGCAATCACTTGTTCAAGTACGAGATAAGACGGAGACGTCATGGTGCCTGTCAGTGCTGCCCACAATGGCATCCACCTGCTGAAAGGCTTTCCACTGAAGCACTCCTACAATTTAAATGCACAGAATATTTCATATGCTCAGATCCCAGGGGTGGGGGATAGAGTAATACCAAACACCGACCACAGATTGGGACTGATACTAGCTGCACACGAGGGTCTGGGTTCAGCACACGCAGGGGTTACTGCTACAGTCTTGTTACTGAAGCAGTGCTATTGGTGGCCAGGTCTAACAAAACAGAGCAAGAACTTTGTCCTCAAATGTGACATCTGCCAGCAGATGAATGGATCAACTGAAAAAGGACACGTTACAACTCGCACGTTACTATGCGTGTCATAACAACAAATTTTTTACAACGCGAAATCCATTACAGCTCATGTCGTTACAACGCATGTCATTACAACGCATAATACATTACAAACGCAATTACTATTCTAACTCCGCTGGGGCATTACTTTGGGGAATGCGTTGTAATGGATTATGCGATGTAAGGACATGCGTTGTAATGGATTTCGCGATGTTTCCCTGATCAACCATAGCACGACCACCTCAAACACCTCTATTGATCTCAGACAAGCCTCTAGGGGTTGTTTATTAGGATCACTGTGGCCCCTTACACTCAGATGGACCCTACAAGTACATCTTGGTGCCAGTGAATTCATGCTCCTGATTCCTGTGGAATTGGCCACAGTGCTCGGATGACATTCTAACTGTTATAAAGGATTTGCGAGTCTTCATCTGGACATACGCAATTGGCACACTACAGTCAAACCAGGGCCCAATGTTTAGCTCTCAGACTTACAAAAAAGCCATGGGAAGTTTGGGTGTGGCCTTGCGGTACTCCTCCCCCTACCATCCTGAGGAAATTTGGTAGTTGAGAGGAAAAACCATGACTTGAAGCAGTCCTTAACAGCAACGGTGTTAGGCTTGGGTGGCAGCTGGGTCAATCACCTTTATGGGGTCCAGAGGGCACTCAATAACATGCCAAGAAAATCCCTGGGGAGGTCGTACTCCTTATGAACTCCTGTTCAGTGTGAGAATGTGGGTGCCAGACCTCGATAATGTCAGCGCAGTGGCGGCAGAAACACCATTTGACATCAATGAACATTTGGCAGGAACTCAATGAATTCCGGGGCGCACAAAGCAACATCCATGTAAAACGCACCGCCACTGGAGGAGTAAAGGTTGTACAGGCAATACCTGCCTGGGTCCCAAAGATTGGGGACCTGATCAGAGAAAAAATTGTGGATAAGAAATAATTTGGGCCATTTGCCAGAGCTCCTGTACCTGTCCTGGCTGTCAAAGGTACTAGAACTGTACTTCTTCCGCCCCTTGCCATTCGCAAAGACAAAAGGTTTGTCTCAATTGATCTGATCAAACCACACTATGTTGCCGATTCTCAACAGTAAGCCGTGTGGGCTCCTGGGTAGCCGCCACACTCCTCTCGCTACTGTTCAGGAAGTTCAGATGGAAGCTTTAATAACCACAGAAGATTCCCCTCTCCAAAGAGAAGCTGTCAAAAATAATGAAGTGATACTTCTCCCTGTTGAAACAACTACAACTGTACAGTCAACAAGTACAGAAATCTCAATTTGAAAAATTGACGACGTCTATGTGAATATGCCACAGATTGAGTCTACTCCCTGGTCTACAAAAACTGCTGAGCTTGCAAAAATACACCGGAAGGCGTCTGGCTACTTCGTGCATTATGACGACTTCTGATCGGATTCAAGTGAACCTGAGCTGCCACCGACACCTCTCCCTTTCAAGCTGCCAGTTTATACTCTCTATCTTTGGCTGAAAAACACATTCTTTGTTGCTCCATGGATACATCTCTGGATTACAATTGGATTAATTTTCCTGGGCCTCTGGATTGGTTGGGTAACTGTCTTTTTCCTACTTCTGAATGGACACTATCTCACAGAACGCTCTGCAGTACCACTTGTGAACTTGGTTCTGAAACCACATGTATCATCGCACCATGAACTAAGGGACCTGCCCCTGGTGAACATTACAGCAGTTCCAGTTCCGGAAGGAATAGTGTGGGACAGGGTATCGTATGATGTATATGATCCTACTGAACGTTTGCAAATACCTTATTTGTTTAAAAGTTCCTTAAATGATATCATCACCTCTAGTACTTTCTCTGATGATTGGGACATTAAAACTGTGCATAATTTGCTTGCAGTTTCTAGAGCAATCAGCTGCATTTTCTAATAATGACTTCCTTGATGGTACATCTAATTTTGGCGACATGTTCTTATCAACATTATGGTCACCATTTCTTACACAAAGGTAGTATCCCACGCGCTGTTTACAATTACACTCCCACAAACATTTGCACAAAGTTTGCTTATTTTTCTGGTTTTGACACATCAGACCCATCCTCTGACTATTATAGGCTTGTACCTACACCTGAAAAGAAAAATATGCTAACAAACACCAAGCTGATATACTCTGCTTCCTTTATTTCCCAACTCTTCTGTTCAGGGTTTTGACTTTTGGTAAGACACCTTAGACACAAAATCTGGCTGGGGGACAAAAGATTGGCAGCTTCAGGGTACTGAGGCCGTATTTAGAGCATGCCTCATACCACATCAAATGATTTTCCTGAATAAAACAGTGCAACAAGCTTCCTGTCTGGGACTAGCCAAAATAATGGATTTAAACACACCTCGTATTCCCACGTTCTCACGCTTCAAGAACTGGCAGCACGTAGCACACTTCAGTGACGTTGCACTAGATTCCATGATACGTAATGGTTCTTTAAATTCATCAGACCCCAATTGGAAGGGATGGTTGGTTTGGCCTGTGGACACCAATGGGTGTCAATCTAGATTCCTGGGCAACACCGAAGGGTTTAGGATCAATAGGCCTGATCAGCGATATGTACAATCAGAAAACTCTCGGGTGGTGACATCATATAATATTGGGAAGTTGTGCCTTGATTGGCTAAAAACCTCAACACTTTCCAGGTGAAGCAACACTTGTCCCTTCTTTCTAATGACATGGATCTCAGGGATTTTTTATTAGGTCCCCGGAACCCATGTCAAAAGCGGTTCTTGTACGGAATATACAAGAGAGCTGTGAAATATATCTCAACAGGAAGCTGCTGAGAGATTGCACAAGATTGACTGGGTTAATCTAAAAAAGGCTTTGGCTGTGGTTGACATCGGTATGACCACATTATAATCCAGAATGTATTCACTGGGCATCATAGTATCATCTGCAATTGACATAATACAGCAAGATATGTCTATTTTACAACATGGACAGTCACAACTACGGTCCATTGTAATATTGACCTGGATGTTCGAAACACTACGTTCTGGCCACGTGTTGTGGCGTTACATCAGTAGTGTAAGTCTGTTTTCTGCGTATAATCTAACAGAAAGGCATATAGTAATGGCACGAAGAGATGTGAAATATACCATGTTGCACACTGAAAAATTAGACCAATTAACTTTTACCATGGCTGAGACACCATCCACAGACTGGATAATCCACGGGTACATCACTCTGCCGGTCACGACTTTCCAATTCCAATATTGTCTACAATATTTAACAGGTAGGCAGAAACGAAGCTCTAGGGAAAGGTTATGTGCATGAGTACTGGGAATTACCATTCAGGTTTAGATGCAGGAATGGTGACACGGATGCTTTCCTTACTGGCTCCAACTATGAGGATGCTTTAAGCGGGTCCTTAGTTTGCAAGGACATTTCTCTTCATGGGGCATGCAATACTTCAGCTGCAAACTTGTCCTGTTACCTGAAGGGTTGCCCGGCTGCCATGATTCATCCGGTCTTCAAGCTGCTCTCTAATGGTAGCTATTTGATGCTGAATGATCAAGGTTGTTGTGGAAGGAAACGAGGCATCACCTATATGGTAGCTGTTAATTCCATAGTTGCTTGTTGCACACAAGTACTGTTTCCACCTGCTCGCACAGTTAGGAAGGCAACGCTATGGCCTTTGTTAAATGTTTCCAACATATGCTTTGTTTCTCTGAGCAAGCTGAAAGACGTGCTTTTTCAAAAGGATGTGGTCTTAACTTCAGCCAGAGAGACGTTTGGTCTCCAGGTTGCAAGGTCCTCGTCTGAGATACAGACACTAACTTCCCGCTGCATTTTTGGGAGCTAGTTCACCGTATATTTCATATGTCTGATACGAAGGGAATAGAGTACTTTTTTAATGTATCGGCTCTTGACTGGTTATCGCCTTTCAGACGATTTTTGGAGTTGTGCCATTGTTCATACACTCCATGATGGGAAGCGTTTTGGGAGGGCTCCAGCTTTTCCTGCTACTTGTGGCAAGAATCTTAATTAAATTTTTTTTGCTCTGCAATGGACGTTCCAGTTCAACCCGGAATAGAGACAGCGCTGCTTGTGCTGCAATGCTGTGAGTGCATGGTACAATGTTTGGCACACCTCGGCTTCGAGAACTAAATGAGCACTGGTTCTCGTCCTTCAAGCCTGTTTGGCTTGTAAATGTAAATGTAAATCCGTATTTGTAAAACGCAAACTACTCACCCTTACGGGTCTCAAGGCGCTGGGGGCCGTCGTGGAAATTAAGTGAGCTATTGCCCAGAGTCACATGGTGCTGAGCTGAGCTGCCGCCGGGGATCGAACCGTGAGCCCTGTGCTCCGAAGTCAGCTGACCTGGCCGCTGCACCACACCTCTCCACTTGACTGCATACAACCTGTATTCCACTGCCTGCTTTGCAGCCACGAAGGCGTAGTGGATCTATGCCTAGGATTACAATCGTTTTCGCCACTGGACATTGATGCACTGATGGACCCCTAAAAGGCCCATATGTATTGTTGTCCCCAGGACATTCCATTGCTGATAAATGCATTCTTCGAGCCAACCGTACGCGATAACTTTTTTAGCACGCATTTCAAAGGGCAATTTACGGGTTTGGTATTTAACTCTCATTTCTCTTTCACGAGGCTTGGAACGCTTCATTCCCAAGCTTGTTTTCTGCCCTGAGCCCCGCCCCCAGGTACTGTATGCAGCAGCCGGAGACACTTGAGGGAGAAATTCAGCTCGGGGCTTGGCACTCACAGAGACTGCTCGAGCCCAAGGTTTTGCATGCACAGTGCTTATTTTTCACTGCCCTTCCACATGGACATTGCCCACACTTCTCTGATGTGGCACAGTTCCTGGTGTGGCTTCACAGTCTCCTGGATGCACGTGCCCGACAGGCCGTGCAGTGCATGCGGTAACTCTTGGAGAGTGCTTGTGCGCGGTGTCTTCTCCCTACCTCCACAGTCCTCTCCTTCACCCTCACCCACTCCCATAGTTTGACCCAAACCCCACGTCACGCTCTATTCAACCTGAAGGTATTGGAGCACTATATTTGTTAGGTCTCGCCTGAGCCAGCGCATGCACTGCTCTGGCGAGACATTTAGTGTGTGGGCTTTCAAAAGTCCGACCACAGCTTTTGGGGTGGCATAGAGCGTGCGGTTACGCGCACAATGACGAGCAGAGGCGCCATCTGGCTTTCCTCTCTCTTCATGGTGCGCGCACATCGCTCGCGATCACTTTCACTTTTGCCGCGCGCACCACTCGCAGGCTCACCTCCTGCTCCCCCTCTCAGTTAACAGCCCCTCCCCCGCCACAGATAGTATTTCTTTTTGCTTCCCGTGGTGCGCGCTGCAGTCTAATCTCCTGTATTATTGTGGCAGGCTCCTGTGGGCTTGGCTGTCTCACTGCTTCTTTGTTATGCGGAGTCCGTTCTTATGTTGTGATGCTTTTCTTTAAAGTGTTTTGTCACGTTGAGGTTGCTTTGAGGGCGGAAGCGTGAAAAGTCGGAGCAGGAGTTAGTGGGTTTGTTACGTTTCTATATTCTGGCAGGTTTACATGTGGAAAGTTTGCATCCCTCTTGCTTTTTGATGTTACCATTTATTTTGATGAAAATGTTTTTTTGCTGCTCACGACGGCACCCGCTGCTTACATGAGCCTTTTCTTGCATAAGGCTAATAAAGTGCTCTTCCATTGAAGTCGTCATTTTTGTTCTCCTTTGCCCTTCTAATGAAAGGTTCTGTATAATCTGCAAACTAGTGGCGTGGTCTTCTCATTTATCCAGCGGGGGGCGCTGTTGTGCTGTTGTTGTGCTACTGTCTCTTGAATGCCCGATGCAAACTAGTTCAAAAGTAAAGATGCCCATTTCGAGCTCAGAGCTTCTCTTCTTTCTGTTGCTGAGTACACGTTGTCTGCGGTGCCCCCGTCCTCATTTCACCTGTCCTTGGCTGTCCTCAATGTTTGGCCGTATACACGAAGATCCTTTACAAACTAATTAGGTTTTGCCTGGCCCAGCCCACGCCCGGACATTGACAGAATGTACCTGACTGTGTCTTCTGCGACTGCTTGAGCTTTAATGTACTTAAAGTATTTATTTTTGTTCCTTAGCACTGTCATGCCATAGCTGCCAACAATATACCAGGAATACCACCCCTAAACCAGGGAAAGCATGTTAGGGTAAGCATTATCATAAAATGCACGCGCTCAGTATGTAATGAATTGCCACCATAATATGGTGGCTTGCATTATAGGTATTGTATGTGTATATATTTTTTTTAAATAAACTTTATTGGGTTTCAGTGACACTATAACCTGCGTAAAGGATTATGCCATGTTAGTGTGCAGTTTCTATAAACAGATATATATAAATCTCAAATCCAGCATATAACTCTATACATATGAGTTACCTATAAATGCATCGAAATTTGGCATCAGGAAAAACATAACGCCATGACAGTATCCACGTAGGAAAGTAGAAATTATAATAGGAGAGCACCAAAAAGACAGTTATTTCAGAACCACAGTATTGACAGTAACAGTCAGCCGTTCATACCTGGACCCATTAAACTAGCAACTGAACATCTGCCCCTCACTCACGTGCGCATTCCCTTTCCCAGCTGCTAGTTCAATAGAAGTGCAAGGTAAATGGTTCATAGCCGTCTGTGGAGCGCTCATTCATTAAGGGATTATATGTGTATATAACGTGTACTGTCACTGGCTTGTGTCCTTGTCGGAAGTGAGTTTCCAAATTTTTGCATCTTGTACGGTTATATGATAGAAACAACAATAGTTTAACAAATGAATAAAAGGCATTGTCATTTACAATGCCAATAGCTCCAACTCTCGCAAATGCGAGACCTATTGCATTACAAATGCTTGTTTTTTAAGGCACTGGGGAGATGACGTGGTTTGGCCAGGATCAGAGGATGTTGAGCCAAAGTCGAGACTCAAACCTGGTTCCTCAAATCCGCAGCTCTTTCCGTTACGTCACATCCCTTGCTTTATTGTCACAATGTGCCAGTGCATGTATCCACAGTCCTCTACATGAATCCACAGTACCCCTTCACCCCTGCCAGCTCTCGTGGTTTCACCCAAAGGAGTTACTGTGTCCACCGTCTTGGCTCCCAGTATAGGTACAATAGGTGAGGAAAGGTAACGCTCCATTTGTTTATCAGAACTCGTTGATACAGCAGATGTTATGGAAACAGAAAAGGGACTATAACAATTCACTCCAATCCTGGCAGCGCACTAAACATCTTCCTTTACTTAGTTCCTGGTTCACAGGTACGTATAACACCCAATTAAGGGAAATGCGATCCGTTGCTGAAAATGTTGTGAATAACGTGTTATTCAAATTTAAAGCATGAATATATTTTTAGGTCGAGCATCAGGGTGCATGAGCTGTCTGCAAGACTTTCTGAAATCACTCGCACTGAGTGTAATCCCACCTGCCATTTGCCATTGGTTCACTCGTGTGTTGCTTTTATTTCCTGGCTCCTTATTGGTTGGTGCTCCCTATACATTACTTCCATTTTTAGGCGAGGAGCACCGGCCAACTACAGTTTCCCTACACTGTAGGTCTTTATGTATTTTATTGGGGACTACTTATTTATTAACATGGTGCACGCTTCACTCGCAGCCACGCAATACATTTTATGGACATGGGCACCGGGCGCTGACTACTCATTTAATAACATGGCCCCTGCTTCACTCGCAGTCATGCAATACCTTTAACATGCACGGGTGCCATGCTTTGTTTCAGCACGGCACCCGCTTTCATGTAATCTCTCTTGGTCCACCTTAAAAAAAGCAGCAGCGGCACTGCCGATCACCTTCCTGTCACTGCACGTCTTCCGCTGCTGACAATCAGACTGTGAACGTTTTAAGAGCCTTGTGGGGTGGGAGGGAGCCCCGCAGGACTGAGCCTCTGCCCCCACTGCCACTGTACCTGCTGTTATAATGAACTCCTCGCAGACGTCTCTTCCCCTCACAAAAGGAAACTGTATGGTTAAATGTAGTGGATGCCTTTCGCTGTCCTTTTGTTGAGCGTTTTGTGTCACCGATTAATTTACAGTCCCATTCCCCTACATGCCGCCAACAATGGTGTGCTTTGGCTTGCCGTGAGCCACTTCCTGGTACTTGTTCCAAATGCAGAACAGCGCTGTGTCCCTCTGCAGATGCTAACGGGTCCCGAAGTTTGTTTCACTTTGGATGCTTTTTGAAATTTATTGAACTTTGTCGCAGTTCCATGCTTTTTTAGCATTACGCTTTGCTATATTAACTTTTGGTACTTTTTATGATTATTTATATATAATCTTAATCAAGTTTGTATTGATTGATTGTTGCGCTACTGTTTTTTATGCATGAGCATGCGCTGTAGACAACTTGATTTCCTTCCCTAAGCGTTTAAAAAAAACTTTTATGATGCAACCACTGTCATCTCCTTTCACCTAGTTGAGTCATTAATGGTTATCCCCACTTCGAACCATCTTCTTCATTAACGTGTTGTGATTCAGCCACTCGCACCTTGCAAGAAACACTCACATCTGGGTGTCAGCTCGGAGATCCCACCCGCCAAGGGTAAAAGAAGAGATTTATCCCAATTGATGCAGTATTCTGAATATTCCCATAAATGCGGAAGATCTGCAGTATCCTGTCAATTGATTGTTTTGGTCTCCTGACATATAGGAGGATATCGCCTGCATACAATGAGATGCGTTCCTCTCATTCTTCCCCTACCAGGACTCCCCAAATCAAGGGGTCCTGCCATATACACGCCGTCATGGGCTCCAGGGCCAGAGCTAATAACTTTGCCCCCCATTTGACGAAACTCCACCACACTTTACAGACCTATTGCTTTGTTTACATTGGGCGAGGATGGAAACTTTTGCGGTGGCTTGTCAAGGGGGTGCAAAGATGAAACGGGGCTCCTAAAATGCATTTGGGCACCACTGCATTTTTCCATAGACTCTGCACTCACGCGTAGCAGCCAAACTCCTAGTCGGATTTACATGAAATTTGGCAGGATTGAAAATTATTATTTCTTTCTTTATTTCTAAAGTTTTATATAGCGCGAACTTGATCCGTTGAGGGTATCAGAGCGCTTTACAAAAGTTACATCAAATGAACAGTTGAGAGCTAGTCACATAGATATCAGTAGCTAACATGAGATCTTACATGTTGTAGGTTCTCGTTAAAGGTCCGGAGTGTGTTAGTCAATCTCGCTTAGAGTTCATCACGAATCCTGGTAGGCGAGCAGCGTCTTGTTGGTATCCAACTCGCATTAGGGCTGGGATCAGGAGAGAGTTTTATTCATTAGAAGTAGTTTGACTTCTTTTTTGAAGGAGGTGAGGTGGTGGAGGGGTTCATTCTGATTGCCGGGGGCAGGGCGTTCCAGATCCTAGGTACCAGGCCAGAGAAGATGCATTTGTAGGTTTTCTTTTTCCTAAATTATTGCGGTTTCAATAGCAGGGTGTTGGTGCTTCTCAAAGTTCTGCTATTGCCTGATAATTCCAGTTTATTGGCTAGATACTTTGGTGTGTTGAAGTGCAGGGCTTTCTGTGTCATGCAGGCAATTTTTAGCTGTGATCTTGCCTCATAAGGGAGACAATTCATTGCCTTTAGATCAGGGATGATGTGATTGTTCTTTGAGGAGCCAGTGACGAGTCTTGCAGCCGCGTTGAGTGAGGCTCTTAGAAGAGCCAGACTGGATCTTGGCAAGCCACATAGGGTTGTATTCCCATTATGCTGTGCATATGATCCTTTTTGGGGTTACAGGTGACGGAATTACACACAATTTGGCAGAAAGGTAGATTTTGTTCCGTAGGTTGTGCTTTTTGTTATTTGATATAAATTTGTTCAGCAATTGTAGAGAAATTTAAGGAAATCCAAATTTGGATATCTAGGGGTGCAGATTTTCCATGACAATTTTGTAATTATTGCGGCAATCGCGCGAATGCGCGCGCCTATAGAAATGCTGTGATTGGCTGTCCGCAACCTGAGCAGAAACTTACTACCTTGATTTTAGCTAAAGGGCCATGGTCCCGGGGCTGAAAATCAAAATCAAAAGTGCTACAAGGGGTCAGGGTAGAGGTACGCTGACCCCATGTGTGTAATATAAGGGTGATTGAGGCACCCCTGATATGTATAATGTGTCAAAAACCAGGTCTTTTTTTCATAGGCAATATTCATGAATTCATTGCAACTGTCAGCGCGGGACCCCGTGTAACATCGCAACGAATTTGTGAATAATGGGTGAGGAAATAACATCATGAAGAATTCGTGAATTTGGGTGAAAAAATAAAAAAATATATTCAGACTCATTCAGGAACTAATGCATTCACTCATAGATGTACTCAGAGACTAATGCACCTATTTACACACCCACTGAGACTCCCATGCACACACTCACACACTCAGAGACACACACGCCCACTCACAGACCCACTCAGACTCACGCACACAGTCACGGACCCAATCAGACACTCACGCACCCACTCAGAGACTCCTGCACCTACTCACACACTCACTTAGAGATGAACACGCCCACTCACAGATCCACTCAGACTCGCGCACACAGTCACAGACCCAATCAGAGACTCACAGACCCACTCAGATTCTCATGCACCCACTTATAGACCCACTCACTCACGCACCCTCTCACAGACCCACTCAAAGGCTCATGCACCCACTCAGAGCACCACTCAGAGACTCATGCAGCCACTGAGAGACCCATTCAAAGACTCACACACCCACTCACAGAGCCATTCAGACACTCACGCACTCACTTACAGACCCACTCAGACATCCTGTGGGGGGTTGGCCACAGACCATGCATGGCGTGGAGTTGGATGCCACGACCATACCTGCCACGCACGACCGCGAGGTTAGATGCATCGGCCAGGCCCCTGCTGCGTTAAAAAAATATAATAATTCACAAAAAACAAAGGTTTCAGGGACATTATAAAGGTTGCAGGGACGTTATAGTTAAGCTCACATTTTATAACAATGTAACTCATGCCCTTGCCTTGCACTAATTACCCCAGATATTACAACACTCATGACATCTTTGATAACATAATTGATAATAACACCGTAATTTTTGCACTAACATTATTAATTAGAAAACTGTGTATGATGGGGTGCAAGTTATAGTTACCTTAGGGCACAAGTTATAGTTACTTGAAATAACTCCACCTAGAACATGTTCATTTCTGTGGCTTTGTACGGTTTAAATGTGAGCCTAACTATAACGTCCCTGTAACCTTTGTTTTTTCCAGTGAATTTTTTAAGTTTCTTAAATGCTAACTTCTAACTATAACGTCTTTGTAACCTTTGTTTTTTCAGTGAATATATATAAATACACACACACACCCACACACACACAAAGGGACATTATAGTTAGGAAATAGAATTAAAAATACCTTAGAAATTCACAGAAAAAAACAGAGGTTACACGGACATTATAGTTAGGCTCAGATTTCACTTGTACAAGACTGTCGAAATTCTTAACTTACAAACCCACAATGCACCTCTTATGACTTCACATATTAGATCACTCATGACATGGCCAGTGATTTAACTGATGATGTCACCCAGTGAGTGTAAGTGTTCAGAAACGTTTCTGAGACTTAAAGATACATACTAAGCTACTGCATTAGTTAAATTACTATTCTTTTTGTACTACTAATGAATGATACTGTTTCTAACAGATGATATCAGAGGGGCTGTGTGTGTGTGACTGTATCTGTGTGGGAGAGGCTGTGTGAGTGGCTGTATGAGTGTGTGAGTGGATATGTAAGTGGCTGTATGGGTGAATAAGTGGGTGTGAGTAGCTGTATGGGTGAGTGACTGAGTGGCTGTATTGGTGAGTGAGTGGGTGTGTGAGTGGCTGTATGGGTGGGTGAGTGGCTGTATTGGTGACAGAGTTGCTCTGTGAGTAGCTCTATGGATAATTGAGTGGGCATGTGAGTGAGTGTATGGGTGAGTGAGGGGGTGTATGAGCAGCTGTATTGTTCAGTCACTGTCTGAGTGGTTGTATAAGTGAGTGACTTGGTGTGTTAGTGCTGGTTTCGATGTGTATATGGGTTTTTAAGTGGTTTTGTGAAAGAGTGAATGTATGTGTGAGTGGCTGTATGGGTGAGTAAGTAGCGCTGTTAGTAGCTGTATTGGTGGGTGAGTGGCTGTGTGAGTGTATGTATGGGTGGGTGAGTGGTTGTGTGAGTGGCTGTATGAGTGAGCGAGTGGCTGTGTTTCAGTAGTTATTTGGGGTTGTAAATGGTGTGAGTGGGTATATGAGAGGTTGTATGGGTGTGTGAGTGGGTGTGTGAGTGGTTCTGTAGATAATTGCATCAGTGATGTCATTTGAGACATCATCAGTGATGTCACTGACCATGATATGATTGATGTAATACATGAGGTCACAAGCAGTGCATTGCGGGGGCGTAAGTTACAGTGCGCTTAGGTTACTATAACTGCAGAATTTCAATGGTTTTGTATGAGTGAAATCTAACTATAGCATCACTGTAACTTTTGTTTTTTCAGCGAATTTCTAAGGTTTGTTTTTCTTCTGTGAATTTTGATGGTGTTTTTAATTTTATTTCCTAATTATAATTTGTAACCTGTCAGAGTGGGTGTGTGAGTGACTGTATAGGTTGATGAGTGGGTATGTGAGTGGCTGTATGGGTCTGTGACTGGGTGTGCGAGAACTTATGGGTGTGTGTGTGGGTGTGTAAGTAACTATGTGGGTGTGTATGTAGGTTTGTGAGTGGCTGTATAGGTTTGTGAGTGGGTGTGTGAGTGGCTGTATGCGTCTGTGAGTGGGTGTGTGAGTGGCTGCATGGGTCTATACAGTGGGTGGAGAAAGGGGGCAGGGCCTCCGGTGAGCTCTTAGCAGCCCTGCTGTGTGGGAATTACTGGTGGTAACAGGAGGGTTTCTTGGCCCCCAACGATTCTCAGCATCCAAGGGGACTTCACCCCCCAACTTAATGCACCAGGAGGCGCATTTGCAGAGTGCTGTACAAAGGGGGCAGGGTCTCCGGTGAGCTCTCAGCAATCCTGCTGTGTGGGACTTACTGGTGGTAACAGGAGGGTTTCTTGGCCCCCAACGATTCTCAGCATATAAGGGGTTTCCCCCCCCTCACTTAATGCACCAGGAGGTGCATTTGCAGAGTGCTGTACAAAGGGGGCAGGGTCTCCAGTGAGCTCTCAGCAATCCCGCTGTGTGGGACTTACTGGTAGTAACAGGAGGGGTTCTTGGCCCCAAAGGACCCTCAGCATCCAAGGGGACTTCATCCCCCAACCAGTAGGGTGCCAGAAGACACATTTGCAGAGTGGTGGTCAAAGGGGGAGGGGCCTCTGATGAGCTCTCAGTTAGGCTGTCGTCATACTCATCTTGGAGGAGTGTGCACGGCCAGTAGTTTCAAAAGCACATGCCTGATTCGAATTGCAGTAGATACAAAAGTGTGTATACCGGGGGATAAAGATACAGTCAGGGCCGGGCCTAGCATTTTTGAGGCCTCGGGCAAAAGGGAAAATGTGAGGCCCCTCTAATTTGCATGTGACATCACAAGAAGTGACATCACAGAAAGTGACATCATGGGACTTCTAATCTTCTTGGGCATCGCCAAGGGACCTTGTGTGTGCATATCAGTAACATGGATAAAAAGATAAATACCCAAATGAAATAAGTCAGACTATTTTAAAGCTGTATTAAGTGGATTACATTAGTCACATTGAACGGAAAGCTAGGACAGGTCACAAAGATGGACTTCCTTACTCAATGTTAACTGATTGTTTCTGGATCAGTGCATGATACAAGGTCCAGAGCTCTGCAGAATCTCATTTGAATGGCATCACTACAATAACAATTAAGCAACCAGATATAGCGTAATAAAGTTGAGTTCAAATGCATGTCCCTTTTCATTTTTATTAGAAAGCTTTATAAATCACAGGTCAGAACTAAAAGGGCAGCAGAGTTCTGTAGAAGCAAAGAATGTTTTGTAGATGAGCTCCTTGCCTCCATGTGAAGCTGCATCAAAGAAGGGTTCAATTCACCCCTGTACTGAAATGGCTGTTTAAAATGTGAGTTTTGACAGTTCCCAAACTTATACGTCATTTGATTTATTCCTTTCATTTGGCTCTTGTACTGCTGCATTTATGAAGTAAAAATCAAAACTCATGTTCCAGAATGCGAGAAAATAACAGCAGAATTGCTTTCATGTGATTTAAAGAAGCAGCTTGAACCCTCCTCTGGTGGTAGTGAGAGTTACAGTTTTCATATAAATCCCTTCTACTGTGATCAGAAAATGTTTGATGATGCACTTATTTTGGAACCAATAATGAAGCCAGTTGTGAGGATAAAGCAGTGGACAGCTTTGGTGTGACTGTGTCCACACAAGTGTGTGCTTGTTGCAGCAGTATACCAGTGCTGTTTATTCCTGCTGCTGCGATGAGAGTTTAGGCCTTTGTATCCTCTGGACAGAGAAACAATATCAGCAAATTAGGTTTTGCCTCAAGGCTACCATGGAACAGCTCTGTTTCATAGCTAGAAACTGGAAGCTGACACCTTACTCATCCCCAGAGAATTGGTCTTATATCAGTAGTGGCTGCTACCAGACACGGGTGGTGCGGCGGGGGCAGGAGGGTGAAGGGATGAAAACCATGTTTTTTTTAAAAACACTTAACTGTGATGGCCGGTCGGCTGCCGCCTCTCCTCCGTCCTCTTCTTCCTGACTCCGGTCCCGCAGCAGGAAGCATCCGGCTCCCAGCCACCCGATAGCCAATCACAACGCTGCAATGCAGTGTTGTGATTGGTCTGAGTGCCGTGGCTCAGAGCTGAGCCAGGGAATGGGGGCCTGGGCATGTTCTCCACATAGGCTGTAATGCAGCCTGCATGGAGAAGATGCGAAGTGTGCATGAATGTTTGGCCGGCCCGCGTGCTTGACCCCGTGGTTAACCTAACTATAGATATTCCAAAGCCAAGCAATGGAGCTCTGATTGCCAGAAGCAAGGGTGACTGTGATACCAATGGGGAGATTTTAGGCCTACCCCCAGAAGCCTGTCCATACGATGTAGTGTTAGCAGAGGTTCCTACCCTTGATAAAGGCCAGGGGGAAACGTGGCTTCAGCTGAGAAACAAGTGTGCGGACTGGTTGTCTAAACACAGGAGGTTCAGGGTGGCAGATATGCATAATATCATTATGGCCAGAAGAGTAGGCTGGGTCGGTATGTCTCCTAAAAATATCGAGGGGGACTGCATAGTGGTTAACTTTCGCAGTCCGCCCGTGGCTAGATCAATTTTGAGGGCCCAGGAAGATTCTGCCCTAAACTCCACACGTATCTGTGCATTACCTTTGGGCTACTTTTATAAACCAGCTCCAAGGCCCTTGTTTATTGCTGCTCCCTACCCTTCAGTGTGTAATAGGTTTTCACCTTTGTCTGATTTAGACAGCCAGGGCTGACTAACTTCGCATTTGCTATCTAATGAAGTTGGGCCCCCTTCACCAAAGACATACCTGCACACACATATGCAGCTCCCTGACCCAATGAACCCTGCCTTGCACGACAATGTTAGTCCCCTAGTGACAAGAGGGGAGTCACCTTACCATCAACGGAGTACTACCCGTGATTGTATGTTGAGGCCGGGCTTAAATATAAGTGAAACCCTCAATTGTCATATTATTAGCTGGAACATTGCGGGTCTGAGAAGCAAAAAAGAGGATCCCAAGTGGCTTAATTTGTTAAAAGATTTTGAGATAATTAGCTTACAGGAAACCTGGGATACGGAAAACAATTTTTGGGTAGATGGGTTTAAATCATATAGTGTCCCCGCACATCCGTCTCCCTCAGGTAGAGCGAAAGGGGGTCTCCTAATGCTCTTTTCTCTTAATTTAGCAGGGGATCACAGGAGGGTGGATGTGGGGTTCCATAATTGTTTGGTAATAGAATTTACTGCCCGAAACTCGAAGAAATTCCTTTGTTAACTTTTATAATTCTGGAGATATGTCTATCGTTAACGAACATTTAACTAATTTGAAATATTTTTTAGAGGCATATTGGGAGAAGTAAAACACTTATTATTCAACTATAATTATGGGAGATTTTAATATTCATGTTTGTGAGCAGAACTGTCAGGGTGATGACTATCTAGGGTCCTCGAACCTTCAAACCCCTCATTTTGAACACACAGTTGGGGGAAAGTCTAGAGGAGCTCCTAGCAGAAGCAGACCTTTATGAACCGAGTTTTATTGACACAGAGGAAAGGATTCCCACTTTTAAAGCACGAGGCCGAGATACTATTATAGATTTTATTTTTATCTCCCCTACACTTTTATCTCAGGTAATTTTTTATAACGCTATGTGGACTCATTTTAGCGATCATCCCGTTATCCTTGTGTTGGGTAGGGGATGTGGCTTAAAAGTGAAATCGGAAAACTTAGGGGGTGACATCTGCCTGAAAACATCTGACCAAGGCCGTAGATTAAAATGGGCCAAAATAATCCCGGACCTTTTCTTCCAGGAGCTCTACGAAAAGGCTGGGGATCTGTTCGAAACCTGCCTTGATAACACCGGGCAGGGGTCGGGGATCCTTACAGCCTTTGAAGGCATTTGTGTACAGGTAGAGTTAGATCTCTCCCTACCCACCAGACCGGGGAAATTCTTGGGAGAAAGATGGTTTGACAGGGATTGTTCTGAGACCCATCGTAAATTGATAGTTGCACTAAAAAAGGTCCCACGTGACAAAGTTTGTTGCCAGGCTAAGAAAGGCATATAAACTTGCCTTAGCTACACGAAAAATGGAACTTAAAGATGAAGCCTGGAATGCTTTATTATCGGTGGAGGTCCTCAAAGATAGTTCTAGATTTTGGGCCATTGTTAATCAACCTGCCTTGTCAGGGACTGATAACTCCTCTGTTGATTATAATATCACAGAAGATCAATGGCTCTCACATTTTGAAGCCATATATGAGTCCACTTTGAGCACGGACCCAATTGACAATTTAGAGTCTTGTAGGGTCTCCCCTACTATTGTCTTCAATGTAGGGGAAGTGGAAATGGCCATTATGCAAATGACCAGTAATAAGGCCCCTGGACCAGATGGCGTCCCAGCAGATCTATATAAACAGAACCCATCTCTCTGGGCCAAAATGTTGACGAACATCTATAACCGGGCGAGTCATCAAGGCTTTCCGCCATCCTGGTCAACGTCTATTATTATTCTGGTCTTTAAAAAAGGCCAGAGAGGGGACCCACGGTGTTATAGACCAATTTCACTTATAGACTCTGCAGTAAAGGTTTTAGGGAGAGTGATTTTAACCAAATTGATGGACTGGCTGAGAACGAAGTTTTAACTAATCTTCAATATGGTTTCAGAAGGGGTAGGGGCACTCTGGACCAGTGCCTAAACTTACATCTTTTAGAAGGAAAATACACCATAGCCAAAGAGGGGATGCTTCAGTTAGCTTTTATAGACCTCTCCTCGGCTTTTGATCTGGTTAACAGATCCAAGCTTTGGCTCGTCCTGCTAAATATGGGCATAGATTCAAGTCTAGTTTACTTCCTGGCGGACCTTCATAGGGATCTTTCGGCAAGGGTGAGGGTCAACCAGGAAGGGAAATGCACACGGCACTTTAAATCTGGTAGAGACGTACGCCAAGGCTGCATATTAGCCCCATTACTTTTTACGCTTTATATAAAATGAGTTGGGCAAAGTGTTAGATTTAGCCAGTTTGGACATACCATGAGTAGGGGAAAGGGTTATCCCCGTGCTCCTATATGCGGACAACACCGTGCTATTGGCCCGTACTGCTGCAGGGCTGCAAAGACCTTTGGATTCCTTTGGTGCCTATATGAATTCGTTGGACCTAGTGGTCAATAAAGCAAAATCACAAGTAATGTCCATGGGCCAGAAACCAAAGAAATCCAAAACCTTGTACTGTGAAGGTGCTGAGTTGACCCGGGTAAGTTCTTTTACCTACCTAGGGGTACTTTTTGACGAGAGGGGATCTTGGGTACCCCAACAGAAAGTTAAAACTAACATAATGGCTAGGGCCACGGCCGCTGTGCATGGATTTGCCCAGCGTCTGGGGGCCAAACCAATTGACGCCATGTTGAACATTTATAGGTCAAAATGTATGGCCATCGCACTATATGGCGTGGCCATTTGGGGTTACAAGCCGATGGAGGGGGTACAGGTGTGCAAAAACAAGTTCCTGCGTTCCCTTTTGTCGGTCCCCCAATCAACCCCAACTTTCACAATACACCAAGAAACAGGAGTGGGTTACGTAGGAGATCAGATGAAGCTGGCCCCGGTGGTATGCTGGCTCAAGACCTGGCTCAACTCAGAATTAACCCTGAATCACATGATTATAAATGACTGCGTCACCTTGGATCGAGCTAATAATATTCCATGGCTTGCCTATGTTAAGTCCATTTTAACTAAAATAGGGCGCCAGGAACTATTCGACCACCCAGATAAAATAAAGAAAGAGGACCTGGCATGGGTAAAAACCCATTTATGAATGTGTTGATGGCGGAGCGGGAGGAAACTGAGTTAATGAAACCTTCAGTTAAAGCTTTTTTCCTGTTGAAAACCTCCCCCATGATTGAACCCTATTTGAGTTTAGTTACGAAACCCGCCCACCGTTCGCTTTTAACCAGGTTTCGCTTTAATTTAATTCATTTCTCCCTAGGTAACCTGCAAGGGTGGGGTAGGCCGTGTGACCTGGGTCCTTGTTCTTGTGATGACTTTTCGACCCAGGACACCATGCATTTTATGATGTTTTATAATTTTTATAGTGCTATTCGTAGGAGGTTTTTAATTCCAATTTTGAGGGGAAAGGGTTTTACTCAGGCGAAACCCACCTTACTTTATCTCCAGCTGCTGAACAATTCGCGGGATATTTTTTACGTTGCAAGTTTTTTAGTTGCTGCTGTGAGACTGAGAAAAGCACGCTTCCCCTCGATATCTTATTGAGCATCTATTCTGTATTTTTACCTTGTACTATTTCCACTGTGTCGGTTCTTTGATATGTTCTTTTATGGTAGCCTTGACTTATATGTAATTTAATGAATTCTGATTTTATGTGATTGTCCCTTTATACCAGATTGTCTATATTTATTGATGAATTGGATATTTGTTCTTTATATGTATGATGTATTGTGTTATGTGTTGTACTTTTATGGTTTTTATTAACTAAAATAAAGTGGTTTGACTGACTACTCACCCATTTAGCAGGGGGTTTATGAACCACGGATAGTGCCAGGATGTGAGGAGACTGTGACATGCCATTGTGGTTCATTTTTTGCACTTTTATATTGCACAAACTCAGGCCAAGGTCTTTGGAGTGCTTTACAAAAGTACCTATCCCATTAAAAAAGGTCAGGTTTTTTTTTAGGCATGTGGAGGTTTAATGATTTCCCCAGAATCACAGGATTTAGAGCCAACACCAGGAGTTATACTTGGCTCCCCACTTCCATTAAACTACTCCATGTGAGGCGAGGCCCAGGTGAGGGTGTTTCATCCCCTGGGCTTCACAGCACTTAAAGCCAAGGAGAGGGACCCCTTGCCCTGGGCCACACAGCACTGGATAATGGGAACAAGGCTCAGGGCAGAGGCCCTGTACCTGGACTTTGCAGCCTGATGCAGTGCTTCCAGGCCCAGGGCAGAGGCCCCGTACCTGGACTTTGCAGCCTGATGCAGTGCTTCCAGGCCCAGGGCAGAGGCCCCGTACCTGGACTTTGCAGCTTGATGCAGTGCTTCCAGGCCCAGGGCGGAGGCCCCATACCTGGACTTTGCAGCCTGATGCAGTGCTTCCAGGCCCTGGGCGGAAGCCCCGTACTTGGACTTTGCAGCCTGATGCAGTGCTTCCAGGCCCAGGGCGGAGGCCCCGTACGTGGACTTTGCAGCCTGATGCAGTGCTTCCAGGCCCAGGGCGGAGGCCCCGTACCTGGACTTTGCAGCCTGATGCAGTGCTTCAAGGCCCAGGGCAGAGGCCCCCTACCTGGGCTTTGCAGCCTGATGCAGTGCTTCAAGGCCCAGGGCAGAGGCCCCGTACCTGGACTTTGCAGCCTGATGCAGTGCTTCAAGGTCCATGGTAGAGGCCCCGTACCTGGACTTCAAGGCCCAGGGCAGAGGCCCCGTACCTGGACTTTGCAGCCTGATGCAGTGCTTCAAGCCCAGGTGACTGAGCTTTGCTAAACCCTGCGCTGCTATGTCAATCTTTCCTGGCTGCTCCCTCCTCCCCCAACCCACCTCTCCTCACTTGATAATGTCCGGCCGGTCCTTGGAACAAAGGGGCTTTTTTGTTCCTTGCAACACAAATCAGAAAAGGCAGGCAAGGCTTCAGGGCAGGTTTTTAAGGAAAGTGCTGCCCTTCTCCTGACATTGTGAGTCAACACAATTGTTGGCTTTGCTGCTGCCCACTTCCCCACCCACTATTTTCCTTTCCCCACCCCTGCACCCCCAGGAATGCCACCATGCCCCGGGGCAAGGGCGGTTAAGACACCTCCCTTGAAAAATACATTTTTGATGCAATTGGATTGGGAAGGGAAGACTGGAGGAGCAGGTGGCCTGACTGACTGGCATTTCACACAGAAGCAGGGCCCCATGTTTTCAACCTCAGCGCAGGGCCCTGGGCAGCTGCCCACACTGCCCATGCTTGACGCCGGCCCTGTCCAGACTCTTCCCTTCTCTCACTGCCTCTGCCCATCACATACACTGCTCGCCTTCCTCTTTCTGTTTCCTCAAGCCTCTTGCTCTCTGTTGCCGTTCTTCCCCATTACGTTCATATGTCTCCTCTCTGCTGTACCTTTACTCTATCATCCCTCCCCTATCTCTTATCTTAGTTCTTTCCTTTGTCGTTGCCCCTTTATCTGCACTCTGCCTTCATTCTCTGTGCTTCTTTCACTCTTTTCCTTTACTCTAGGTGAACAAGGTTGCCACCTGGTTGGTTTTCTACCGGCACCACCAGTATTTTCATGACCTGGCCGGAAGAAAAAGGAGGCAACATTCCCTAAAGACTTTTTTTTAACCCTTACATGTACATACTTCAAACAGCAGGTATAAATAGAAAGTACTTTTAAATGTGTTATAGAGATGCATTAACAATAACTGACTAATAGTTAAAGTAAAGAAAGGCAGAAAAGTCATGTTACAAATGAATACATATGATTATTTGAAAGTCCTATTTGGTATAACATCTGGGCCTTTGCAGACTCTTAAAAAACAACACATGGCTGGTATATTTCTCTTGGAAAGCTGGCAACTCTAGGGTGAGCACTGTTCATTGTGATAAATGTGTTTCTGTCTTTTATTGTGTGCCCTGCAGGGTACCCTGCTTTTCATCCATGCAGGACTCACTTCACACCCAAGGGCACTTTAAATACTCAGCGATTAGATTACTGAAGCCCTTTTGGCTAATGGCTGCGAGGCCCAGGGGAGGGGGTCCCCTCCCTTAGGCCTCACACCACTGCACCAACATCATAACAGAGTGTCTTAAAAGGCACTGCTGCAAGGCCCCTCTTGCATGTTAATCGGAGCGGGCCCAGGGCAGCTGAACACGCTGCCCATGCCTAGCGCCGGCCATGCGCACAGTCACCCGTTTCTATCTTGTTTTTAAACAAGAAGAACGCACCCTAGATTTAGTGTTTTTGCAAATTAATAATAAAGTCGTTTTGTAAAGGTCGGCACGTGTAATTAAGGCAACACAGCGCAGACTGTAAGGGTTTCTGTGGAGCTCAATTTGATTGTAATTCGAATGCTTCGTCTAGTGCTTGAAGCTGCGGCAGCGAGCAGGAGCTGCCTTCATCCGGAAACCTGAGATAACATGAATCCTCCTATAGAGAAGACACCGAGACTACAGAGAGGTGAATCTCCACCAAACATGGGGCCCAATTACGAGTCTGGCGGTCTTGCGACCTCCAGACTCACGCAGGTGGTCCACCGTCCGCCGTATTATGACTGTTAAACAGGGGGGCTCCTCCATTAGGACGGAGGAGGGTCGCCCCACTGGTTTCTCGCACTGCGAGAAGCAGAAACATAAAATGGTATTTTAAATACCATTTTATGTTTCTGATTCTCGCGCTGTGAGAATGCAGAAGGCAGGGTATGCCTGGTTGGGGGCCGGCGGGAGGGTATGCCTGGTTGGGGGCGTGCGGGTCCAGGAGTAGTGGCTTGCCCACTGTTGTGGGCCCTGACTGTTTGGTCGGTCCTCTGGGGCCGACCAAAACAGTCATGCACACTCTACATTTTCTCTATGTAGGCTGCATGCAGCCTACATAGAGAAAATGGCCTCCCTACAGGCGCCCGTGTGGGCGCTGTCCGCACCAATCACAATGCTGCCATTGAAGCATTGTGATTGGCTGAGGGGAGGGAATATGCATGCTTTCTGTTACTGCTGCTGAACGCGGGACCCGGCCAGGGGCGGAGGCGGCGCGGGAACCGGTAAGGTAAGTTCTTTTTTTTTTTTTTTAACCGCCCCCACCGCCCCGCGCGAACTGCTGTTAAAGTCTTCGGGCAGTGAAAAGCCAGTTGAGCCAGGTAACAGCCGTTCCCTGTCAGTGGTGCAGGAGCGCCACAATGCATTATGCCGAGCAGGGACTAGCGCAGTCCCATTCAGTATATTGCGAGTTCCTGGACCGCCAGCCTTTATATGGCTGCCATGCCCACCGCCATGGGCATACATTCAATGGGGCACAACATGTGCCCCCCTGTCTGTATTTCCCCCACTTCCCGCATGGCATGGACATCAGCGTCCATGCTGTGCTGGAACTTTTTGGCTGTTCCCATTGCGGTGCCTGTTTTCAAGGCACCGCCATAGGAAAGGCCAAAGGACCGCTGACCATATTATGAGTTGCCCTTTTACAACTTATAATACGGCCGGCGGTCCATGAGCTGGTTTGGCGCAGCGGAGCTGGCGTTTAGCCAGCGCAGCGGAGCCAAACTCGTAATCGGGCTCAAGGTTACTTCCTCTTAGCTATATGGAGCATGTCCTTCTTTGTTTGGTGGAGATGTCCTCATTTTCTTTGGCATCAACAACGCATCACTAAAGTCATCTGAAAAGGCGCTGGGGTGCCTTTCGGTAAACTGTCCAACAACGTGGCAAAAGGCGGGAAGACCATTGCATGGTGGATGAGAAGGGGCCAAATGGGCAGAGCTACAGGTAATTTTGCATATTTGAATACCTATAGTCATTTAAACGTGGGAGAGGGGCCGCATGGCCCTCCTGCCCTGGCCGATTTTGGCCCAGGGGACCCCATCCCCCGGAACCCGGCCTCTTCATGCTAGGTGCCCTTGAGCACACCCAGAGCACCCAGTGTGCAATGTTGGGGACTGCGGGGGAGCCTTAATGCCCCCCCAGTCCCTGGCATTGTTCCAGCATGCATGGAGCTGCTAAATATGCAGCTCCCTGTGTGCGGGATTAATCCTTTCATCTGTTTCTCTGCCTGCTTGACAGCGGGTAGAGAAACAGATGAAAAGTCTGCTCCCAGCAGGCGGGAGCAGTTTCCTGCTCCTGCCAGCTGGGAGCGGACATACTGTTTGCTCTCGCTTGGCAGGAGCTGTCATAGCTCCCGCCAAGTGAGAGCAAACAGCTATGTCCCAGGTTTGGGCACCCCAGGGCATAGGGAGCCGGCTCTAGGGGGTGGCGGTCCCCAGGGCCAATAATGGCTCCAGCAGGAGGGAAGCGCAGCCCCCTCATTTCTGTTTGAAGGGCCTGCCCCGGGGAGGTGGTGGTCTCCGGGGCCAAATACGGTCCGGAAGGGGGGGCCGCACGGCTCCCTCCCTCTTTAGCTGATATTTTTGCCCCTGGAGAGGTTGTGGCCCCCAGGGCCCTACTGGGCCAAGGAGCGGGGGTCCACGTGGCCCCCCCTCTAATATGTTAATAAAGCCCAGGAAGTTGTGTCCCCGGTGCTCTTAAGAGCCGCAAAAGGGGGGGCCGCGCGGCCGCCCTCCCAATATGTTAATAAAGCCCCATAGAGTGATGTTCCCGAGACTCAAAGAACCACAGGAGGGGGGCCACGTGAGCTGCCTCCCAATTTTGAAGCATGCCCTGGTACCTAGCCCACCCAGGGGCTTAAATAACAAGCATTGGCATAGCCAATAGGTCTCGCCTTTGGGGCCTTATAAGTGTTTAGCCAGAGCTATTGACTTTGCCAATGTCTTCAAGCTGTGCTGTAGAGAAGTGTGGCTGCTGTGCGGCATGCTAAAAAGTTATAATAAAAAAGTGTCAGAAGCATTTTTGTTACTTTATATATGACCAAGAAGGCAGTATGTAAAACTGAACGACCATATTAAAAAAAGTATTTACAATAAAAATTTCCTCAGTTTTCTTTTGTTCTTGCAATGCTGGCAACTTGTTTCTGCCTATTGCAATGGTTGTTTGTTAAAGCTTTTTTTTGAGGGGGCATAAACAATCGGAGGGTGAAGGTTGGGAACTAGTACCTGTATTATAACACTAGCAGCGGCCAGACGCTAGGGGAGAATCAACAGATGCCAGATTCCGAGAGCAGGCTGAGGTGGTGCTGAGTGATGCTGAGGTGGTAGTGGTGGTGGTGGTGACTGTTGCGGAGATGATGCTGAGGTGATGCTGAATGATACTCAGGTGTTGCTGAGTGATACTGCTGTGGTGCTGAGTGATGCTGTGGTGGTGCTGAGTGATATTGTCTTGGCGCTGAGTGATGCTGTGGTGGTGCTGAGTGATATTGTCTTGGCGCTGAGTGATTCTGTTGCGGCGCTGAGTGATGCTGTGGCGACGCTGAGTGATGCTGTGGTGACCCTGAGTGATGCTGTGGTGGTGGTGCTGAGCGATGCTGTGGCGGTGCTGAGCGATGCAGTGGCGGTGCTGAGCGATGCAGTGGCGGTGCTGAGCGATGCAGTGGTGGCGCTGAGTGATGCAGTGGTGGCGCTGAGTGATGCTGTGGTGGCGCTGAGTGATGCTGTGGTGGCGCTGAGTGATGCTGTGGTGGCGCTGAGCGATGCTGTGGTGGCGCTGAGCGATGCTGTGGTGGTGCTGAGTCATGCTGTGGTGGTGCTGAGTCATCCTGTGGTGGTGCTGAGTCATGCTGTGGTGGTGCTGAGTCATCCTGTGGTGGTGCTGAGTGATGCAGTGTTGGCCCTGAGTGATGATGTGGTATCGCTGAGTAAAGCTATGGTGGTGCTGAGTGATGCTGTGGTGGCGCGGAGTGATGTTGTGGTGGCGCTGAGTGATGCTGTTGTGGCGCTAAGTGATGCTGTGGTTGTGCTGAGTAATGCTGTGGTTATGCTGAGTGATGCAGTGTTGGCCCTGAGTGATGATGTGGTGTCGCTGAGTAAAGCTATGGTGGTGCTGAGTGATGCTGTGGTAGCGCGGAGTGATGTTGTGGTGGCGCTGAGTGATGCTGTTGTGGCGCTAAGTGATGCTGTGGTTGTGCTGAGTAATGCTGTGGTTGTGCTGAGTGATGCTGTGGTTGCGCTGAGGGATGCTGTGGTTGCACTGAGTGATGCTGTGATGGCGTTGAGTGATGCTGTGATGGCGTTGAGAGATGTTGTGTTGGTGCTGAGTGATGCTGTGCTGGCTCTGATTGATGCTGTGCTGGCTCTGATTGATGCTGTGGTTGCGCTGAGTGATGCTGTGGTGTTGCAGAGTGAGAGATAGATTGAAGATATAATGCCCAATTAGAGAGGGTGGTGAGAGAGAAAGAGAGAGAAAGGGTGTACATAGAATAAAGAGTGGAGCGGGATAGAGAGAGAGAAAGAAGGGGAGAGAGAGTGAATGAAGGAGTTTGAAAGAGAAACAGATAAAGGGGTGAGAGAGAATGAAAGGCTAAAAAAGATAGAGAGGGGAGAGTTAATTAAGTAGAGAGAGAATTAGAGAGGGGAGAGAGAGAGAAGGAGAGAGACAATAAGAGTGGGGGTGTGGAGTTTAAATAGAGTGAAGAAGTGATGCGGAAAAAGTAACCTTAAATATAGCTTTGTGCTTTGCGCAAATAAATATTTTAAAAAAAACAGTGAGAGACAAAAATACTGGTAATTAGGCTGTGACTCCCAATATAAAACAAATAGCGATATAAGGTGAAATGACCCCACCGAAGCAATATTTCTAACTAGACAAAAAGAAAGCTTGCATTTCAATGCTAATCGCTGTTGTTTTTCATGTGACTGTAGTCCAGGGCCCTCAGTTGGTAATGTGAGCTGCTGCTGCGATTGAAACATCAGAGTCCAGAGAGTTAATGAGCCATGACGAGGAAATGAGGAAGAGATAGGAAACCCAGATGCCAGCTGCGCGTGCACGCCATCGTGAACGCAAGCTGGTCGCCAGCCGAAAGCCAGTGTTTGCACTTCCAAAACCCGCTTACTAAAACTCTCGGCCAGACCAGCGCAAGCGCTGGTGCAGGCCGAGACCTAAAACGGCATAAAACGTAGGCAGAATGGAGCATACGAGGTGTAGGGGCTGAGGGTAAAAGAGGAAGCGCCCAGGAAAAGCTTTCATGACATTTCATTATTTTTGTGGCCATATTAATCTGCCAGTAAAAGGAAAACTGAGAACGCTTTTGGAAAAAGTTTCGGAAAGCCAAAATGGAAACTGCTCTTTGCTTTAATTTCTTTTTCTCACCCCAGTGAGAACGTTGTCATCTGTATAGAGAAAGTTGGAGTTCATCTGATTTCCTACTAATAAACAAACATGGCAAACATTTAAAAAGGCAGGCTGTCTCTGTGTATCCGACCTCTTTCACCGGTTACATTGGCACCAACATCTGTGTAATAAAGAATGCTTTGTAACCCGGACCAGTGTTCACAATGGCAATGCTTCTCTTTCTCTTTTGGAAAATTACCCAAAATATAAAAGCACATAATTTCTCAGTGTCCAACACTTATGTAAATGCAGGCAAGCATGTTTTTGTTTTCTTTGCAGATTCTGTTGTTTTTTGTGTGCTAGCCTTTGTTGCTTTTGTGTTTGCCTTTACCTTGGCTGCAGATTGGTCTTCACTCACAATACATGAGTAACACAGCTCAGTGGGCTGTGCACCTGTGAAAGACAGTGTTCGTAATCTGCATGTCAGAGTTCTATTTCTCAGTAGCGCCACCTCAGACATTCATCCTTGATAGTGATAATACTGCTTTAACGACACTAGTTATTGCACAGATTTTTACATGCTGGCCACGTCATAGCGCTTTTTTTCCTAAACGTCAAGCCATTTTGCCAGTGGCGGCCGACACTAACAAAAAGTGGTGAGCTGGTGGAGGGGATGCGGAGGGGAGGAACGTGGGAGAGGGGTCCGGGGGAGGTTAATAATACAAACAAGCAAAAGCGCGCCTCGCGCGGCAGCAGGGGGGAGGGGGGCCTGCCGATTCCCTTGCGGGAGCCAGCGGCGATAATTGACACCATATGGCGCTGCCGCTCGCTCCCGCAAGGCAATTGCCACACGTGCACGCGTTGCCATTGAAGGCAATGGAACGCGTGCACGTTTTTGGGGAAAAAAGGGAACCGATGGCTAAAGGTCTCCTCTATGCAGCGCATGCGCGCTGCGTAGGCGAGACCTAAAAACAAGCGGGGAGACCGCTGAGGCCGAGTCTCAAATGGCTGCCAACACTTCCTGGTTGAAGTGTTGGCAGCCAATCAGATCTCTGCACAAGATCGTCAATATTTGTGAAGGCTTTGTGCCTCCAGATATACAAATTTGGATTTTTTTTAAGATCTCGAAAACTGATTTACACCAAATAACAAAAAGGGCGCTTTATGGACCAAGAGCTACATTTCGGAAAAATTTGGTGTATCTCCTTCGAGCGGTTTCGGCTGTACTCATGTTTAAAATTCCCAATGGATATTAACATGGCAAAGGCACTTTTTTTACCCCCCTTTTTCTCAAGCCCTGCTTGACGGATCGCCCCCAAACTTTCCATGTGTAATAACACCTACCAGCACACTTCTTTTGAAATATTTGGTGAAGATTCATCAAACGGCGTCAAAGATATAGGCAAGTCAAAAAATGCTTTTCCTATGGAATAACTGCCTACTGGTGACCGGCAGTAGATTATATATATATATATATATATATATATATATATATATATATTCCTCTCCTCGCCACAATCCTCCGGAAAAACGAGTGCAGACCTCATTCAGTGCCAAAATTCTTTTTATTTTTACCAGTCCTCTGCCATTACGCGTTTCGGCCGTACAAGCGGCCTTGATCACATGACAACGCTCAACAGCTTTACCCCCATATTTAAAGTGCCCGTGCTTAATTAAAACCATGGAAATAGAAAACATATTAAAGAATTTTTTACAGAGTTTTTTTTACATACTTTACATACCATGATAACTCATGTTCCATTATACAATCTAGTTTGTTAATCATTTACTTCTTATTTATAATTAATATTCAACCTCCTATATGATTGCCCACATTATAGTGAAACAATGTTACAAAATAATTTTTTGATATATATATATGTTTTGATTCAGGCTAAATATCTACTTAAATGTCTCCTGACACATGTTTACGATTTCCATTAAAATTATAGCATATATAGGAATAAAGACATCATCCACATATAAAAAATACATATCTTAATATAAAAGTGAAAACAAACCTATCACCTACCACTGTGTGCTGTAAAAATTTGTGTATAAAGGACACATTTCTTTAAAGAAACACCTATTTCCTATTTTGTGTCCTTAAGTTTAAATACTTTGCCATTTCACGGATTACTCTGCACCACGCAATATATATATATATTCATTGAAAAAAAGTTAAAGTACCTTTATAGTTAGGTGAATGTATCAATGACAACATTAATGTTTTCAACTTAACAAACAACAGAAGTTCACCAGTTATAGTTAGCGGAGCTAACTACAACTCACGCCCCAACCATGCACTGTTTATGACCTCACATATTACATCACTCATGACATGTTCTATGACATCATTTATGACATCACTAATGGCATCTCAAATGGCATCATTGATGACATCACTGATGACATCACGGATGACATCATCCAATGAGTGTTCGATTTATAGTTTACATAGTGGTGGATGACAACCATTACTTCTCTACCTAATTTTGTAATCCTGTGTCCATCTAATGGATGCAAGTGTTTACAAAATGCATGTGCTCCTAATGCACCGTAGGTGTGTAGAGGTATGGAAAAAGTTATATATCATTGTATTGAAGAGTAGCTCTGTTTGCAGGTGACCGTTGACGGCTTGTGTCCTGAATGTTCCACACAAGTTTTTTGGTTCTGCAGAAAACGTTTCCAACAAGCCAAAGATTCTACGTACTACATACTAGTATTGTAAGCAGCCTTGATTTATTAGACAATCGTCTCAGTTTGACAGTTTCTTCTTAACATTAAAGACTGTGTGCACCAGGTAGTAACCTATGTACATGTGCTTGATTCGCTTCAGAAGATGGGATACCTGTAAAGTTTTCACCACAGTATGAAGGTTGCAGGTAGTAGAATCTTTAGCACCATCAGACCTTTCGCGGTTATTTTAAGTGAATAGTCTCTCTTTGGACATGTTTTGCGTTGAGTGTACCCTGTTCTTAGTAGATTCTTTTTAATACTCTGTGGAGTAGCTCTCGCGAGATTTCCCTTTCTGCAAACAGTGTGGTACAGAGTAAACTGTGTCCATAGTGTTAACACTGTTTACAGTTCTCACTTTTCTACTGATATCCACTTGTCTCCCTGTAGGTTCAGTGACTGTCAGGGGTTTGAGCAGGTAAAGACGGTTCATAGTAGGACATTAGTTATGTAACAGGAATTGGGCTACACATTAAGGGCCTGATTCACAGAACTAACTTACGTAAAAACGTAAAGTTAGTACTTTTTGGTATTCACAGAATACACTTACTCATTTTGGTATTCACAGAATGAACTTACTCATTTCGGTATTCACAGAAGTTAGGACTCCTAACTTTAGGACTCCTAAACTGAGAAAAATCCTAACTTTAAGACTTTCGGTATTCACAGAAGGCATTTAGGAGTCCTAAAGTTAGGAGTCCTAACTTTACTACTCCTAAACTGAGAAAAATCCTAACTTTAAGACTTTCGGTATTCACAGAAGGCATTTAGGAGTCCTAAAGTTAGGAGTCCTAACTTTACTACTCCTAAACTGAGAAAAATCCTAACTTTAAGACTTTTCGGTATTCACAGAAGGCATTTAGGAGTCCTAAAGTTAGGACTACTAACTTCTGTGAATACCGAAATGAGTAAGTTCATTCTGTGAATACCAAAATGAGTAAGTGTATTCTGTGAATACCAAAAGTACTAACTTTACGTTTTTGACGTAAGTTAGTTCTGTGAATCAGGCCCGATGTGTATGGTATAGGGTTAGTGTTGCACATAACACACGCTTGCTTTACAAATGGGGGTTGTTTGTATGATAGCAGTAATTATGCTCCATATTATTCTGAGTTATTTTGCACTTACTTTCATAGCTCTAATGCTATTACCGTTTATAAAGCAATGTTTACAAAAGAGGCTTGGATGATGTCATTGATGTTGTCATTTGAGATGTCATCAGTGATGTCATAAATTATGTCATAGAACATGCCATAAGTGATGTAATATGTGAGGTTATAAGCAGTGAATGGTGGTGGCGCAAGTTAAGTTAGCTATGCCACTTATAACTGGTGAAATTCTCTGTTATTTTTAGTTCAAAACGTTAATGTTGTCACTTACATATTCACCTAACTGTAACCTTTGGTTTTTGATTGAAGATATATATATATATATATATATATATATATATATATATATATATATAACCATGATGTGCATGTTTCTGTGTCTGTGTACGTAAATCCTCGCGTCTCTGTGTGACTATCCAAGTATTATGTGATTCTGGGTGCCTGCTTATGTGTGCGTGCACATGTGGATCTGTGTGTGTTTATGTGTGTGTCTGTGTATGTGCATGTGACAACATTGAGTGTTTCTCTCTTTCCTTCTTCCCCTTACCCTGTCTTTCTTACTATTCCTTTCTCCTTCTCAAAACACAGATACCAAACATGTCCAATGTGCTCAACACAACTGGCCAACTGGAGTCAAAGCACTAGGTAAACCCCCCCACCCCCCACCCCCTCCACTACATCTCACAATCCCTCCCCATGCTCTGCCTCCCCCTTTCACTGTCTCCTCGGTCTCACAAGTGTGCATTTTCTCAAATGGAGTAGCCTCTAGAAAACTTAAACTATTTTCTGAGTTTTTATTCTGATCTGTCCAAGAGCATAGGTGTTTGTCAATAAATGCAAAGTAGGGGCCTGCAAAACACACATTCATAACAAACAGTGCTCTGTACAAGTCTTGTAATTAAATTGTAAATGTCCAGAACAATATGTATTTGAATTCAAAATTCAAATGTGTGTGTAGAAAGTTACTAAGTAAAATATTCCTACCTCTGTGGAGACACAGGGTCTCTCTCAGATGAGGCTGTAAATCTCTCCATGGAGAGGAATCTTCTGCTCCAGGCTCATTCCTCACCCTGGGGCAGCTCTGTCCAGGGAGACGTCCTTGTCTGTCATGAAGGTTGTACTGGGAAACTGGTACAGAGGTGGGAGACACAGGTACAGAGAGACAGAGAGAGGGGGAGGGAGGGAGAGACAGGTACAGAAAGATGGAGTGAGGGAGAGCGAGATACAGGTCAGAGAGGAGCCAGGGAGGAGCAAGAGACAGGTACGGAGAGACGGAGGGAGGAGAGAGAGACAGGTAGAGAGAGATGTAGGGAGAGACAGGTACAGAGAGATAGAGCAAGGGAGGAGGGAGAGACAGGTACAGAGAGATAGACGGCAGGAGTAGAGAGACAGATACAGAGAGATGGAGGGAGGGAGGAGGGAGGGAGAGACAGGTACAGAGAAATAGAGATGAGAAATTGACAGGTGCAGAGAGATAGAGGAAGGGAGGAGGGAGAGAGATAGAGTGAGAGAGGAGGGAGAGACAGGTACAGAGAGATGTAGGGAGGGAGGGGGAGTGGCAGGTAGAGAGAGAGATGGAGGGGAGAGCGAGGGAGAGAGAGACAGATACAGAGGAGAGATGGAGGGAGGGAGGAAAGAGAAACAGGAAGAGAAATAGAAAGATGGAGAGATAAAGAGAGAGAGATAGAGATAGGAAAAAAGAAGAGGGAGAGAGTTGGCAGAGAGACAGTGGAAGCGAGAGAGAATAGGTGTCAGAGAGGAAGAGAAGGAGAAAACAAGAGGAGTCCAGATCAACCTGACAAAGTGGTTCATGCAACAAAGTGTTGAAATGTTTGATGGGATCTGAGAGTGGCTCATCTTTGAGGGTCTGGCAGCAGAATATTGTGGAATAAATATTGTCTGACAACAATATTGTGCCATAAGTATCACACATCAGAAAATCTACAGTCTAAGAGAGTAACTTTTTGTAGTGGATATTTTAGACACTATATTAAAGCCAGGCATTATTTTAGTCAATGACACTCTGACACACAACCCTCTTTGTGTTTGTGTTTCTTTGCACAGCTGTAGATAAAAGTGCTGTCCACAGTAACACAAGAGCATCATCAGTGGTGGAGGTACCACAGACCAGGGGATGAAGGACTGTGAGGGGTGTGAGGCTGAACAGTCTAGTACAATGCATGACATGTTAGGAACATATTTACATGTGAGAGTGTGAGGTGGAAGGGGTGAGAGGCAGGGGCGTACCTACCAAGCGTGCAGCAGGTGCAGTGGCACCGGGGCCCAGGGCTGTGAGTGATGTGTGCTTGAACACTCTAATACAATACAACATGGCATGTTAGGAACATATTTACATGTGAGAGTGTGAGGTGGAAGGGGTGAGAGGCAGGGGCGTACCTACCAAGCGTGCAGCAGGTGCAGTGGCACCGGGGCCCAGGGCTGTGAGTGATGTGTGCTTGAACAGTCTAGTACAATGCATGACATGTTAGGAACATATTTACATGTGAAAGTGTGAGGTGGAAGGGGGTGAGGCAGGGGCGTACCTACCAAGCATGCAGCAGGTGCAGTGGCACCGGGGCCCAGGGCTGTGAGTGATGTGTGCTTGAACAGTCTAGTACAATGCATGACATGTTAGGAACATATTTACATGTGAGAGTGTGAGGTGGAAGGGGTGAGAGGCAGGGGCGTACCTACCAAGCGTGCAGCAGGTGCAGTGGCACCGGGGCCCAGGGCTGTGAGTGATGTGTGCTTGAACAGTCTAGTACAATGCATGACATGTTAGGAACATATTTACATGTGAGAGTGTGAGGTGGAAGGGGGTGAGGCAGGGGCGTACCTACCAAGCATGCAGCAGGTGCAGTGGCACCGGGGCCCAGGGATGTGAGTGATGTGAGCTTGAACACTCTAGTACAATACAACATGACATGCTAGGAACATATTTACATGTGAGAGTGTGAGGTGGAAGGGGTGTGAGGCAGGAGTGTACCTACCAAGCGTGCAGCAGGTGCAGTGGCACTGGGGGCCAGGGATGCGAGTGATGTGAGCTTGAACACTCTAGTACAATACAACATGGCATGTTAGGAACATATTTACATTTGAGAGTGTGAGGTGGAAGGGTGTGAGGCAGGGGCGTACTTAACAAGTGTGCAGCAGGTGTAGTGGCACTGGGGCCCAGGGCTGTGAGTGATGTGAGCTTGAACAGTCTAGTACAATGCATGACATGTTAGGAACATATTTACATGTGAGAGTGTGAGGTGTGAGGGGTGTGAGGCAGGGGCGTACCTACCAAGCATGCAGCAGGTGCAGTGGCACTGGAGCCCAGGGCTGTGAGTGATGTGAGCTTGAACAGTCTAGTACACTACAACAGGACATGCTAGGAACATATTTACATGTCAGAGTGTGAGGTGGAAGGGTGTGAGGCTGGGACATACCTACCAAGCGTGCAGCAGGTGCAGTGGCACTGAGGCCCAGGGCTGTGAGTAATGTGAGCTTGAACAGTCTAGTACACTACAACATGACATGTTAGGAACATATTTACATGTGAGAGTGTGAGGTGGAAGGGTGTGAGGCAGGGGCATACATACCAAGTGTGCAGCAGGTGTAGTGGCACTGGGGCCCAGGGTTGTGAGGGGCCAAGCGTGGAGCAGGTGCAGTGGCACTGGGCCCCAGGGCTGTGAGGGGCCCACTACACTACAATTGTAGCTGCTTCAGAGCTCTTAGCATCCTTGCTACACCACTGGTATGAGGCAGATATGTTCAACGAGCTGCACTCGGTAGAAGCAAGAAGCGTGCATTTACCACAACTACCCAAGACTGAATCATCCCTGCGTCTTCAACCCCCGCCCTCACTTTCAGCATCTACTGTCCCAGAGTTACGCTCACTAACTTGGCTGAACCCTAACACACATGAAGGCCAGTCCATGCCACGCTGGTACTATGCACATCTGACATGATGCCATTCACCTCAACACGCTGAAATAGAGAATGAAAAGCTGTTTACCTGGATGGAGGCACAGAGAGGTTTTCAGAAGAGAGAGCGGAGGATTCTGGGAAGACCCTGGACAATCTCCAGCCTCGTCTTGGAGACCAGCAGAGCTCTGCACCCTGGAGCTGTAGAATACTGCTCTCTCCACTGCAGGGGGGAGGAACCAGGAGAGAGGGGAGGCAGAGAGGAGAGAGAGAGAGAGAGAGAGGGAGAGGGGGAGAGAGAGGGAGAGGGGGGAGAGGGAGAGAGGGAGAGAGAGGGAGAGAAGGAGAGAGAGAGAGAGGGGGAGGAGGGAGAGAGAGAGAGGGGGAGGAGGAGAGAGAGAGAGAGAGGGAGAGGGATAGAGGAGAGGAAGGGGAGAGGCAGAGGGAGAGAGAGAGGGAGAGGGAGAGAAGGAGAGAGAGAGGGAGGAGGGAGAGAGAGAGAGGGAGAAAGAGAGGAGAGAGAGGGGGAGGGAGAGGAGGAGGGAGAGAGAGGGAGGGAGCAGGAGAGGGAGAGAGGGAAATGGGAGGGAGAGGGGGGAGAGGGGGAGAGAGAGGGAGAGAGAGAGAGGGGGAGGGAGAGGGAGAGAGCGGGGAGAGAGGGAGGGAGGGAGAGGGAGAAGTAGAGGAGAGGGAGATGAAGGGGGAGAGGCAGAGGCAGAGGCAGAGGGAGAGAGGGAGAGGGAGAGAGAGAAATCAAATAGGAGAGATTAAGTGAGGCAGGAAGGGGTGAATTTATTTTTCAGTCCAAACTGCAGGGCCCTGATTTACTTCACTGAGAATAACCAATATGTACTTCAGCCCTTTCCACCCTCCAGTAGTGCAGTAACAGGTGTTAGGCATGTTTAGCTTCAATGCGCTATTAATACTGAGTCTTTCTCATTCATTACAAGATACATTAAAGTGCATTTCTGAATGCAGCTCCTTTCTCTGCTTCTCAGTAAGATGTGAAGTGTTCGTTGGCGATGAGTTCAGGAAGCTAAGTCCAGCTGCAGCAGCACACTGGCTCCAATATACACACAGGGCCTGGTGTAGGGTTTGCTGGAGAGTGAACTCTGTCGCAAACATGAGGGAGTCGCCTGTCCATCAGGGGCATATTTATGAGATTTGTCACGCAGTGAGGCGCGGCAAGGCACCGTACTGCGCTGCGTGACTCGGAAAGGGCAGGAATGCACCGTATTTAAAAGAATACAGCGCATTCCTGTCTTTGTCACTGCGCTGGCGCCTTTTTGTCTGCCTAGCGCCAACGCGGGCACCCTTGCGCCAAGGTGCAAGGGTGCCTGTGTTGCATGCAGGATTGTGTTTGTGCAGGAAGGGACACCTTCCTGCACAAAAGCAATCCTGGGAGGCATAGACCTATATCTATGTGTGCTGCAGAATGCAGAACGCATAGAAAGAGGAAGTAATGAGGAGAAATAAAGATTTTTCTCCTCATTACTCCACTCCTGGGAAGGCGTATCTTTTAGGCGCATTACCAGGTTTACCAGTTCTGGTAAACCTGGTAATGTGTCACAAACCATGGGAGTTGCGGGGAAGACCCACGTAACGTCTCGCTAGCGCAGAGTAAGGCAACGCAGTGACTTGCGCTGCTTTGCTTTAGTCGATATTCAAAAGGCCACTCAGGGCCATGCGAAGCGGCCTTGCATGACTACATTACGCCGTGTATGATCCTATGTGGTGTGGACGTGTTGTCCCTGTCCGCCACGCTGACCTGCCTTCCTATGGTCGTAATTAAAAATTGATAAAAACATTTCTAGCAGTTCACTTAGAAACCTTAGTGAATTTGAAATGTGTAACCCTCTTTCCTGAAGATCAGAAGTGTCCAGAAAATAACTGGACTTCATGACATTCTGGGCTCGAATAAAATATAGGGTGCACTGTGCCTGTGTGTGTCCTATTACAGAAAATGTGCTGCTCCCAGGGCAGGCCTGTCCTAAAGCCGCTTGTCCGTCATTCACTGTGCAGGTGGCGACCCTGAGGGGATGTCCTATGATTCCCATTCCTCATTACAAGGGTTGCTATTGTGGGCCATGCTGACTGTGCGGCACCCCTTTGTGGTGGACATACAGTGTGCCTTTCTGGACAGCTCCTTTGCCTCTGCAACCACATCTGAGATAAGGCACACACACACACAGACAAAAGGAGCTATTCACAAAGGTGCCTAATACTTTTTGAGTAATTTACACTTATAATTTACTTTTACACTTGAGTGGCTTACTCTCGAATTTTGTGAATAGCCAAAAATGGTAAAGTTACTCAAAAGTGTAAATTACACACATGGATTACTCAAAAGCGTAAGTTTCCTTTGTGAATATCCCCTTACATTTATATTGTATACTTTTCAAGCTTTAGGTTCAACTGAGATTTAAACCTGACATTGGATGGTCATGGACAATCTGACACCCCTGATCGCGCAGATGAAAATGGACTTTGACAAATGGTCCCTCCTGGGATTCTCTATGTGGGGCAGAGTAAAAATGGTAAGGATGGTCACACTGCCAAGCTTTACCTACGCATTGGGAACGCTACCCGTTATAGTGTCTTTAACTACTGGGGCTCCAATTGCCCCCGCCTGGCCACGTCCAAACTTATGGCTCACTGCTCCTGTGGTGGCCTGGACCTTCTGTCTGTGGAACACTACTCCTTGGCCCTCCATCTCACCCAGCTCGCTAACCTGCACCCGGGCAAGCCGGACCCCCACAGTGGGTTACAACAGAATGCTCAATCCTCATCTACGGATGGTTTTAGCCCCCTATATGGGGACCTCACCCCCAACCACCTCTTACACATCCCGTGATACAGGCCGCGCGTAAAGCCTGGCGCCGAGCTCATCACCTATTAGGCGTGGACCACCGACTACACATCAAGACGCCACTATGGGGCAATGACAGCATCCATATAAACGATCAGCCAATCTGCTGGCCACAATGGGAAGAAGCGGGCATACGGACCCTGGATCAGGTTTTACTGGATGGCGATTTGAAACCTTTTGCTCATTTACCGGAGGAATTCAGGTAACACCCACCCACCAGACACGTAGGCAGGTGCACACATCCCCTACTCAGCACAGGCAGTCGCCCCTGCACATTTGTGACCCCACGTACCGCTCTTCCCCCATCAGGCACACTGCACTTATCGGTCCTCCATTGGCACATGTCATCCCCCCCATATGGACCCATAAAGATACCCCTCCAACCACAGGCCAACCTATCCCTTCCTCTATGTCTACAGCCGGTACTCGAGACTCATGATGATCTTATCACCAGGGCCTGAACGTTGGACCTCCACACTCCCGATTCCCCCTCTATCCCTCCTGCTCCCTTCGCCGCGCAGGGGTTCTTTCAGACTTGCAACCCCTTCCTCCCCTGTTACAGGTATCTACAACCTGCAGCCTCTACCTTTGCTGCTGGTAGGGACAATGACCGCTGCACCCTTTCTGACCCCCAGGGTATTGGGCTCGGCGCCCAGCACAAAATTGTTTGATCTGCCAAACTGTTTTTGCTGATGCTATGTCTTTCTTCACTGTTGCACCTATCCCTCCTTTACCCCCCCCACCTCTGCCTTACCTCACCCTATCTTTCCCCATGCCCCCTTTATTGATGCATCAAATATGTTGTATCTCCCATCTTTTGCCATATTGTGTGTATGCTTTACCACTGTGTTCTGATAACCAATAAAAAATGACAACACAAAAAAAAAACCCTGACATCTGTGAATATTATGTGATTGTGCTGGATAGCATCAGGGGTTTCATAGCACAACACACCTCTTTCTTCACTGCTAAGAGTCTAATGTATCCAAGCGCTATTCACAAAGGTAACTTACACTTTTGAATAACTTATACATGTATTTACTCTTACACTTTTGAGTAACTTACACATGTATTTACTCTTACATTTTTGAGTAACTTACATATGTATTTACTCTTAGACTTTTGAGTAACTTACACATGTATTTACTCTTACACTTTTGAGTAACTTACACATGTATTTACTCTTACACTTTTGAGTAACTTACACATGTATTTACTCTTACACTTGTTACTGAAGCACCAAGACCACTGTGCCATAGTGATATCTATCCCAAGTTCGGTCTCCTACTCCAGATGAAACTTTTAGTTAAGTCTGCGCACACTGTTCTTTGAAGAGTGTATAAAGTATTGTTATGCCGTGTTGTGGAGATTGAGTTTGCAGCAGGTATGTCAGAGGCTGCACCCCCGGTGGTTCTTGCATAGCTGGGCCCAACAACTTGCGCAGAGCCCTACGAAACCTGTAATATTGAAAAGCATCCAGCGCAGTGACCCCTCCCACTTGTGCGGATACCTGGTCCCATGTTTTAGCAATCCCTTCTTGGAACATGTCGCCCATGCACTTTATGCCCAGCTTGGCCAGAGTGTACATCGTGGCTTTGTCATCCTTAAGTGGCAGCCAATCACACCATCGCAGAGGTAATTTGGAAGAGTATATTAATTTTATCTGATACTTGCTGGCTATTTTCGATAACTGGTATCCGGTACAATTCACAGGGTCTATCGTGCGCGGCGTGTTCCGTGAGGCCCCGGTCAACAATTTTGGCAGTGGGGCAGGGGAAACCATATTATCCTCTATGAGATGGTACGGCAAATTATTAGGGCCATGTATCCAGCCATGGGCATGCAGCGTCTGAGCAGCTCTATAATACCTTTCCATGTCGGGTGCATTCAGCCCGCCCTCCGAATTTGGCTTCATTAGGATATCCCACTTAACACGCAGCTGTTTCCCCGCCCAAACTAACCGTGTCAGTAGTGTACGCAGATTGCGGAAAAAGGACTGGGGCACACTAATGGGTATATTCACGAACAAAAATAGAAAACGAGGAAGCACCACCATTTTAGTCAGAGCGACACGGCCAACCAGCGACAGCGGAAGCTTAATCCATTTTTCTATAACCTATGTTAGTCTTTGCATTGCACATCCATAATTCTCTGACAATACAATCTCGGCATCGGTGTGTATTTTTATGGCCGAGTACCTTACCGGGTCTGTGTCCATTCCAGGGGATAAGTGATCTGCACTGGTGTGGTGCCGGCAGTTAACGGAAAAATAATAGACTTATGCCAATTGATATGGAGCCCTGAATGTTGGCTAAAACGCTCCACTCCTTGCAGCATCGGTACCAAGTTTTGCTCCGGATTGCGAATATACAATAGAGTGTCGTCTACGTATGCCGAAATAGTGAGATTGTAGTTCAAGGACCGAATACCTCGATATGCATGATATTCGCGCATTGCACATGCTAGCGGTTCCACCACCAGGGCATACAAAAGGGGAGAGAGGGGGCACCCCTGCCTTGTACCCCTAGTTATTGCTATTGTTCGAGACAACGTCCCATTGATCCTTACCTGGGCCACTGGCTGTGCGTATAGCACCTTTACTACTTCCATAAAAATATCCCCAACCCCCACCCTACGCAGGACTGCATATAAAAACCTCCATTCTACCGAATCCAAAGCTTTCTCGATATCTATAAATAGCGATGCCGCCCTAAACTGTGGATTAATTTGTGCTATGGTTCCGAATAGTGTGCGAAGATTGCTGGATAACGACCGACCAGGGACAATCCCTGTCTGTTCTGGCCCCACTAACCTAGGTAGCAGGGGAGCTAACCTGTTTGCCAGCACCTTTGCAAACAATTTCGTGTCGGTATTAAGCAATGATAACGGCCTATAGGAAGAGCAGTGTTCAGGAGGCTTCCCAGTTTTGAGTAGGGTAACTATAGTAGCTTCCCTCATAGAAGGTGGCATTTTTCCCGATTTAGCCATCTCTTCGAATAAATTTACAAGATGGGGAATTAATTTATCTTGGTACGCCGTGTAAAAAGCAACTGTTAGACCGTCTGCGCCAGGAGCCTTTTCGTTAGGCATTTCTTTCAGCGCAGCTATTATTTCTGTGGGTCTCACAGGGCCTATGAGTCTTTCCCTATCGCTATTTTCCAACCGTGTCATTGCTATGTGGGCTAGATACTCATCATCAGATTCAGGGGCTGTTGCCCCCCTGGAGGTGTAGAGACCTGTATAATAATCAGCGAAAGCCGCCAGAATGTCCGGTGTGCTATCTACCAGTTCGTTTTTAGCATTATACACACTTGTGATGTGACTATCGCCCCTGTGAGGTCTGACCGTCGCCGCCAGGGTGGCGCTGGGTCTGTCACCTTCCAAATAGGCCCTGGCAACGGCATATTTCCCTAGATGCTTAACCTCGTCTTCAGCTAATTCGTTATATTCACTAATTTGTGTCCTAATCTGTGCAAGTATCTGTGGGTTGCCAGTTTCGTGAAGCCTGCCCTCCAGTGTCTTAAGTGTAGTTTTGACGTTTCGTAATTGGGTGCGAATGGATTTGAGAACACCTGCGTGTTTAGAGATCGTAATTCCCCTTATGTAGAGCTTAAAGGCTTCCCATAGGGTGCACATAGTCGTGACGCTACCCAGATTTGTAAGGAAGAACTCGTTGATCGCCGTGCCTACCTAGTTCTGAACAAAAAACTGTATCTAATAAGGAGTATTGAGGAAATCTCCAAGTTTGCTTGCTGATGCTTGCGTCTGACAGCCCTATCTTCATCAGTACCGGGGAGTGGTCTGACAAGGTGCGGGCCAAGTGTGAGTAGTCGTGTATTGAGGAAAGCAATGTACTGGAAGCATACCAGTAGTCTATCCTGGTGTGGATATCATGTGCAGCCGAATAGTGCGTGTACTCCCTACCCAGAGGGGCCAACTGACGCCAGACATCCCGCAACCCTTCCGTTTGAGCAATGCTGGCTATAGCTCTAGCTGCGCGAGATGGAGGTCTAGGGGCTCCCCTCGATCGATCTAGGTCAGGGTTCTGAATACAATTGAAGTCCCCACCCACAAAGTATGGACATATAGGAGTACTTCATAATCTTATGATGCAAGGAGTGGTAGAATTGGGGGTCATCATAGTTGGGCCCATAAACCCCCACCAAAAGAACGCGGAAATGCTCATTATGACACTTTGCAAGCACAAACCTGCCACCTGTGTCAACTTCCATGGCCTGTATCTGTATGCCTGAGTTCCTGCGGACCCAAATAAGCACCCCCCTAGCGTGTGAAGTGAACCCGGATGTAAAACATATTCCCTTCATCCTTCTTTGGGATAGTAACCCAGTCTTGGGGGAAAGGTGCGTCTCCTGCAGAATAGCCATGTCTACATTGTGTCTGTACAGATATGCCACCACTTTACGTATTTTTCTCTGATCATTAAGACCCCTGACGTTCCAGGACAGGAAACTAATATCAGCTTGGTGCTTAATAGGCTTTGACATGTACTAACTTACTTATCCAGAGTGACATTCCGCTTAAAATACACGCAGCATAGTCTAGCACAGTGCAATTTTCCTGCTGATGCATACAAATTAACTGGAATGTTACATAGAAAAAAAAAAAACAACTCCCACCCACACCATATCAAAAGAGGGCGATATGGCATTTGTAGTTCCCCCCGACTCACCACCCACCGCCCCTGAAAAATACCCACCTCAAATAGAACTGTTCCCCAACAATAAGTACCCAGGTGTAATACACACAAAGGCAATGGCAGCCAGACCCGTGGTGTTATTAGATAGCCTGCTACCGCCCAGATTGCCATCTAGGCATCAGGATAGCTATGCTACGTCACATTGCAGTGGTAGTGCAATAACGGAAAATCTCAATGGAGTTACAGCATAACTTTTACGATTTAGGTATTACTAATAATGGTGTATGTCCAACATGCTCTTTAGCAGAGTGCAGAGTCCCTAAGACATTTACGGAGCCGGTGTACCTGGCCCCGGCAGACTCTCCAGTTCGGCGCCCCCTAATGGGGCGTCACTCTCCGCCGACGGTGATCGAATTTACCTGGTCGTCTTTTCTGCGCTATACTCTTTGAGGTCCCTTTGCAACTGAGTAGGGTCAGCGTACATTTTGGTTTGGCCATCGAAATTGACCCGGAGCCGGGCCGGATATAACATTGCATAATCCAATTGAAGTTCCCTTAATTTGCGCTTCACAGGGCCAAATTTCTTACGTGCTTCTTGAACAAGAGAAGTGAAGTCCGGGAAATGGGACATTTCAGAGCCTTCATATTTAAGAACTTTCAAATCTCTTGCACGCCGCAGAGCGCAATCCCTGTCCCTATAGTTAAGTAGTCGAGCAATCAATGGTCGGGGCGCCGCACCCGGGGGAGGACGCGGGCCCAACGTACGGTGTGCCCGCTCGACAACAAAGACTTCGGAGAATATTTCACGGCCCAATAGTTGTACCAGCAGCTTTTCAACAAATGTTTCCATGTGGCCAATGGAAGTGGACTCCGCCAGCCCTAGTATACGCACGTTGGTGCTCCTAGAACGTGCCTCGAGATCTTCGGCCTTGTCTTTCATCACAGCCACTAATTTCTCCATTTGTTTGTGTGCTGCCCCCATTTCAGTCTGAGCATCTTCCGCGTCAGAGATCCTGCGCTCCGCCGTATCAATCCTTTCTGCGTGCTTGTCTACCATATCAGACATTCTATCCATGCGGTAAACCAGTGAGTCCATCTTAGCGTCTATGGATGACAGGCTTCGCTGCATGGCCCCCAAAATCTGCCGTATGTCCCCGTCAGGAGCCGCAGGATCCTCTACCTGCTCACCCATTGTAGGGTTGTGGTCTTCGTCTCTGTGCCTAGACGATTTGCGTTGTTCGAACTGGGGTTTCGACTGCGTTTTATCGCCTTTACCCATATCCCCCGTCGCTGGCAGACCCCCGTCGATTGGGAAGCAGTGGTGTGGGCCTCAGTCAAGACCAGCAGCTTAGCTGATGTTAGTGGGTGGGTTGTACTCAGGACCGTATTTCACCCCGATGTGGGACAGCTCAGCGAGATAGTCGATGTTAATCCTCGTGGCAGCAAGGGCCATGCGAGTGCTCCGTGCGTGCCCCACTTCCTGTGTTTCGGTGCGTGCAACAGTCAAACGCACTCCCTAATGTGTCAAGGGCATGGCCGCACCGGCACCGACCTCCGGCCCAGATGATCCTGACCTGCGCAGGGTAGTCCACAGGGTGCATGGGAGTTATATTGCCAGGTTCCCTGTGCCAGAACAACCCAAAGTCATTCACACACTTCAGCCCCAAGCGCCGCCAGAGGGACCGACACCGGGCCTCCTATTAGCACCACAGGGCAAGGAGCTTATATGAAGCACTCCCTCGAGGGCCGCGGGGGGAAAGCAAAGCGCACACAATCAAAGGTCCACAATACGTGATCCGCTTAATCACATTCCCGTATGGGCCGGGGCTGTGCTGTATGGATCCGGCGCGCTGCGCGCCCAAGGCCCAGCGGCTCACTATGCTTTGGCCGGCCGGCCCGCGCACTCAGCTGCTCTCTCTCAGGCTTACCGGCACCTTTCCTGAGCCGATAGGGTTTCCGCTCCGCGGACCTTCCGTGAGACCCGCAGTCAGCGTGGCCGGCCGGGATCCAGTTGCAGCACGCCAATCAGCTAACAGGCCCAAGCTCAGGGCAGGCGCCCCCTCGCCACAGTGGAACGCTCAAAATGGCCGCTACGGTCATCCGCCGGGGTGCCGCTGCCTATCACTGCACCGCTCCGTGGTCAGGCCAGGTAGTGCCACCAAACTGCTACCGACCGTGCACCGCCACCTTAAACGCTTCTACCACCACTTATTATGCCATCAGATGTCCAGATGGTGCGAATTAATGCAGGATATTTTGGGCGGCTGCCGGAGCTCTATCAGGCTGCGGCCATCTATGAGTCAGGCAAGCCACGCCCCCCTACTCAAGGCCATAGTTAACCTTTACTCAGGAACATGGGTCCACATCAACCTAGGCAGAGGCGTCAGGACAGAGGGGAAGATTCCTACGTACACAGGTCTAAAACAAGGGTGCGTTCTTGCCCTCAGCCTATTTAATATCTATACTGCGGACCTAGATAAATGGCTGTCAGAAGCTCAAACCGACCCGCCCAAGCTAGCAAATCGTCCAGTGAGGTGCTTACAATATGCGGACGACATAGTCCTATGCAGCCAGACACCAATCGGTCTCCAGCGCCTGATACATAAATTACACGAATACACGGAGGAGCTTGGTTTGAAGTTAAACTACAACAAAACAAAGGTGATTTGTTTTTCTGCAAATGGGCACTTCACAATGTGAAGATCAAGTGCACGGTAGCAGGTAAAAAATTAGATCTTGCTGGATCGAATAAATATCTAGGGGTGGTCCTGGACCCTAAATTAAAATACAAAGATCACCTAGTCCACATACAGGCCCAGGCGAACAAACTTCGATTCGCACTTAACACACTATGAACAAAGGGGCATATTATCAACGGCCAGCGATAATTATCGCTGGCCGTGCTTAGCGATAATATTCCTATCGCAGGCTATCTCTGGAATTTATTGCCTGGTAGCGCGTTATTAACAACGCGTTTCTCCAGGGCGATAAAAATTCCAGAGATAGCGAGGTTATCGCCGTTTGCAGGGAACATCGCTGGTTTTCCAGCGATGTTCCCTGCAAAACGGCGATAACCTTGCTGATACGACCCTGTGGTCGTATCAGCATAATCCACCCCCTATGTCTAACATAGGTAAGTCAGGATTTTAGCAGACGTTAGAATTTGGCGAAAACGGCCGTTTTCGCCAAAATCTAACGTCTGCTATTATCCTGTGGGCTGCCTTGTAAATATCGCGATGTGAACATCAGCGATATTTGCAAGGTAGTCCATCCGGGGTACGCCCAGTGACGCCCACTTTGCATCTCATTAGAGATGCAAAGGGGGGCGTCGGGAAAAGGGTGCTAACATGCGATTATGCATGTTAGCACCCTCTTGTTAATAGGGCGATAGTTTTATCTCCGCTTTTTTGGCTTTTTAAGCCAAAAAGCGGAGATAAAGCCCTTGTAGATATGCCCCAAAGTTAGGGTGCCTGTCCCACGCTCACCTTTTACAAGTAATTGCAGCCAAGTTTCTACCTGCACTCACTCACGGTTCAGAATTCATAAAGGGAAAGGATGTGACTGTACTGAATCAACAGCAATCCACTCTGTTTAAATGTATCTTCCGCCTCCCGCGATTCACTTCTCAGGCACAGGTGCGATTGGAATTCAGCCTATTCCACCAATCTCCGGTTAGGACAGCCGCACTTATTAAACTGTGCTGTAGAGTGAGAGCAGCACAGCCAGGCTCGTTGGCCGCCCTATGCTGGACAGAAATAAAGAACCAGCCAAAATCTAAGAATGACTGGCCAACAGTGCTCCAACAGGCGCTAACCTCTCTTAAATTGAATTAAGCATGGGACCTTGACATCAGTTTCTCCGCCATTAAAAAAATCGTCACCAAAGTATCAAAAATACAAGCCTCGTCACTTGATAAAGCTGAAATGGCAGGGAAAAAAACAGATGGATGGTCTTGCAATCATATGAGAGCTGGGGCCCACAACCCTACCTTATAAGTCATATATCCCCATCAATACAGTATTCTCTTCTCCTTATTCGTCTGGGAGCTTTTACATCAAAAGACCAGGTCCCATCGTGGAAACAAACCTGGCCGAACCTCCATTGCAGTTTATGCGGCATTTCCGAAGAAACCATTTTACATCTCCTGTGCATCTGCCCCCCGGTCGGCCCGCTGAGACGACAACTATTACTACCAGCTCTCCGGTCACTTCAGATAAGATCTTGTCGACCAGCTGTGATGACACTTTTGAATAGCCAGTCGCTGCAGCTTGCTTGCAGGGCAATAAAGTTTCTTCGATCAGTCAACAGACAGTTACAAACACAGAGGGAGGAGAGCGAGAGGTCTGAGAGAGTCATCATAGCACATGGAAAGGATAATAAAACTAAAACCACAATTACCTAAGCTTCAATGGCACATCAGCAACAACTGGGAATCCCCATCCCCTTGAGTTGTTCAAAAGTGCACAAGGTTCTATAAGACCAGGGGCCACACCTGGAGCAAAGTTGCTGGAGTGTTCAACCCAGCCATATGGAATCACACAGCTCGCGAAAGGCCATCAGTGAGGGTAACGTGGCAAATCGAGTTTTATGCGATTCCACTCGATGAAAGGCTTACTTAATTCTGCGGGACAGCTCCACTTATAGCGAACTATAAGCTAATTTTATAAAGCAAAGTGTCTCTCAATATTAATCGTTCTTGCCCAAGCCCCCTGATGGCGATTTGAGCGGGACCTTGCTCTTTAGTTGATCAAAAACATCACTACGGACAATTTTAATCCTATTACTTCTAAAATTCGTACCCTTGTTATTTGGGTACGGTTTGCAACTTGCAATGCAATTTTAAATACTAGCTGCTATGCAAATGTTTCATACTATTGTAAAGGTTTTAACTAACCAAACAATAAAGATTTTTTTTTTATTGGTTTAGAGTCGAATTATGCGGGAACTAAAGAGGAAATCGCCATTATTAATTGTTTCTGTGCAGGAAGGTGTCACTTCCTGCACATAAACAATCGCCCCTGCAGTGCAACATGATGCAAGGGTGCCTGCGCTGGCGCTAGGCAGCTTTTTTTGTGCCAGCACTAGGAAACGCAGGGGTGCGCCATATTCTTGTGAAAACGGCACATCCCTGTGTTTAAAAAATGTCAGAGCGCGGCGTTGCCAAATTTGGCATAGCACCGCGCTCTGAAATTTTTGTTGAGCTTTCATGAGAAAAATACAAGTCTTAGGATTGTTGCTCTACATAGGAAAAATCTAATAATTGTCCATTCTCTGCCGTAAAGATGTCGGAGACGTTGTAACCCTAAATGAATTAACGGGTCATCATCAGGACTAAAAGCAATGAGAGTAGCGCAGTGGCTAAGCTACTACACTAAATGGATACAAATAAGGATACATTTATAACCTGGGTAAGTGGTATTTATTTACGCATGATATAGCAAGAATTATTAATCAGGCCTTGTTGACAAGCCACTATCAAATTAGGAGATGGGTACTTTAGGAATAGGAAAGAAAAGGAATACATTACAGGAATAGGGAAAACGGCACTAGTGAGCATACGTGAGAAGGTGCATAAAGAGTGTGAATTAACAACTCATGCGGGCCTCTGGCATCAACTAAATGACAATGGCGATGCATGCCCACAATTCAGCACAAATTACCATTCAAAAAAACTTTAGCCCCAAGCATCAGATTAAAATTTCCTGAAAAATAAAAATTCTGTTCTCAAATGCCAGCTTTTTAGGTCTTACTTACACAACTCATGCGCTGTGCTTCGAGACGCAAGGAGCAACGGCAGACCTACTGAGAGGGGGCAGAATGGTCGGTGGTCCTCTTTGACTTTAGTTTCAGTTCCATTGAGCCCCAACTTCTAAACCAATTTGCATGAAGAAATGAACAATCACTCCAAGTCTTGAAGTGGAAGGCCTTTTTATTGTGCAGCGTACCTCTGAGAGCTCAGACCACCTGCGGAGCTGGGACAGACTGGGGTCATGAAGGTACATGCAGAAGAAGCACACAGTCTTGATAGTGTCTCTCTCGCTCTCTGTGCCAGATGGAGAGACTGCTGGAGGCACAGGACTAACAAGGTCACCATGAGCAGAAGCAAAGTAGACCATTCTGCCCCCTCTCAATAGGTCTGCCATTGCTCCCTGGTGCCAGAGGACCAGTGCTTAATTTGTAAAATATGAAGTCCAGGTGCTCAAATGTTTGTCGTAGGCCACACCCACTTCCTCCGGCTCCACCCACTTCCTTCACTAGCTCCACCCATATCCTCAACTGGCACGCACTGCTGAAAGTCAGATGTAATACCCAATCTGAATTTCAGCAAGGGAGCCTTCCCCTGCCCTGTAAAAGTTTTGAAAAAGAGTAAATCAAAAGTGCATTTAAAGCACAATTTTGGAATAAATTTAATGCATTGAAATGGGACACGTGAAATATTCCAGTGCTCTATGTGCCGATTTGGAGAAAGAACAATTCTGGGGTATGCCATTTTTAACTAAGCTAGTCTAATTAGTCTAGTTGTGTGTCATGAGTTAAGCAAGCACTTAAGCCCTAAACCGAGGAAATGTCACACATAAGCCCTCAGGCCAGAAAGCATGGAAATATCACACATAAGCACATAGGCCAGAAAGCATGGAAATGTCACACATAAGCACCCATGCAATATTCCGTGGAAATGTCACACATAAGCATCCAGGCGAGGGCTAGGCCATAAACCGTGGAAATGTCACACATAGCATAGGCATCCATGATCCAGGCCATAAACCGTGGAAATGTCACATATAGGCATCCAGCCGGGGTGTGTATATATGCCCCCATGATTGTAATGGGGCCTCCTCTTCCCCAGGAAAACCTTCTTTTATGGAAAAATATCAGTATTTTTGTCCCATTCCCTCAGATTTACAGATTTTCGTTATTTTGGTTCTGTTTGGAACAGCTTGGCTCTCTCTTGTGCGTCTGTTCCTTGTATTGCACATTAACCGAGCATCAGCTCTATATTGTACACTCTAGATATATTGGCTGAACCAATATCCCTCCTGGGGATGGGAGAACTGGACTTGAGGATCCCTAGCGGTCTTACATTCAAGAATCACCCGATCCCACAGAGTACTAGATGTTCCTCGCTGTTCCTGCAATATCTAAAGACTTTCTCTTAGATTGTCCCTTCATCTCAGGATCTGCCATCTCTGTCAACAGCTGCAGGTGAAGCCAAATCACAGTTAATGTCAATGTTAGCCTGCTGGTGGGATTTCAGATGTTTCTGGGTTTTAAGATCAGCGTATGGTCAGTGCTAGCCCATACCAAGGAATACACACCCATCGGGGGCTCAAGATCAGCTTATGGTCTGTGCTAATCAAACAGTATTTAATGCTAGCCCTAAACAAGAGATCTGGATGCATCTGGGGAGCAAGAGGAGCTAAAGGTCAAACAGGTGCAGATGCATCTAGGGGTCAAGAAGACCCAATGGTCAAAGCAAGTCTGTGCCGAGGAATACACATGAATGTGGGAGCTCAAGGTCAGCTAATGGTCAATACCAGCCCTAGTGAAGAGCACAGGTGCATCTGGAGGATTAATCTCAGTTTAGACAAATCCTAAACTGCAGAGGGTTTGCGGGAGGGTCCAGGTGATCGATCATGCTCACTTTATTGTCAATGCTGAACTGTTTAACAGTGCAGGTGCATCAGTGTGGGGACGAGCTCAGTTTACACCAACCATCAAATGCAGAAGGGGGTCGGATCAAACTGGGGGCTCAAGCTCAATTTATAGTCAATGTAAATCTGTGGAGAGGGTGCAACAGTCTGAGCATTTGATTATCACTGCCTCCCCTATTTTTCCATTGCATCTGCCTTTGGGGTTGGATGGGTGTTTAATCCTGCCTGCGCCTCATCCCCGTTTTCGAGATGTTTGTTGTAGGACAGGTCCACTAACCCCAACAGGAGTGAAGCGCGTTGGCCTATGTGAAGCACCTACTCAAGCGAGTTAAGCACGATACAGGTACACCTTTCTCAGACTCCTTCACTGACTTATTTTGCTTATGTTTAATGGTACTGCAAGTCCATAAAAAGTAAAAACTCTTCATAAGAGCACCAGCTGAGTTGGTCTAACACAGGAGAAAAGTGCCCTTACAATGCTTTAGACAACAGTTCACTAAAGACGCTCAAGACTGAAAAGCTTGACAGACCAAACACCAACCAGGAGGAACCATAGCATGGGTGCGGCAAACTTGCATCCGGCATGCTTTTCTCCTCTGGAACAGATAGGAAGTTCGAGGACTTAGCTAAGCCAAGCTCTTGCTAGGGTGTTTTTTATGAAGAATGATTTCAAAGCAATGTTAAATGTTGTCACCTGTCCACCCACCTTCTGCAGGGCAGCCTAATTCGCTCATGGCCCAGCCTACCCATATGGCTCACTCACTGTCACTATAAATAATACTTTCAGAGAGACACTACTATAGAGAAAAAACTGGTTAGAGAAATACTGTCACAGATAAATATCTGAATAGAAACCTAAACAATTTGGTAACATCAGAACGATCCCTAAAGCAAAACTGCTGCAACAAATTCCTTTACACTGAAAACATATTTCAGTCACTCTCCCCTAACTTGACCAGTGCTAAACCTAATCAAGTCCCCAGCATTAAAATGAAACCTAACGTTAACTGTTGCACGCACACAACTGCTTATGGCACCCTAAAAAGCTGATTGTCTGACAGGAATTATTGCTTTACTTTTTTCAGCGCAGGCTTTTTTCTATTTATTTAAAGCCAGCATTTAAGGATGATGACAGTCTTTTACTGATTCGCTATCATTTGGAATTCTCCGCCAACACTGGTTTTTAAGGTACGGTGAGATGATCTGCCAGGTATGTATGTGCAAAGACTTACGCATCATTTGTGCCTGCCATGTCAGTAATCTTGTAGTCCACACCTTGCCTTGCCTTCTGCCGCCACATTGCTTGTTGGAGTTTATGTTTTAATGAGGAATGGTTTCTTGTACATTGTTCCTCCTAAAAGTTGAAGAGTGGGGTGAACAACATGCTGATTTTACAGCCACAGTTTCTGCACTAACATTGCTTTTCTGCTTTTGTGGTGGAACTCTCCAAAATAGCGAGTGCATCGCAAACTCAATTTTGCTGCAAAACTGCAGTGCTGTAACAATTAACGTCCGTTCTTTGTTGTGAAAACACACTTCTGTGCTACAGTCAGCATTTTTTGTGTCAAATGACTCAATATCCTTCAGTAGTGAAAGGTGGGGGCTTCTGAACGTCATTTTAAAACTCAGTTGTAAAATGCAATTTCTCAAAAGTGGTCACGCACAGCCTTACCATGCCATTCATTTCACGGAGAAAAATAAGCACTTCTTCTAGGGCCACCACGCAGAAGATCCGCCTCTCAGGAGGCGTCCGTGACAGTGAAGGTTCAGGTCGACTTGGAGAGAGAGGCCTTCTTTCCCTCTCACCACTCGACGAATATCCTGTTCACTGCTGAGGGCTCGCCAGTGCATACATATAGTAAAGTGAGGCTAAGGCAGCATCCTTACCGCGCACCATTAAGTGGTGCCACATTGCAATAAAAGTGCAAAACCGGGGGGGGAGGGGCTCTCTAGCCTGGTGGTGCATGGCTAACCCTGGAACGGACAGGCATGAGACTGGCATCTGTGCTGGCACCATTTGATGCAAGAAATCAAAGTAACCTCCTACAGAGACATTTAGCAGCAGCAAGCTATTTTCACAAGGGAGAGAGTTAACGGCTGTCATTTAGACTCTACGGGTTATGCTAGTTAGTAGTTCGCGTTTTTTTTTTTTTTATGCACTACTCCTGACTAGAAACTAAGATGAAATGGTGCTCGCTCGTGTTTTGGGTGCTCTGCTCCCACCAACTTTGATCAGATGATCAAACAGTGAGAGTAAAACTTTTGAAAAAAGTCAATTGAAACAGTGCCGGTACCACTGATGGGCATTATTCCCCATTATTAGCCCTGGCGCCTAATTGGCAACAAATAGCTCACCACCTGGTACCTGCTGTAAAGTGTGATTTGTGCCAGAGAGTTTTTGCACTCACACTTTACACTGGTAAAGCGCTATATGTGCACTGCTAGTGCTAACACATTTCACAAGCTGCCCGCTGCGCTTTAAGCTCGGAATGGAAAGGCGCACGTGTCAGCAGGTAAACACGAAAGGGTTCATTTTAACACCACTCCTGAAGTAACCCGGCACGCACAATGTTTCTTGTCTTGCCCGGCGCCGGTCGCATTCTTGCTCGGGCCTCTGTTCAGAACTTCCTCATAATCATACATACAGTAAAGTCACCATGCTCGAGAAAAAGCAGCGTTGAATGGTTTGGTTTTTCATTTTTACTTACAGGTTTACTTTACTGGTGGCACTGCCTTCATTATTAAGAGGCCTGCTAAATGCTGCTGCTGCTGCTTCAATAACAGTGCCCGCCTCGACGTCCTGCTGAACTCTGGCCGCAGTGACTCGTGCGGTGCGTGTGTGCCGGGGCATGGTCACGTGGAATTTAATTCGAAAAAAAGGTTACGCAGGCTGCTGCAGACTGCCCCTGGCCCGCCCACCAGCAACACTGAACCGAAGCAGGCCAGGCAAATACGAATGGATGACGTGGAGGATTTATTATCGGCACTGTCGGCTCTCTCAGAATGAGCAGCATAGCAACACTCTTCTTCAACAGGAAGACTAGTTTGAACAACACTGCAGTGAGTCAGTTATTTACTTTGTATGACGGCACATGCAGTGAGTTCAGTAGCGTCCTGCTTGATGTGAGTTCAAGTTGGCAGTAACGGTGTAGACCCGGCCCTGACAAATAAGTGCCGGTGCTAAGCACCGGAAAGCACCGGCACAAATTAAGCACTGCAGAGGACACTTGCTGCAAAGGCTGCTTTTTCTTGAATTGTGTGGATATATCTCATAATCTTTTTTGGGTAATTGAGATGAGTATTCAATACTTTGTCATTGTTTTTTCAAAGTTTTCTTGGAATTGGTGAACCCCAAACCTCCTGGGGGTGGATCGGGCTTGTTTGAGGGAGAGGTGTGGCGCCGCAGCCAGGGCGACTGACGCTGGAAGCTGGGGATCACGGTTCGATCCCTGGCTCCGGCGGCAGGGGTCTGCCCAGCACCATGCGACTCTGGGCAATAGCTCGCTTAATCTTCCCAACGGCCCCCAGCGCCGAGATACCCCTTCGGGGGTGATTCGTGCGCTATACAAGTACCGGATTTACAAGTACCGGATTTACATTTACATTTTGACACACAACACAAGTATTGTCCTACTTCATGAGTGACACTTCACAACCTTTGGCTGTTCAGCCAATTTAGTTGAAAGAATATTTTCTTGGATTCATTATTTCATGCACAACTGTGCACTTATTTCAGTCAGTTGGAGTCAGTGTAGGTATTTACAGCACTTTCAACTTTCTTCAGCGACAGCTCTTCACAGTAACACTTTCTAACACATTATCATCCATCACTAACCGGGGCGCCCCCTTCAGGAGCCTTATGTCACTGTCAACACTAAGAACACTTAATAATAAAAACCATCATCATAATCAACATCATCTTCATCAGCATCATCATCATCATAATCACCATCAATATCATCTCCATCATCATCATCATCATAATCACCATCAATATCATCTCCATCATCATTATCATTATCCATCCCTAACTCTCAGCACTCAGAGCACTTAATAATAATAATAATTACCATCATCATCGTCACCATCAACATCACCTCCATCATCATTATCCATCACTAACTCGCAGCACATGGAACACTTAATCATCATCATTTCCATCATCAGCATCATCATTATCATTATCCATCATTAACTGCCAGGCACTCAGAACACGTAACACTTAATAATAATAATAACCATCATCATAATCACCATCATTATCATTATCCATCATTAACTGTCAGGCACTCAGAACACTTAACACTTAATAATGATAATACCCATCATCATAATCACCATCAACATCTTCTCCATCATCAGCATCATCATCATCATTGTCCATCACTAACTGTCAGCACTCGGAACACTTAATTATCATCATCTTCAGCATCATCTCCATCTTCATCATCCAGCAGAATGTACATATTAAACAATGGTTAAGACAAATCTTTGAATAAGACATTACTGCTGAGGCTGATGACCACCTCCTAATTGTAATTCTGAGGTTACAATGTAGAATCAGGAGCCTCTATTACTTTTCATCTGTAGTTTTTCTAATCATGTTTGAGGCTTAGAGGCCCTTTCACGTGCCACGGGGGGGGGTCTTAGGGTGTCTGAAAGTCAACTCCACACTTCTTACCCAGACGGTAGAGCACGATGTTTATGAATATGTTGACTGCAACCATCACTCCCAGGGTTATCGCCTGCCTCCTTAGACGAGGGATCTCCCGGCCACCTAGAGAGGAAATCACAGAATCCTGCGTTAACTTTACATGTGGGAGTGGATCACCTGCCTGTAGCTGGAGTACAATATCACAGGACGACTTGTAATAACCTCAGTAAATGTGTGCCAAGTCACTCCAATGACTATCAGTGTGTGCCAAGACTGGTCACTGAGTCTCAGTTTATGCCAAGGCTGGTCACTGAGGCTCAGTGTGTGCAAAGACTGGTCACTGAGTCTCAGTGTGTGCTAAGACTGAAAGTGCTTCCCAGTACCTGCCAAGATTGACCCTCGGCCAATATTGAATATTCAATCTTACTGAGCACCCAGAAAGATCATTGTGGATTGGTGCCAGCTAAGAATCTGTGAGAAAAATGAGTGACCCTCAGTATTTGCCAGGTCTGGAAGTAAGTCTCAGTTTGATGCAAGGCAGGTCAGTGACTCAGTGTTTCCAGGGATTGGCTGGTGACCCTCAGTGCGTGCAATGTCTTGACTGAAACTTACTGCATGTACCAATTCAGCATTATGCCTCACTGTGTGTGCTGCATCTTGACTGCCACTTACTGCATATATAAGGTTGGACTGTGACTCACTGTGTGTACCACATGTGGACTGTGGCTCAGTGTGTGTGCCAAAGCTGTGCAAAAGCTAGACTGTGTCTGTGAATGTGTTCAAAGGCTTAACACTGAAACTCAGTTGCTCCAACGGCTGACCAGAGACTTTGGTACTTTTCAAAGTTGGACAATGTCTGTTTGTATGTGTGTGTCAATGCTGACCATAGCCTCTCAGTGTGCGTCAGTGCTGACCATAGCATCTCGGTGTGTGTCATTGCTGACCATAGCCTCTCGGTGTGTGTCAGTGCTGACCATAGCCTATCGATGTGTGTCAGCGCTGACCATAGCCTCTCATTGTGCATCAGTGCTGACCATAGCCTCTCAGCGTGTATCTGTGCTGACCATGGCCTCTCAGTGTGTATCAGTGCTGACCATAGCCTCTCAGTGTGTATCAGTGCTGACCATAGCCTATCAGTGTGTATCTGTGCTGACCATACCCTCTCTGTAGCCTCTCAGTAAATTTCAGTGCTGACCATAGTCTCTCGGTGTGTGTCAGTGCTGACCATAGCTTCTCGGTGTGTGTCAATGCTGACCATAGCCTGTTGGTATGTGTCAATGCTGACCATAGCCTCTCAGTGTGTGTCAATGCTGACCATAGCCTCTCGTGTGTGTCAGTGCTGACCATAGCCTATCGGTGTGTGTCAGTGCTGACCATAGCCTATCGGTGTGTGTCAGGGCTGACCATAGCCTCTCAGTGTGTATCTGTGCTGACCATAGCCTCTCAGTGTGTATCAGTGCTGACCATAGCCTCTCAGTGTGTATCAGTGCTGACCATAGCCTCTCAGTGTGTATCAGTGCTGACCATAGCCTATCAGTGCGTATCTGTGCTGACCATAGCCTCTCTGTAGCCTCTCAGTAAATTTCAGTGCTGACCATAGCCTCTCAGTGTGTGTCAGTGCTGACCATAGCTTCTCGGTGTGTGTCAATGCTGACCATAGCCTGTTGGTATGTGTCAATGCTGACCATAGCCTCTCGGTGTGTGTCAATGCTGACCATAGCCTCTCGGTGTGTGTCAGTGCTGACCATAGCCTCTCGGTGTGTGTCAGTGCTGACCATAGCCTATCAGTGTGTGTCAGTGCTGACCATAGTCTCTCAGTGTGTATCTGTGCTGACCATATCCTCTCAGTGTGTATCAGTGCTGGCCATAGCCTCTCAGTGTGTATTTGTGCTGGCCATAGCCTCTCGGTGTGTGTCTGTGCTGACCATAGCCTCTCGGTGTGTGTCAGTGCATACCAGAGTCTCTCGGTGTGTGTCAGTGCTGACCATAGCCTCTCAGTAAATTTCAGTGCTGACCATAGCCTCTCGGTGTGTGTCAGTGCTGACCATAGCCTCTCTGTGTGTGTCAGTGCTGACCATAGCCCTCTCGGTGTGAGTCAGTGCAGATCAGAGCCTCTCGGTGTGTGTCAGTGCTGACCATAGCCTCTCGGTGTGTGTCAGTGCTGACCATAGCCTCTCAGTGTGTGTCAGTGCAGACCAGAGCCTCTCGGTGTATGTCAGTGCAGACCAGGTAACTCCAACCCGAAGCAAAGTAACGCAAGGCAGCGCAATGTATTTACTAAACCACGCAGAGCAACGCAAAGTGCAACCATGAAAACCCTTTTCTCAGTGCGAAAAGCTCTTTGTGTCGCTTTGCACCAAGTGGACGATTTTGGGGTGTTACATGGGTGGAGCAACACAAACACCCCCGATTGTTTATTTGCGTATAAAGCTAATACCTCCTTAAAACAGGTATTAACAAGGGGAAATTTATTATTTCTGCAAAAAATCTACAGACTGCATGTGAGTTGCAGGACACAGAACTAGTCCAAATGATTGTAATCCTTCTGTATTTGTGTTGGTGCAGGAATTTGTACTGGAAGGGTATGCTTCCAGTACAAATCCTACACTATACAACACAAACTCACCTCTGCACCATGGTGTTAGGCTGTGCATTGTGTAAGCCATCCTAATTAGAGCAGCATCACAGGTGACAGCAGCAGCAGGGCAATCTCAGCTGATATGGCCCTACACAGTTTTTAACTTTCCCCTGCGCTATAGAGTGCAGCAAATCCATCTGCTGCGTTGGGAGTGCTACTAATAGGTGTGATTCTATCAGTTGCCCTGCAATGACCCTGTATAAATTACAATTCATTTACTCTGGCCAGACTGCATGAGATACACTACTAGATAAGAGAGGGGGTCTTCAGCTACTCTACCCAGACTGCATTTCACTAACCCTTGTCTTCATATCAGGTTTACTCACCTCTGTCCTGAGAGAGTGCATCAGAATTACCTGTAGATGAAGTTTGATTCATTTTGTGAACCCTCCTCGGTGCCGTCAGAGCCTCCACTAGTGCTCAGGATACTCAGAGGTGCAGGAAGCAATGAGAGGTCCTCTGTTTGAGCCACATCTGATGAGCAGCCTCTGTGAGGGTTCTATAAAGCAGGCACAGATACAGGAAACTGCACCTAGAAAGAGCTGATGGTGGTATTGTGAAATCTGTGTGTGAGGAAGGAAATGATGAGTGTGCAGAAACCAGCCTAGAATAAACTCCATATCTCACTCCTGAGGAGTGTGCGCATGTGGTGAAACTCTAGACAACACCCCAACATAAGTCATGTGTCACCATGGAATGTGTATGTGTGTGTGTGTGTGTGAGTGTCTGTGTATGTGTGTGTGACAGAAAGAGAGAAAGAGGAGGAGATGATCAGACTGAGGATAAATGATATGCCTCCTACGCCATGTGTCACCATGGACTCTGTGTGTGTGTCTGTATGCCTGTGTGCCAGAAAGAGGAAAAGAGAGAAGATTATCAGACTGGGGATAAATGATATGCCTCCTAAGTCATGTGTCACCGTGGAATGTGTGTGAGTGCGAGTGTGTGTGTGACAGAGAGAGAGAAAGAGAGGAGAAGATGATCAAACTGAGGATAAATGATATGCCTCATAAGCCATGTGTCACCGTCGACTGTGTGTGAGTGCGAGTGTGAGTATGTGCGACAGAGAGAGAGAAAGAGTAGAAGATCAGACTGAGGATAAATGATATGCCTCATAAGGCATGTCTCACCGTGGACTGTGTGTGTGTGTGGCTGTGTGTGACTGTGTGTGTGACAGAGAGACAGAAAGAGAGGAGATGATCAGTCTAAGGATAAATAATATGCCTCCTAAGCCATAGGTCACCGTAGACTGTGTATGTGTGTGTGAGTGTGACACAGAGAGAGAAAGCGAGGAAATGATGATCAGACTGAGGATAAATGATATACCACTGGAAACAAGCTGTACCCTACTGATGAGCTGCAATTCATGCTAAGCAGGCTTGGTGTTGTATGTGAGTGTGTCTGAGTATGTGTGTGTCTGAGTGTTTGTTTATGTGTGTGTGACATAAAGAGAGAAAGAGCTGAGGATGATCAGACTGAGGATAAATGATATGCCAGCCATGTGACACCATGGAGTGTGTGTGTGTGTGTGTGTGTGTGTGTGTCTCTCTGTCGGTCTGTGTGACAGAAAAAGGAAAAGAGGTAAGATGATCAGACTGAGGATAAATGAATGATATGCCTCCTAAGCCATGTGTCACCGTGGACTGTGTGTGTGTGTGACATGGAGAGAGAAAGAGAGGAGAAGATGATCAGACTGAGGATAAATGATATGCCTCAAAAGCCATGTGTCACCATGGACTGTGTGTGAGTGAAAGTGTGTGTGTGACAGAGGGAGAGAAAGAAAGGAGAAGATGATCAGACTGAGGATAAATGATATGCCTCATAAGCCACGTGTCACTGTGGAATGTGTGTGAGTGCGAGAGAGAGAGAAAGAGAGGAGAAGATGATCAGACTGAAGATAAATGATATGCCTTGCAAGCCATGTGTTATCGTGGACTGTGTGTGTGTATGTGTGTGTGACAGAGAGAGAGAAAGAGAGAAGAAGATGATCAGACTGAGGATAAATGATATACCTCCTAAGCCATGTGTCACTGTGGACTGTGTGTGTGTGACTGTGTGGGTGTGTGCATGTGCATGTGTGTGTGTGTGTGTGTGTGTGTGTGTGCCAGAGAGAGAGAAAGAGATGATGTTCAGACTGAGGATAAATGATATACAGCTGGAAACAAGCTGTACCCTACTGATGAGCTCCAATTCAGGTGAAACAGGTTTGGTGTTGTATGTGAGTGTGTCTGAGTGTTTGTGTGTGTGTGTCTGAGTGTTTGTGTATGTGTGTGTGACAGAAAGAGAGAAAGAGGAGAAGATGATCAGACTGAGGATAAATGATATGCCTCCTAAGCCATGTGTCACCATGGACTGTGTGTGTGTGTGTGTGTTTGTGTGTGACAGAAAGAAAGAGAGGAGATGATGAACAGCCTGAGGATAACTGATATACCGCTGGAAACAAGCTGTATCCTACTGAAGAGCTCCAACTCAGGCGAAACAGGTTTGGTGTTGTATGTGAGTGTGTATGAGTGTGTGTGTGTGAGAGTGTATGTGAGAGTGTATGTGTATGTGAGAGAAAGAGGAGAAGATGATCAGACTGGGGATAAATGATCAGACTGGGGATAAATGATATGACCTCCGACCCTCGGTCTAGGTCCACTCTCTCCCCACTGCTCCGCTGTGCCGTCTCTTGCCTCCAGACCCCGACCTCCTCCTTGGGAGGTTCGAGGCTGCTGCCCGCTCCTGCGCCTGCTGCCCGCTCCAACTGGGACCAGACTGCCTCCAACCACCGTAACCTTTCTCAGACGCTTTTTTCTTAATTTTTTCCCTGTTGTGCCACTGTTATTGTGCCCATCTGTGTCTTGCTCTAATTCCACCACTGTTTTTATTTTCTCGTGCCTGCCTGTTCCTTTTGCCTTTCGCCGCTGCTGCCCCTGCGGCCCCTCCCCCACGGAATTTCCCCTCCGGAATTTCCCCCGAATTCCCCGGAATTCCCCCCGGAATTCCCTGCTCCCGCCTCCCCGCCTCTCCTCCCTCCCACCTCCCCTACTTAATGGCGGCCGCGTGCAGCGGGCGCACCACCGGCGCGACAAAGGCAAGCCCGTTTGTGCGCGGCCAGCGCCAGGAACCCTGGCCCTCCCACTACCCATCGCTACAACACCACCACCCTCCTCGCACTCAACCCTGGAAGACTTAGAGAATGCCAACAGGCCTCGCCGAACACGACCCACGGCCAGTTCTCCTGCCTCCACTGCCGCCAGACCCTCACCGCCACCCCGGCCTCCAACACCACCGACGCCAGCACCGGCGACACCCTAAAATGCATCCTCCTCAACGTACGCTCCGTACACAAACACGCCATGGAAATCTGGAACCTACTCGACTCTCTTTCGCCCGACATCGCCTTCTTCACAGAGACCTGGACCAATGCATCCTCCGCCCCCGACATCAGCACCGCCATCCCAGACGGATACAAGATCCAGAGGAAAGACCACCCCAACCACCCAGGAGGGGGCCTCGCCATCGCCCACAAGAGCACCCTCCGCCTCACCACCTCCAGCGAAACCTTCCCCTCCGCCGAACACCTGCACTTCAAGATCCAGACCACCCCCAAAGCCACACTCCGAGGAACCCTCGTCTACAGACCCCCCGGCCCCCGAACACCCTTCGCCACCACCATCACCGACTTCATCGCACCCCACGCGATCGCCTCAACAAACTACATACTCATTGGAGACCTAAACTTCCACCTCGACAACCCCAGCAACCCCAACTCCACTATCCTTCGTGACAACCTCGCCAGCATCGGACTTAAACAACTCGTCAACACACCGACCCACAGAGCAGGACACACCCTCGACCCCATCTTCGCGGCAGGAAACAGCGTCCATTTCAGCCACACAACGCAGCCGCCATGGACCGACCACCACTGCGTACACTTCGCCATCAACAAACCCAAAGCACCCAAACCAGCCCCACCCCCACCACGAAGGAACTGGAGCATGGTTACCGACGAGCAACTTAACTCCACCCTCAACCGAGACAACCACACCTGGGCACCTGATGCAAACAGCGCAAACGACGCAGCCAGAGAACTCCACACCTGGATCTCCAACTGCGCAGATGAGCTCGCCCCGCTACGCAACCCCGACAGACAATGCCCCAGGAAAGCCGCCTGGTTCACAACCACTCTCCAAGAAGCCAGACGCACCTGCAGACGCCTGGAGAAGAACTGGAGAAACACCAAGACAACCGAAAACCACACCACCTACAAGGACGCCATGACGGACTACCACAACCAGATCAGAGCCACCAAAAGGAACTTCATCCACAACAAAATCCTGGCCAACTCCACCAACTCCAAGGAACTTTTCAGTGTCATTCAAGAATTCACCAACCCACGCAGCGAAGCCACAGACATCACCCCATCCCAAGACCTTTGCGACAAGCTTGGAACCTATTTCCACCTCAAGATCAAAAACCTCTACGACAACTTCATCGACCATCCACCAGGCGCCACAGACGGCCCCCCGCCCCCCAGAAACACCAGCCAGCCCACCATCTACAACTGGACACCGATCACGGCCGAAGACACCGCCTCGACCATGAAAAGCATCCACTCGGGGGCCCCCACCGACCCCTGCCCCCCTCACATCTACCACAGAGCCGTGGCCGCCATCGCACCGAACTACAACGCACCATCAACACCACCTTCAAAACAGGCACCTTCCC